>CP129446.1:42651477-43136477 GCA_030445155.1 Quercus variabilis | reverse complement strand
AACTTCCCGCACAATAGTGGGATAAGGTAAAGATTAAATATGATGTATGACACAATTTACTATTTAATTATTGTAATTTATTATTTTTTGGTACCTCATTGTCATTGGGAACATTCCTGTTTACAACAACGTTTTTCTCCTTTTCTTGCTGCGATGATGCAGGAGCTGCCTTTACTGGAATCTCACCCTCTTTACCACTTCTCAAAGCGATTGCACTTGCATTTTCTCTTGGATTTACTACCGTTTGAGAGGGTAATTTTTCTAAACTTTGCGCCTCTAGCCGACTAATTGCGGTTGCCATTTGGCCCATTTGATTGTCCAAACTTTGAATATTGGCCCTCGCCTCTTGTTGAAATTTTTTTGTCTCCTGTTGAAATTGCAAAGTATTAGTGGCAAGAGACTTAAATAATATCTGCTAAAGACATACCAGAATTAGAAGTTTGGCCCAGTTGTTGTCTAGGGGGGGTATGGCTGCTTATATTGCTAGCAAATTGGGTGGTTTTGAGTCGCAAGCTGATTTACTTGTGGATTCCTATAGCTAAGATTGGGGTGATCCCTCCATCCCAGGTTATACGTGCTCAAATAAGGATCATACTTCCTTTGCGGTTGTCCAAGAAAACCACCTACCACATTCACTTGCTCAATGGCCTCCTCTTGAAGAGTTGGGCACATATCGGTTAGATGCCCTACTATCGAACAAATCCCACAAGCCTTTGCTGTTTGCATATTACCTACAGCCATTTGACGAACAAGATAAGTTAGACTCACAATTTGTTGCTCAAGGGAGGAGATGTTTACCTCATTAACATGCTTTAATAGAGAGTTGAGCCTAGTGCCAAATTGTTGAGAATTGGTCGTCATATTTGCAATCAAGTTTCTCGCAGCCTCGGGAGTTTTATCCACCAAAGCTCCTCCCACTAGCAGCATCAATCATGCTCCTATTAGTGGGTAGAAGGCCCTCATAGAAATATTGGATAAGTAGTTGCTCACTAATTTGGTGATGGGGGCAGCTTTCACATAATTTCTTGAAACATTTCCAATATTCATGTAAGGACTTTCCGTTGTGCTACCTTACTCCACAAATTTCTGTTCGAATGTTGGCCGCCCTTGAAGCTAGGAAATATTTCTCCAAAAATAATCTATTCATCTCGTTCCATCTTTAAATACTCTAGGAGGGTAGATAATAAAGCCAATCCTTAGTCGAATCCTTCAAAGAAAACGAAAAAGGCTCTTAGTTTAATTTGATCTTCAGTCACCCTCGTGGGTTTCATACTCGTGAAAACCACATGAAGCTCCTTTAGATGCTTGTGAGGATCTTCACCTGCAATGCCATGAAAAGTGGGCAAGAGATGTATTAGTCCAGATTTTAATTCAAAAGTAGTAGTAGCATCTAAAGTAGGGAATGCTATGCATAATGGTTGTTGATTCAAATCAGGGGCGGCAAGCTCTTTCTAGGTTTGATTTTCAGCCATGACTTCCTCCTCTTCTACATCAAAATCGCTAGCGAATAGGGAATTAAGAGCTAGATAGTGCTCTTCAGAAATTCTTTGAACTTTCCTCCTTAACCTACGCAAAGTTCTCTCTATTTCTAAATCATACTGAAATCACCTTGATTAGAAGATCGAGTTACAATCATAAACAATCAAGGAAACTTGAATAAACCATGAAAAGGAAATCAGGAAAAATCTAGAGTAATGAAAATCAATAATAATAAAAAAAAAAAAAATCTATACTAAAATATCAAGGCTTAGTTCTACCAGAATCAGAATTCTGCCAAAACCATAACTATCAAAAACTAACAATTTTTTTTTTTGAAAACTTCAGGCATGAATTAAGGATCACAAGAAGCACAAAAATCAACTAGAATCACTCCCTGGCAATGGCCACAAAATTTGGTGTAAAAATACATGTATTGGTGTGAGTAAGGATCGTTCCCACAGAAAGTGTCCAGCCTAGCTTTATGCTATGTGAACAAGGATGGGGGGGGGGGGGGGGTTTGAGCATAACGAAAACAATTTTATGAAAAACAACTACTGAACAATTCAAATTAAAATATTGAAATCAATCAATAGAACAAACCCTGGTCTAACTGATCATCGATGCAAGCATATATCAATTCACACTTTGAATATTCACCGTTGGAACTATTTTCCTATTTCTTCCTAGTCACAGTTAATTAGAAAACAAGTGATCTAATTAACCCTAATTACTAAACAACTCAAGACAAGTGCTAAAGGTTTAATCTAGTAACAGCCTTAAAAATTAGAGAGATCGATGAAGCTAAACAACAGAAGTACAAGTGGTTGCATTTAATTTAGTCAAGCGTTCTTCCTAAGATCTAATAATTTCTAACGCAACAAATCATTAAATCATGATTGCTTCACAAATTAGAGGGATCAAACAATTACAGATTTAATATCTAACCTAGCAGTAGATTACAACAAATAATAAACTAGTAAGCCTCCTAGTAATCAAATGAGACAATCATGAAAATAGGCATAGAAGAACATCCGATATTCAAAGCAAAAATTGAACAATAAAAAATAAAAATAAAAATTAGATCTCACAGTTTTATTTATTCCGAGGCTTCAGTTTCCTTCAACCAAGTATAAAAGTTTAGCCAAGTAAGGCCATGATGAAAACTCAAAGGAGAAGTTAGAGAAAAGGGGAGCGAGAGGTGTATCTATCCAATTTGATTTCTCTTTCCCTCTTTTACACATTAATTACCCCTTTCCCAAGCCTACAAAATCTCCTAAAAATATTCTAAATAATAATATCCAACTCTGACTAATTAAGGAAAATATTAAAAATAAAATAAAGTCCTAATATAACTAGGAAAGTGGTGTTTTTCAGCTGGAATTTTCGTGCACCAGATCTAGAAGCTTTTGAAAATAAACCACATCAAGTATTAGAATTTCATGCAAAGGAACATTCCAGAATGTCAGCAGTATAGGTGCAGCAATTTCAAGCTCGATTTCGGCCTTGATGCAGCCAATATCTCTTAAAACTCAAAACATGAAAGTTGTAGAACTTTTTTCTTGGTGTTCCATAGCATCTTGAATCATCTCAATCAGAGCTCTAATGAGAGAGTTATGCCCAGATTACGAAGCAATATCAAAACTATCCAAAATTTCTCAATTGGCTGCATTTTTCACTTAATACCTCCGTTTGTATCCTACATCAAAATATAAGAATGATGAGTACATTTAGGCTCCAAATAAGTATAAAAGACTAAACATTAAGGGAGAAAAATATGAAAATTTTAATTCTCATCATATACCATGGAGGCCAAAGTAGCTAAGGCATTCGCAAATTGATTTTGAGCTCTAGGGATGATTGTATACTCAATCTTGTCAAAGGTCTTGGTCAAGTCCTCTAAGTATTGTTGATAAAGCTTTAAATGCTTCTCCTTCACCTTTCATAACTTTTGCACTTGGGCTATAACCAAAGTCGAATCCCCAAAGACTTCGGACTCCTTTACCCCCAATTGTTGAAGAGCTTCCATTCTGGCAATACAAGTCTCATATTCAACCATGTTATTTGTTACTTCAAAGTTCAATTTGATTATCAAAGGTATGTGAGATCCATCGAGAGTGATCAAGAGTATTCGTATCCCATTCCTATACTGGTTTACAGCTCCGTCAAAGTACATCTTCCATGCCCTTAAGTTAACATTCAAAATGTCTTCATCTGGAAAGTCTTCTTTATCATCTTCTTCCTCTATAGGATTCTTGGCACAAAAATCTAACATGATGCTTCCCTTGATAGTTTTCCTAGCCACGTACTTCAAATCGAATTCTGCTAACAAGATCAACCATCTTGATAATCTTCCACTTAAAGTAGGCTTCTCAAAGAGATATTTCAATAGGTCCATTCTTGCTACCACCTATATTTGGAAAGGTAAGATGATATGTCTCAATTTATGTACGGCCCAAACAAGCACAAAGCATGACTTTTCTATGGGAGTGTACCTAGTCTCGTAATCATGGAATCTCTTGCTCAAGTAATATATGGCCCTCTCATTCTTGTCATTGTCTTCTTGTGCAAGCATACTTCCAACCGCATCCCATATGATAGAGAGGTATAAGAGTAAGGGTTTTTCATGTTGTGGAGGCACTAGGATAGGTGGGTGGAGGAGATACTCCTTGACAGGTTCAAAGGTTTTTTGGCACTCATCATTCCATGTATGTGGTTCATTCTTCCTTAGAAGTTTGAAGATGGGTTCACAAGTGGAAGTGAGCTTGGCAATGAATCGTCTAATGTATTGTAGTCAACCCAAGAAACCCTTAATCTCTTTCTCACTTTTGGGTGGAGGCATCTTTAATCTTGGATGGGTTAACTTCTATCCCTCTATCGCTCACTAGGAAGCCTAGCAATTTTTCGGCAGTTACTCCAAAGGTGCAGTTTTATGGGTTCAATCTCAATCAATATTCTTTAATCCTCTCGAAGAACTTCCTCAAGTTTATGTTGTGGCTACCTCTATCCTTGGATTTTACTATCATATCATCAACATACACCTCTACCTCATTATGCATCATATCATGTAGCAAGGGCATAGCCATCCTTTGGTAGGTTGTCCCAACAATCTTAAGGCCAAATAGCATCAACATGTAACAATAGATTCCCCATTCAGTAGTGAAGGTGGTTTTGGTTATGTCCTTCAGAGCAATCTTGATTTGATTATATCCCAAAAATCCATCCATAAAAGACATCGAGGCACTTCCTGCCATGTTATCCACTAAGACATCAATATGAGGAAAGGGAAGTCATCCTTAGGGCATGTCTTGTTTATGTCCCTAAAATCCACACACTCTCACCTTCCCATACTTCTTAGGCACAGGCACAACAAATGCTATCCGTTCGACTTGGTGCATGAGTTTGATGAACCTTACCTTTAATTGATTTTTAAGAGCCATTCAGTCCTCATTCTTCTCAACTTTTACTTGACAGGCACTATGTGATCATGAGTATTAATGTGATGTTGAGATATCTTGGGGTCAATTCTAGGCATATCTTTATAGGACCATGCAAACACCTCTTGAAATTCCATAAGGAGTTCTTGAAGATCTTTTTTTTTTTTTTTTTTCATTTAGAGTTAAGCCAATTTTAATTAAGCGTGGATTCTCATCACTTCCCAAATTAATAGTTTCAAGAGTTTGTTCCATTGGTTCAATTTTCTTTTCCAATTGTTTATTAATTTCATTTTCAAATTCGTTTGAATCATTTAAGTGTAGAATTTCAATGTTATGGGACATATCAAAGTAAGCCAAATCAGAATTCATCTTATTGAAAATATTGAAAAATACATTAGAACTTGCATTACTAAACTTTTTCCCCATGTTTTCAGAAAACCCAACCCAAATCCAATTATTAATGGGCCCCACAATAGGCATGATGAATTCCTTCCTCTTTCTTCTTCAAGGCTCTCCACTATTCCCCTTGTCTTTCTTCAGCCAGTCTTCCTTCTTCAAAGGTTCCCACACATGCATAGCTTTGGTCATGTCATACAAATCTCTGCCCTCATTAGGGAAGTTTCTCCTCACCTCATCAAGGAACCAGATGTCGTCATCTCCACTCCAACAGCTAATCATTTTATCATCTCCTTCTTCTTCTTTTTTCATCATGAGATATTGGTCATCATCGGAAGAAGGGTCCATGTTGCGTTCAAGCATGAAGCGAGCTGGGGTGACTTAGGTTGTCCCCACCTTTGAGGTCCATTCTGGCCAATCATGATCTTCCCACAATCCTACGTCTCCCGATTTGGAAAAATCATTGACATGGGCCCTCTTGAAAGTCCATGGTCCTTGAGCACTCTTTAGTTATGGCTTAGAGTTGGGTAGAAGTAGGTGGACCTTCCCTTCTGTCATCATGTGGTCAATGTCCTTTTGGGTCAGCTCGCTTTGTTCACACTTAGCCTTGTCTTTTTCAACTTCTTCTTTTGCTATCTCGAAGAGGTGGCCTATTATCTTCTTAAGGACTTCAACTTGCGCCTCCACACACTCAAGCATCTTTTGCATGAGGACCTTCTCACTTGTAGCATCCATCTTTCCCTCTTGATAAGTCTTCCTTTTGGATGTCTTGTCTTCCATTGGAATTGGATCAAAGCAATGTCTGAAAAGAAGCCCCATTTTCATTAAGTTCATGTCCCAATTAAAGGTTCCTTTTAAGCTTTAAATGTCCTTAGAAAATTCTTAAGTTCATTTTAATGAGGGCCCAATTACAATGTTGCTCCCTTTCCTCTCATGGATCCTTGGCCCTTGTTTCATTGGGCTTTAATCCATTTACAATAAAAGCTCTCATCTTACTCTCATAGGCTTTCATTAGAATGTACTTAGGAATTTTTCAACCCTTTGTCTCAAACTTGGGCTCTCAATGTATTCATCACTTTTGGGCTTTTCATTCTTTATTCATTATTTCATCATTTTTTTTCTTGAAATAGCCCTCTAGCTAGAATACATTGTAGCCTTCCTCTCAAAGCCTATGAAATTCTCATCATTTTGGGCCTAGGCATGCAACAAAGAGACCCAAGATTAGGGAGTTTCATTTTTGGCTTTGAAGGATGTTGGATGCTAAGTCCATAGCATATTTGTTACATTAGGCCCAAAGTCCTCTTTTTCAAAAGGGATTTTTCCACTTGGGCTTATGATAGCAATTAGGCTATGGTTTTATGAACCTTTCGAGTTAAAATATACCTTTGGATTTAGGGACAAGCCTCTTATATGTGAGAACTTCTTTTCTTTTATCCCATAACATCTTAGGGTATACCATAACTTTAGGGCCATCCCTTCCATTTTCAATATCTTTTATTTGTCCTTTAGAATTAGGTGAACACATGGTATATGGTTGAACAAACAAGAGATATATAAAGGGTATCCTTTGTGATAGGATCTAGGATCTCTCTAGTGTGGGTAGGTTCTCTAAGGCTAAAGGGATAGATAAGTAGGTCACTCACAACTAGGTGGGCTATGATTCCAATCGATGGCCTAAATGGACCCTTTAATGTACTCAAGGACCATTATAGGCGATGGCACCGATTATGAGTTGGTGGGATGAACTTTGGAAGATTTGGGCCTGAATAAAGCCTTCCACCTTCCCACTCATCACCAACCAAGGTTAAGGGACAAAAGAACAAGTGAATGTGTGTGCAAACAAGTATTGAAAAAGCTTTTATTAAGGTTAAGAAACAAGACACATAGGAATTAGACTCATAGTCCCCAGCAGTGTCGCCACTGTGGACACAAAGGGGAAGACGCCACCTAGTTTTTGCAATGGTTTAGGAACCATGTATATAGCATTCCTTCAAGAAAGGACCTTTTGATCTCACTACCAGAGATATGGGTTTGGAGTTTAGGTATGCTCTTGGGAAGGTGTTAGGCACCCAAGATTGCTCAACCCTAAAGTTGGCATCCCATCACTGTGTCTTATATCTTAACCTTATTAAAATCATGTTCAATGCTTGTATTCTAACTCACACACACACTAGCATACATCTAAGCATTCAACATGGCATCATTCATCCCAAACCCTAACCATACATCTAATCATTGGCATCTCCTCACAAATCCTAGCATACATCTATCATGACATCAAAGCATATTCAAGGTAGCAACATATACAATCAAATCAAGGCAGAAACATAAGCATAAGGAAAGTTCCAAGCATTCATGTTCATCTCTAATATCAACACAAGACCATATCACAAATGCATGAACATCTCCAATGCATAACTTACCTTTCACTTACCTTGCAGCAATACAACACCCATGGCATTCATGCATGAACACGTGAATGGATGGTATTAAACTTAAGAAACCCTAAGAAAAACCCTAATCTAAACATGTGATTACAAACAAGCATGTGAAAAGGTGGACAGGAACTTATAGGGCCTAAAACATATGAAAAAAAAGGCTAAACAGAACAAACATGTGAAGGCAGAAACAAAACAAACAAAAAATTTAGGGTTTCTGGGCAATAGCATCACGCATGCTAAAACAGGTCTGCATATGCATAATCAAGCCTGCGTGCACAGGCTAGATCATACGTACACATATCCTAGCCCAGAAAACCCTAAAAATGCAAAAACAAAGTAGAACTTCAAAACAACAATTCTAACACCCTAACATGAATTTTAAGCATACAAAAACTTAAACCTAACCTAGGAAGGCATATTAAAACATATCTTAACAAACAAACAAAGAAAACAAGAGGATTTAAAGGTAGAAAATAACAAAGAGGGAAGAAGAAAATTTTAAACGAGGTACCTCACACAAAAGCTTTCCAAGCTTGATTTTGATCATTCCCCTCAATCAAATCTATTCACAAACCAATAAGAAAGTGATTAGCAACGTTAAACTAGAAGGATTAGGGCTAGAAAAGGTCTCTATCAAATAAAAATGACTCATTGTTTTGTGGAAAAAACTCCCTTTTGATTCACTATTTTCTAATGGATTTTAGTTTTTTCGGGATTTCTATGTTTTGTAAATGTACCATGTAAGGCTTTTTATAGTTGAAAAAATGGGGTTTGGAATGGCTCCCAGAAGATGTAGGATTCATTGCAAACCTCAACCATTATTGCAGAAAACTTGCATTTCTTATGCTTTTGAAACCCTAACTACGTACACAGGAACGTGCTTACATATGCATGCTTTGGCCTGCGTATGCAGGCCGCAACCCACATACCCAGGCCAAGGGCTACTTTGGTCATTTTATTTTCAAAAATAGATTTTTACTTATTTAAAAGGTTATATTTCTCATTTTAACACTTCTCAAGTTAATTTGGTATCTAATTGGTCTCTAAACTAGCCTTGGGCCTTAGAGTTCAAGCATCATTGGGGAACGAACCCCCTTCCTTTTATTTACTTAGGTTTTCACCTTGCCAGTGGCTAAAACTGCATCAAGGTCAGGCCACTATACTGAGTCAAGTTTCCCCACTAGCTGGTGATCGAGGTCAAGTCAAAGCTAGGCTTCTGTCCTTTAGATGGGTTTCCACCTAGTCGATGACTAGGGTCAGGCCAAGGCTAGGCTTCTACCTTTTAGTTAGGTTTCCACCTAGTCAGTGACGAGGGTCAGGCCAAGGTTAGGCTTTTGTCCGTTAGTTAGGTTTCCACTAGTCGATAACCTGGGTTAGACAGAGGCTAGGCTTTTGTCCTTTAGTTATCCTATATCTCCTTCTACCTACACAGAACCTCCATCTTACATTCCTTGACCTACTAATAGGGCATTTATGCAAAGTGGAATATGAATAAACAAACTTTGAGCAATATACATAACTTGGACAGTTAGATACATCAAGACTGCTTAAAAGCTTATAAAAATACTTCTTTAGGTTGCTTACATTCCACGGATGAGGGAGCAACCTCTCCTTTAGATCCTCTAGGTAATAAGCCCAGTCTCGACCACAGCGGTCACGCAGTACGGGCCTTCCCAATTCGGGGCTAACTTTCCCAAACTTGGCTCCTTTATACTCCCCAATACTCTTCACAAGACAAGGTCTCTAGCAATGAACTCTTTTGGCCTAACATTTCTATTGTACCCTTTAGATAGCTACTTCTAATAGTCGGCTAAGCAAATGGATTCTAGCTCTCTATTCTCCTCTAGGAAGTCCAATTATTTGGACATCAATCAATCATTCTCATACGAGGGAAAACCCATAGTCCTTATGCTTAGCAGGCCAACCTCTACTAGTATCACTGCTTCAATCCCATAGGTCATGAAGAAAGGGTTTCACCAATGGACATTCTAGGAGTAGTTCAATAAGTGATGGAAAATCTGGTTTTGCATCTCATACAAAACACACAGCGGAAGTAACAAACATGGATCTACTTCATTCATAAGAGATAACATGCAACCTTGAATTCTAGAACAAAAAATAGAAAGTGTACCTTGATGTAGTGAAATTCAAAAACAAGACTTGAGAATACCTCTAATAAACATCTCAATTCCACATGGTGCCCAAGAAAAGTGGTCTCTTAATCAGTCTTTATGTACGTTGATTCTCAAAGAAAGTTCTTTTTCTTTTTCTCGTTATAGAGAAAAATATTTTCTTTGCTTTTCATCATACGCACATTACTAACTACCTTGGTAGTTACTTTATTTAATAACACTTATTAAATAAAAATAGATTATCTAATTGGGTTAGCCTTTTGAGCCTACCCAATTGGGCTTTAGTTTGTGGCTTGAGATGGGACCAAAGTGAACAAATAAGACTCTAGCTTCAATGGGCCTTAGGCTTATCTGTCAACTCTTGACAAGTCTAAAGTTACCATTAATTATATTTAATACCACTATATAAATATGAATGTTCAATAAGCATATAAAACACTATGAACGTTTAGACCCCCAATTACAAAATTATCAATTCAAGCTTAATGTCAAACAATATATGTGCAAAAAATGAACATAAACTAATGACAGAATTGATAAACAATCTAAACCAATTAAAATCACATCCATAGCAGAAATTAAATGGCAAAGATTAAGGGAAAAGAGATGCAAACACAAGGACAACACAACGATGTGTTATCGAAAAGGAAACTGAAGCCCTCAGCGTAAAACCTCTCTGCCGCCCTCCACGCATTCAATAATCTACTAGAAAATGTGGTTGGACCCTCCAAGCCTAATCTACCCAATGTACCTAAGCCCTCCAAGCTTCTTGCTTCAACGAGGTTACACCGAACCTTTGTCTTTTCTAGCTTACTGAATTTGCTATAGCCCATAGCATCAACCAATAACTATTGATCCCTTCCTAACTGCTTCCCAAAGCACCAGAAAATCTTCTCACAGATGTAGGCATGGTGAGAAAAGGATTTGGCCAAAAACCTTTCAATGATATAACAATGGAGAGGGTGAGAGTAGAGGAATTTGAAGAGTCTCTATGTAAAGATTGTGGATGAGTTAATCTTGTTTTTCTCTAGGGTTTCTCTCTCAAAATTTTCTCTGGAAGCTCTCTACATTTCGTGGGTATAAGGGGTATTTATACTAGGGTGAGAAAGGAATGCAAAAAGTCAGTTTTTTCAAAATAAAGCTCGCTGGTGACTTGACTGAGTCACTAGTTCAAGCCGCGAGCTAACTGAATGGCCAGTCTGGACTTTTTTTTCCTGTAATGCTACAGTTGGCATGACGGTTCAGCTTCTCTGCATGCTTCACTTGTGTGCATCTTCTAGCAGCTTGCCATTTGTGAGCCACCCGCGAGATCCATTCATAAGTCCCTACTTCGTTGCACAGTCTTGAGCATTTCTTCACACTCTTTCACACACTACCCTTACATGATTCCCACCTAAATATAAGGTTTCTATATGCTGAATTACAAGCAAATTTGGCACGAAATAAAGCCAATAAGATGGTTGATTAAATTCAACCTTACAAAATATAATCGCACTTTAGGCCTTATTAATAAATTATATCCCAAGACTCTAATGATATCATTTGACCCTTCCATGAAATATCCACAGTGAACAAAGTCATAATGAACTATCACTTTATAAACAACTATTTTATCCTCGAGTACTCGGTTTAATTTTTTAGTTATTCATATTTATTGAAATCCAATTTCAATAAATACAAACTTTAGTAACTCCTTACTAAAGTGGGTGCTCTGAATAACCAGTTCCCATTAAACTTATCTCAAGGGGATATTTCATATCTCTATGAAAAGAGATTATGAATTCTATTTTGAGAATATGTTCCCCCAACACTACGTATGGTTACCCAACATATTGAGGTTTTGACTGTCAATATTAGATCTTATTCACGATACATCAAAGTAATCTACATTTCATGATTGAGTTCACTATCCTCTCAGGATTTAGAGTCTATGAAATTAGAAGTCATGAGATTAATTATTCAAGTGACAGTTGTTGATTGAATATTTAATCTCATAGCAGTCCAATTCAATATGTCTTAACACTTAAGACACATCAACACATCAACTAGAAGTCTCCACTTCCATGATCAAGACAAACCATCTTAGTTGATGTGTGTCTTTGCAGATGAATGCCCAATTTTATCACCGAATACAAACTACGTTTTGAGTTTACAAGGAACTTATGATTTATATCATCTGTGAATAAATCACATACAATACATCTCAAAAACTATGATAATGTCTCATTAGTTCATTTATAAGTAGTCTCATATAATTAAATAATTTAATTATTTATGACATGCCAATAAATTGAATTTTAGGGCATAAATCCCAACAATAAGCCCACAGTATGTTGGGTAGTTCCTCAGCCCATTTTCCCTTGGCATTCTCTAACCTTTTCTTTAGCCCGTTGACAATAGTCTTGTTGGTGGTTTCAGCTTGTCCATCCATTGCTTTGGGGGTAGGTTGACGTAGAATACCTATTCTTGATCCCAAGGTCGCCGCAATACTTTCTGAATGTCATGTTATCAAATTACAGCCCGTTATCAAAAATTATAGCCTCTGGTACCCCGAACCGAGTCCCAATGTTCTTCACACAAATTTCTTCCCATCAATGTCATGGATGTTCGCCAAAGCTTTGACCTCTTCCCACTTGGTGAAATAGTCGGTTGCCACTATAACAAACCTCCTATTCCCCGTGGCTTTAGGAAAGGAGCCCACAATATCTAGCCCCCACTATGCAAAAAGGCAAGGGCTAGAGATTGGGTAGAGGATCCTTCCTGGCTGATGGATGCTCGGTGCGTGCCTCTAACACTAATCAAACTTCCTGACATACTCAGTGGCATTCCTCTTCATATTCGGCCACCAATACCCCTGAGCCATTGCTCGATGAGCCAAGGACCTACCACCCATTTAGCTCCCACATATTCCCTCGTGCAACTCGGCAAGAAGCCCATCCAAGGCTTCCAGGTGCATGCATGATAAATAAGGCCCACCGAATGACCTTCGGTACAACGTTTTCTTCGTTGATAACCAAAATATGGCTGATTTGAGGGTTCCATCTGGGATGAACGAGATGACGGGGTCTATCCAACTCGAGGAAACAAATATTACCGCAACTTAATGATACTCCGGATGATTTATGCTCGGAAATTCCAATGACTCCACAGAGATGATTCGGGGTATAAATTCCCCACAGATGAAGCTAGGGTGGCTAAAGAGTTTGCATCGTTATTCTACCCTCTAGAAATTTGAGCCACTTTCACTGGTCCAAAATGTACTTGCAATGAACAGACTAGTTTTAAGTAATCCACCATTCTTAGGTCCCTTGCCTTAAAGCTCCCTTTGACCTCACTCACCACCAAACGCGAGTTTGAATAAACTTTTGCATATGTAGCTCCTACCTCCACTGCTGCTCGAAGTTTGGCCACTAACGTTTCATAATCAGCTTCATTATTCGAGGCATGGAAGCCCAGTTTGAGCAAATGTTCTATTTTCTTACCCTCTAGTGACTCCAGCACTATTCCTATTCTTGAACCCCAAGCGTTGGATGCCCCATCCACATGCACCTTCCACGAATGAACTGACACTTGGCAGACCCCGTGTGCATTCGTCAGTTTGTATCTAACATTGAAAGACCCCAGCCTTGTACCCTACATAGCTATCCTCCATGTAAAGTCCGACAGTAAACACTCAATTTTGCACCCATAATTTAATCTTGGAAGATGATTAGAATGACCATTCATATACCCAAAAATCATAATTGCATTACATGCATTAAATTATTTGTTGCACATCATAAAAATGATCTTGAGATTCTAATGGCCGCAGCGGTATGCTCGATTCCCAAATCAGACCATCGGATTGAAAGATTTCACAAGATCAAGTTTTCACGATTTGCATGCATTGTATAGGGGTGAAACCGATCACATGTGATTAATTGAAATTAATTTTGATTGGTTAATGATTAAAATTAATTAAATGAATTTTTGTGATTGCTTAAGTATTTTTCTTAAAGTGAGATTTGTTGCACAGGATTAAAACAAATAAGATGATAATATTTAAAGGCTATAGATAATTAGGCTTTTAGGATAATTATATTCAAAATAATTATTTTAAAAAGCCTAACATCACTTTGGGATGAAGTTTTTCGTGAAAATAACTCTAAAATTCATCCACATACAATTTTAGACTTGGAAAACACTTCAAAAACGTGCTAATCAAGTAGCAGATTTCAGATACATGTTCCAAGGCACTTTTGGCATAGTAGAACTAAAAATACGGACTAGGCTATTTTTGAAAAAGTTGTTGAGAATCGAATTTCCCTTCATCCGTAAAAATTTTAGCTTAATCATAATTTTGAGTAAAACTATAAGATCAAAATACTAAAACTTGTTCTGATTTGAAAAATCAGCTTACTCTTATCCAAATCTCCCTTTTTTTAGGATTTTCCCCATATGTTTTTTTGC
Organism: Quercus variabilis; assembly: GCA_030445155.1. Classification (NCBI taxonomy): domain Eukaryota; kingdom Viridiplantae; phylum Streptophyta; class Magnoliopsida; order Fagales; family Fagaceae; genus Quercus; species Quercus variabilis. Next base: position 43,122,146 of record CP129446.1, on the reverse strand, counting down.
TTATTTTTTAAGCTGATTGGACTTAATTTTTAAGCGAACCTATCCTATTTTGTAAGCAACTAACACCTCTATAAATAGGAGAGGCCTCCCAACAATTAGGAACACCTTTTTTGACCCTTTTTTCTGACTCTTCTTTTTCTAACTTCTCTCTCTCCTTACATTAAAGAAGTTTGGAAGCCTTGCTTTAGGAACTTTATTTTTGTTAAGAGACTTCCCTTAAATCCTTTTAAAAAATTGTTTCTCTTTGAGGAACTCTTTCCTTAAGGATTAAGTTCGTGTAGGTATAATTCTAACTTTGTTTCCATAACATGCTTTCATATATGTTTCAGTTTCCATGGACATGATGTTTTCTTTTGTGTTTAAATAATCATGTTTCTCATATGTTATCACATGTTCTCTTTTGCTTTCAAAATTTTTCACATGATTAATTGATGAACATAGCTATTTTTAATAAAAAATCTTATTTGGATTTTTCCAAATAAAAGTCTGCTCTGCTTTTAATAATAATAATAATAATAATAATAATAAAAATAAAAACCTGGTCTGTTTTTAATAAAATCTGATTTGCATTTTTTTCGAATAAAAACCTGCCATGTTTTGTTTTTTAATAAAATCTTATCTGCATTTTTTCCAAATAAAAATCTGCCCTGTTTTTAATATAAAATCTTATCTGCATTTTTTCAAATAAAAATCTGCCCTGTTTTTAATAAAAAATCTGATCTGCATTTTTTCCAAATAAAAATCTGATCTACATTTTTTCCAAATAAAAATCTGACCTTTTTTTTTTAATCAAAATCATATCTGCATCTTTCAATAAAAAATTTGTGTTTTCAAAATAAAAATCTGTTTTTTCCCACATTTAAAAAATCTCAATCAGATCTGAATTCTTATTTTAAATCCATTCTTTTCTTTTAGGGAAACTTAAAATTAAACTTTTCATTAACTATTCTCATCAAATTTTTTCATACAAAATAAAATGGTAGATCTAAGGTTCTTGACTAAAAGTTTAACCTTAGATCTAGGATTTGACATAGCATCTATTGCATAACATTTCATACTTTCAAAAGGGAATATAATGGTCATGTAGAATCTAGAAGACCAGAATCTATCTAAGCAGAATGTGTGCCTAACACCTTCGTATTCCATAACCTAACCCCAGAACTTAGGTTTTTTTATAGTAGATTAGTGTTTTATCTTTTGTTTTGGTAGATTGTAACTAGGATCAAAGCTTTGTAATTTTTACATAGATTGTATTTAGGACCAAGGCTTTGTAAAGTTATTCTACCAAGTTGTATTTGTATAATCAATTACTTCCTCCGTCCCAGTTTGTTTGTCCTCTATTCCATTTTGAGATGTCCCAAAATATTGTCATATTTCTAAAAATAAAAGTCATTAATTTACTAATGTTTCCTATTATATCCCTACTTTATTTTCAAAACTATTTTAAAAGAAAACTAACAGATATATAAAAAAAAAAAAAAAAATCAATCTAATTGGGGCACCTTTTTAGCTACCTCATTAAGAATAACTCTTTAAAAAAAAAGGCTGATAAATTTATTTAAGGGTAGTTTTGTAAACTTATACATTTTTATAAAACAAACAAGATAATAAATTATGTTTGCTTAAAAAGTTTGACTTTTCAAATAGGACAAAAAAATTGGGACAGAGAGAGTAATAAATTTGAGGTATTTTTGGACATGTGAATTGTATTTTATTTTTTCTTGTTTTTTTTTTCTTATAACAAATAAGTGGTGACTTCTGCACATTTTCCCTATTGAGAGGTGCCCTAAGTGCCCAAATCTCTTTTTGAGAGCACCCCTCAAGTGCGGACTCTCACACCGACATCCTCAATAAGGATTGTAGGGGATGCTCGGTCAACACATACACTGTATGGGCCTGGAAGTAATGTAGTAGTTTCCTCGTAGCATGTACTAACGCCAGAGCCATCTTCTCTAATGGCAAATGATGGGTTTCTGAGTCCACCAATGTCTTGCTGACATAGTACACTGGCCTTTGCATGTTGTCCTGAACTCTTATCAATACCACACTCACTACATGCTTGGGCATGGCTAAGTACATCTACAAGTCTTCACCAGGCTCTGGACTGGACAAAATTAGTGGGCAAGCTAGGTACAGCTGTCAAACTTTGGAAGGCATTGTCACACTCCTTAGTCCACTGAAATCCTTTACACTTTCCTAGCAGCTGGAAGAACAGGCAACATCTGTCGGCCGACTTGGACACAAACTGATTCAGGGCTTTTATCATTCTTATTAGCTTTTGTACTTCCTTCGGGTTTCTCGGTGGATTGAGCTGTTGAATTGCACTGATTTGGTTGGGGTTAACCTTAATTCCTTTGCAAGTTATCATGTAGTTGAGAAACTTCCTAGATCCTACTCCAAACACACATTTAGCAGCATTAAGGCATATTTTGTGATGCCTTAGTATCTCAAATACCTCGACTAAGTCCAACATGTGCTCCTAACTTCTTACTTTTGACTACCATGTCGTCAATATACACCTCCACTGTTTTACCAATCTATATTCTAAACATCCGAGTAACCATCCACTAGTAAGTTACCTTGGCATTCTTCAAACCAAAGGGTATAACCGTGTAGTGGTAATTATCTTAAGGAGAGATAAAAGACGTATTTCCTGATCTTTGGGAACCATGGCAATCTGGTAATATCCCTGGAAAGCATCCAGAAAGGTCATCCTCTGATAGCCATACATGGCATCCACTAACTGGTCAATCTTTAGGATAGGGAAAGGGATCCTTATGGCATGCTTTGTTTAGATCTGTAAAGTCAGCACCGACCCTCTTTTTCTCATTCTTCTTCACCACCACCATATTAGCCAACTAGTGCAAGAAGAACACTTACTTTATGGCTTCAACTTGTTTCAATTTCTCCACTTACTCTTTCACGGCTTCAATGTGAGGCTTAGTTTTCCATCTCGACTTTTTCTTCTTAGGGGATACAAGGGGTCCACATTCAATCTATGCACTATGAACTCTAGGTCTACCCTGGACATGTCGTATGGGCTCCACACAAAGATATCCAAATTCTGGACCAACAACAACAATACTTTCACTAGATCCTCAGCTGGAAGGCTCTTCCCTACCCAAAAATGTCTATCCTCATAAGGCAAGATATGGACCTCAATTAATTCCTCAGCACTGTCAGCCCCATTAGAACCCCCGGGGCACTGTAATTGTTATAACAGGTCTGATTCTACCTGCTCCTTTTGCTTGATTTCATGGTTGATCACGGCCACCAGGCATTGCCGAGCTGCATTTTGCCCTCCCTTTATTACTACAATTCCTTGCTTGGTAGGGAATTTCACTTTTTGGTGCAATGAGGAAGGCCCGGCCCCTATGGCATGGATTCATCGTCGTGCCAAGATTTCCGTGTATGTCAAGAAAGCATTTACCATTATAAAATTTACCATTACCTATTTTCCTTTTGTTACCACAGGGAGCTTAATCTGCCCTACAGGCATCACCATCTTCCCATACTCAAACCCTTCTACAGATTGGGGTACATTTTCTCAGCTCCACTGCCTTGATCAATCATAACTCTTTTGACGAGGAATCCCCTAGTGCGTTGTCATGTGGTTAAGTGGTTCCCTCGAGATCGTCGTCGTCAAAGGCATTCATTGAACATAGACATGTGTGATGTGTGTGAGTACCAAAGATGAGATGGTCCTTAGTCTATGTGAAGCTAGGCATACACAATTAGCATGAGGAAAAGTGACCCATCTCAATTATAGAAGTATGCATATATGACCTCCCACAAAACTTGAGAACAACTTTTGAAGCTTTTCATTTGGCTTCATATATATCATAACATATGATCATTTTGATTCAATACATCTCATTTTTGAGGTCGAAGCCTGAAATTTTTTTTGATATTTCAATTTGATGAATAAGCCTTTGGCTTTTTAGGCATCATACAATTTCATAAAAGCTGCTTTCCCTTTTTTCTAGTCAAATACTAGTATGTGCAACGGCTTTTGTAGCTCATTATCTTTTTTTTTTTTAGATTTACATTTGATGAGCTCTTTAAACAAAAATAATAAAAGAGTGGGAAGATATATAGGCACAAGTCTATGCAAGTCTCAAGATTTTTCGCACAATGATATGAGTGCATAAAGAACAAGCTACACTCGTAAATGCACAAAGCCATTTGTACAAAGGTACAAGGCAAAACATGCTTGTGACAATACACAACAATGCCGGTCAAACTTTTTGAATTTTCTACTTTTTATGTGTTTTTGGATTTTTGACACAAAAGCGAGTAAAGATTGATAAAAAAAAATGTAAAAACATTCAAAGAAAAAGACAAACAAACAAAATTTTCAGAACATGCTATACAAATAGACAACAAAATAGTGTGTGCTAAACATCAGTGAGAGTAAATCAAGATAATTAAGTAAAGCACACAGCACACAAGAGATTCAAGGAATTGTACCAACACTAATGGTCTTACGAAGTGATTCAAATCATGGACCATCGAGAAGTTTGGTGAAGATATCAGCCTTTTGGTTGTCTGTATGTATGAATTCAAAACACACAACTTTATCTTCCACCAAATCCTGGATGAAGTGGTAACATATCTCTATGTGCTTCGACTTTGAATGCTAAACCAGATTCTTAGAGAGATTTATAGCACTTATGTTATCACATAACACACACATTGTATCTTGAGGAATCCCATAGTCATGAAGTAGTTTCTTCATCTAGAGAAGTTGTGTGCAGCAACTCCCAGTAACTATGTACTCAGCTTCTACTATAGAGAGAGACACAAAATTTTGTTTCTTGCTCATCCAAGAGATAGGATTGTTCCCAAGGTAGAAACAACCACCGGAAGTACTCTTCCGGTCATCCACACTTCTAGTCCAATCTGCATCTGCATAACCCGTAAGACAAGGATTAGAATCCTTTGAGTACCACAAGCCATAATTTCGAGTGCCATTGACATATCTTATGATTCGTTTCACCGCTGTCAAATGGGATTCCTTTGGAGCAGCTTAATATCGAGTATAAACTCCCACACTAAAACCAATATCTGGTCTACTCACTGTAAGATAGTGTAAACTCCCAATGATGCTCCTATACAAAGTTAGACTTACTTCTACCCTAGAAGAATCAACACTAAGCTTTGTAGATGAACTCATGGGAGTGGAGGCATGCTTTTTGGAATCTAATCCAAACTTCTTGACAATATTTCTAGCATATTTTTCATGTGAAATGAATATGCCTTCCTTCTTTTGTTTGACTTGAAGACCCAAGAAAAATGTAAGCTCTCCACCATACTCATCTCAAATTCTTTCTTCATCTCGAAGAACTCTATAGCTCAAGCATTAATGGTAGCTCCAAATACTATGTCATCCAGATATACTTGAGCCACGAGAAGGTAGTCCTCATCATTCTTGACAAATAAATTTTGATCAGCATATCCTCTTTTGAATCATCTATCCAAGAGGTAATGGGTAAGCCGATCATAATAAGCTCTAGGAGCTTGTTTCAAGCCATACAGAGCTTTCTTCAATCTCAGCACACGATCCGGGTAGTGATGATCTTTGAAGCCTTTGGGTTGTTCAACAAACTCTTCTTCAATCAGGTAACCATTGAGAAATGCACATTTCACATACATTTGGTAGAGTTTGAAGTTCATAGTGCATGCAATTGACATAAGAATGCGGATAGACTCAAATCTTGCCACGGGAACAAAGGATTCATTAAAATCTACCTCTTCCACTTGAGTGTATCCTTGAGCCACCAGCCGAGACTTGTTCCGAATAATCCCTCCATCTTCGTCAGTCTTGTTTTTGAAGATTCATTCGGTGCCAATGACATTGTTAGTTATTTAGACCCCTTAAAACACAACAATTGGATTAACCTAGTTTATTAGCCAAGTAATTAACATAGTCAAATTATGCAAATCTAGGTTAACACAATCAAATAATCATATCAAGATATAAAGTAGCGGAAAAGTAAATAACACATCGATATGATCACCCAGGAAAACCAAACCGATAAAAAACCTGGAGAGGATTTGACCTAGCTATCCTCAAGGTAAACCTAAATTCACTATGAAAGAATCGAAGTTCATACAAAAGGACTTACAAACTCCCTGTTTGACTTTCTAATGCTACCCACCAGTAGAACTTACTAACACGACCACGTGCAAGCTCCGAATCCACGGACTCCTTCTTTCTTGGATTCTCTAATCAAAATACAAGCACCCCCACTTGTTTTTCTTTAAACTCCAATAGCAGCAACCTTGTTGATCATCAAGATGTTAATATCTCTACCTTGAAAACCTTAAGTTTATGTGAAGGAAAACTCCTCTAAATCTCACAAGAGATTCACATAAACCACAAATATGAGCAATAAAGGCTTAGAGAGGTTTGGGTACAAAACCCTAGATATGAAAGAGGCACTCTCTTCTCTCTCTCTGAAAGCTCTAAAAAACATGGCTTAAGGTTTCCTTTACATAGTGGGAGAAGTAGATCTAAAACCGTAATCCTTAATGGGCTTGGGCTGAGTTGAAAATTCTGCAGAAAAAACATTCTACCCGAGATTCAATCGATCGAGCCTTTCCTTCGATCGATTGAGACAGGCCGAAATGCCAAATGCATCTGCAGCTTCTTGATTCCAACTTTACATGAAAGACCCAACTTTGAGCAAGTCTTAACAAGACTAAATAACCTATTTTGATCATGGTTTGCCAACAATACAAATTAGAGTTCTAAATACATAAAATTCTAAATCTTTAGAACCTAACAAACTCCTCCTTTGGCAATCTGTGACAAAACACAAACACTAAGCTCAAAGTTTACAATTAAAAAGCCCTTTACAAAAATAATGCTCATAAAACCAAAATTCAATCCTAACTACTATCCATCAGTTGCAAGTGTAGACAGCAGTTCAATTGAATCAACCTGTATATTTCCTGAAACACTAAACAAAACACATAAACGCGTGTGTGGAAAATACAAGTAAACAAAAATAAATTCTTGATTTCACATAACACAAAATAAAGACATATACCAATGAAGAACTCATAAGTATAAATCAATAAGAAGTGAAATAAGAAACATATAAATCAAAATAAATTCTAACTCTCCCCCTAAGTTAGATACATCAAAATGTTTTTATATTCTCCCCCTAAACAAAACAAACAAGTCATCTATGTTTCCCCCTTTTTGTCACGTATTGACAAAGACTACCTAATCAGAAGGTAGACAGAAAATATACGCAATAGAGTAAGAGAAAATAGAGACAACTCCCCCTAAGAACCACAAAGGTTATAAAAACATTTCTCCCACTATAAAATTAGGAAAGACAAATCAAATTTTGGGAAAAACAGTTTTGGGGAAAAATAAAAGGGGGTGGGGATAAATAAAAAGACACAAACCAAGATTTAAAAAAAAACTAAGTTGAGGATACACATGAAGAAAAAAAAGCATTCTCTCTTTCAATAAAATGCAAATATGGCACTATGTGACCCATAAACAGTTGCATGAGTAGAGAAAAATATTTGCACATTGATTATCCATCATATATCTTAAGAAAAATATTTTCTACAATTCACACATAAGAAATAGCATATACTAGAATGTACAAAACTCAAAAATTAATCAATCAATTTTTAAATCAAGTTGAGTACCCAACTTAGCAAAGTGTATGCATGCTATGTGTGAAAACAATGAGAGATATGACTACAAAATTGCAAGATGGATACAAAAACAATGCAGTGTACATGAATCCTAAACACAAATGATGCATGAAAAAAATTTTGGTCAAAAACATAGAAACTGAAAATTTTTCAGTTTCGATCGATCGAGAATCGATCGAACATCAATTGAGTCAGGCAAACTCAAACCTAAAATTTTAATCGCAATTTCAATTGATCGAAAAACAGGTTCGATCGATCGAAAGTCTGGAAAAATCAGATTTTTGAAAAACATAGCATTTTAATGCAGAAACTCCTCAAAGCACATTGTTTTATAAAAAATGCATGAGTATGAGACGAAAATTTTTAGAAAAACACTTGAATTTAACCCAGATCTTCCAAAATCAAGATTTTCAATCAATTTGTCCTCAAAGCGCAAATATTAAATACATTTTGCATTAAAATTAAGGAACTTTTAATCTTGGATGGCCACAACAAGATTACACACAATAAAATGTACCAAGTTTAGTAAAGAGTAACTTGTGTAGTGTGTGCAACTAGCAAAAACTTGAGATACATGTGAGGTGATATGTAAATAGCAATCAATCACAAAGTCTACAAAATCCATCACATCTCCTAGAACATAAGCTTGCAATCATGTAAGTTTCTTGAAATTTTGCCTCATAATATACATACCAATTTTAATTATGTGATTTGGCATCAAGCCTAATAGTACACACGAATTTTAAGCATTAAGCAATTAAACCAATGCTACACCTTATGTTCTTTTTGTGCATGTGCTACACTTTTTCGAGCACAAAATCTTATGATATGTACTAAGGTGTTCATGATTGACTAGTAAACAGTGATGAGATGGTTATTTATGTCTTTCTCAAAAGGATCAAGTCTGACAGTCAAATAACATGTGACTTCAAGATTAAGACAAAGTGATAAACACCATAAACATCTTTCCCACACAACATGCACTACAAAGTTTTAACTAGTAAAGTGCAAAAAATAAGCTCATCAAAGCTAAACAAGGTACATAAACTTGTTATGTAAAGATAATATGGCCAATCCTTGATTACAAATCCAAAATGTGTAATACAAAATACAAAAAACTTTTTGGTTTAAAAAAAAATTTATGACCAAAAACAAAAGCACACATTATGCTAAATGAACAATGCAAAGCTATGCATGATAGTGCTTACTAAGCTATAAAGGGTACACAAATAAGAAATATCAATTTCTTAATTAACTCTTGAGTACATGTACAAACTAATACATACTCACAAAATCAAAAAAGCTTAGCACTTATGTAACACATACTATTCAAGTTTCTACACAATGCCGAGCATGTTCTAAATCAAGAGAGAGATATCATAACTCATGTAATCCTCAAGAAAAATAAAACAAGACACAAAATAAAATATTTTTGTCTTTTTGAAATTTTTCAATGTTTTTGGATTTTTTTTTAATAAAAAAAAAAACAACTTAAAAAATAAAACAACCGAAAACAGAAACAAGACATGTCCACAAATAATTGAAAGAATTAAATCAGGGACAAGTCAGCAACACTCACCTTAGAGAATATTTTCTCACCCATATAGTACAGTTCTTCGGCTTTGTACGTGAAAATCCATGAGAAGCAGAGTGTATTTGAGGAATTACACCAATTTTCTAAGAAATACTAAAATCCTACAAATTCCTTTCACAAGCCAACAAGCTCAAATTTTTCAAAAGAATATGAAACAATTTATTTGGACTTATGGCAGGAGAAATATCATCACATATCCTAGATTGAAACACAAAATGCTTAAATTTCAATTTATGACAACTAGGACGAATGTGACCACGGACACTACAAAAGTGACAAACAGGAACAAATTTAAGAACATCAGTATTCCTAACAGCAAACCTATTCTCAGATTTTGGTTTTTGCCTCAACAAAGAACAATTTGGTCTAATATGACCAACAACACCACAAAAGTGACAAGTAGGCACAAAAACAGATTTATTATGCTCTCTAACAGTAGATTTGGACTTAGGTGTAAAAACTTTAGCGTCTACATCAGAACTTTTACCTTTGTCTAACCTAGTAAAATAAGTCTTTTCTTTATTATTCCTCTTAAAATGAGGGATATAAACTTTCTCAGTTTTAGGTTTAAGAGAAACAGAAACACTTCTGTTATCAACAACAGGCTTGGTACTAGTTAAATTTTCAATTTTAGTTTTAAATTCAACTAACTCTTGTTCCAAGCTTTTTATCTTCTCATCTTGAGAGAAAATTTGATTTCTCAAAAATTCATTCTTTTTATTAGACTCATCTAATCTCACAATCAAATCCTCTTTTTCAAGATTAGCCAATTTTAACTCTTCTTTAAATTTCTTAGCAATTTTCAAAGATTTAGATAATTCTTTACGAAGAGTTTCAAAAGCATAAAAAAAAAAAAATCAACAGAAACAATAGTGTCTTTTTTATTCAAAACATCATAGGCATCAATAAAATCAGCAGAAGCATGAGTAGAAACATGATCAGAAAGACACTTCAAATTATCCATGACAACAGGGGTCAAGGAATTAGCTCTTAGATCAAAAGATCTAAAACAAAAGAGCTACCCGCTCTGATACCACTTGTTAGTTATTTAAACCCCTTAAAACACAACAATTGGATTAACCTAGTTTATTAGCCAGGTAATTAACTTAGTCAAATTATGCAAATCTAGGTTAACACAATCAAATAATCATATCAAGATATAAAGCAGCGAAAAAGTAAATAACACAATGATATGATCACCCAGGAAAACCAAACTGGTAAAAAACCTGAGGAGGATTTGACCTAGCTATCCTCAAGGTAAACCTGAATCCACTATGAAAGAATCGAAGTTCATACAAAAGGACTTACAAGCTCCCCATTTAACTTCCTAATGCTACCCACTAGTAGAACTTACTAACACGATCACGTGCAAGCTCCGAATCCACGGACTCCTTCTTTCCTGGATTCTCCAATCAAGATACAAGCACCCCCGCTTATTTTTCTTTAAGCTCCAATAGCAGTAACCTTGTTGATCATCATGATGTAGATAATATCTCTACCTTGAAAACCCTAAGTTTATGTGAAGGAAAGCTCCTCTAGATCTCACAAGAGATTCACATAAATCGCAAATATGAGCAACAAAGGCTTAGAGAGGTTTTGGTACAAAACCCTAGATACAAAAGAGGCACTCTCTTCTCTCTCTCTAAAAGCTCTCAAAAACGTGGCTTAGGGTTTCCTTTATATAGTGGGAGAAGTAGATCTGAAACCCTAATCCTTAATAGGCTTGGGCTGAGTTGGAAATTCTGCAAAAAAAACATTCTGCCCAAGATTCAATCGATCGAGCCTTTCCTTCAATCGATCGAGACAGGACGAAATGCATAAATGCATTTGCAGCCTCTCGATTCCAACTTTACATGGAAGACCCAACTTTGAGCAAGCCTAAACAAGACTAAACAACCTATTTTGATCATGGTTTGCGAACAATACAAATTAGAGTTCTAAATACATAAAATCCTAAATCTTTAGAACTTAACAGACATGAACGTTTTCAAGCCTAGGTTTAAGTTCCCATACATCATTTCTCACAAATTGATTCAGCTCTTCATGCGTTGACTCAACCCAATTTTCATCTTGAAGAGCTTCTTTAAACTTTTTCGGCTCAAATTGGGCGAGGTAGCAATGGTATGTTACATGATTGGCCAAAAGTATGTTTTCCTTTCTAAGGTGAAAACCTTCATCCAAGGATCCAATGATGTTACTGTCCAGATGGTTTTTGATCACTATTGATGATGGCTTCTTTGAGGTGGACACTTTATCATTCCGTGAGATAGAAGGATGAACTTCTAGAGGTGTGAGAGGACTTGATGTTCTAGACACTGATCTTGTTTCCATTCTTGAGTTCACGGGAGTTGATTCCTTTTCCGGTGTATGTCCTTTAACTTCAATATCTTGGGCTTCGACCTCAACAAAGGGTTATTTGGAGCTTGGCCCTTCTCCATCATCAACCATCTCTACCTTTGTTATAGCATTATCAATTTCCACATTGATGGACTCCATTATCGTCTTTGTTCTCTTGTTAAAGACTCTATATGCCCGGCTTGTAGTAGAATACCCAAGTAAGATGCCTTCATCACCTTTTGCAACAAATTTTCCAAAGTTCTCCCGATCATTTAGAATGTAACACTTGCTTCCGAATACTTGAAAGAATTTCACTTTTGGCTTCTTTCCATTCCAAATTTCATAAGCAATCTTCTTTGTTCCCGCTCGGAAGAATAATCTATTACCTATGTGACATGCAGTGTTCACGACTTCTCCCCAAAACTTTTGAGGAATTTGCTTGTTGAGTAGCATAACTCTTTCCATTTCTTGAATCACACGATTTTTCCTCTCAACCACCTCATTTTGTTGAGGATTTTAAGGGATACAAATTCTTTTTTAATCCTATTCTTCTCACAAAAAGATTTGAATCTTGCATAGGAATCACATTCACCTTGTGATGACTTGCCTTAGTTTACTTCCCCTTTTGGCATGCACCACAAATAGTCTTCTCCACCTTTCCAAATTTTGGAAGTCCCTAAACATCTTCAAGTTTAGAGACTTTAGCCACTTGTTTGAAATTTGTATGCCCAAATCTGTGATGCCAAAGTTCCAACATGTCAACACAAGCATTTTTGCAGGAAATTCTTGTCATAAGAACTACACCGTAGCAATTGTCGATAGTCCTATTTCCTTCCAAGACTTGAATCCCTTCTTCATTAATAATTATACATCCCTTCTTTGAGAATTGAACAAGGAAATCCTCATCACATATTTGGGTGATGCTTAAGAGATTTGCCTTAAGCCCTTTGATATATAAGACATCCTTTAACAGAGGTAATCCTAGTATCTCAACAATCCCTTTGCCAAGAACTTAAGCATGACTTTCATCACCAAATGTCACATAGTCACCGATCTTCTCTTTGAGTGAGTTGAACAGTGATTTAACTCCTGTCATATGATGAGAACAACCGCTATCAAAATACAATAAGCACTCTTGACCTTCAAATAAAAGCTTATCTTTATTTTCCATGCTCTTGTTAGATTGAATTTTCTTTTTCTGATAATCAACCTTATTACACAATATTCTATTTCTTCTTTTATACTTCTCAATCAAAGAATTGGACTTACATAGACCATTATGTAGTATGTGATTCTCATTTTCAAAATATTTTAGCATGTGAACAAACATTCTAGCATGTTTCTTTGTTTTTAATAACTCTAGGAGTTCATTGTTAGGACAACCTTCAAACATACTCATAGAGTCATTATCACAAACATTTAAACCACAATTCAACGTAGCCTTTTCCATAGCTTCATCCATAGCTAAGGGGTCTAGGATCACACTTAGGTAATTAAACCATAGCAAGTGTACCTGCTTTGATACCAATGAACATTTAGACCCTCAAATATAAAATTACCAACACAAGCTTATAATCTAACAATATATGCGCGGAAAATGAAATATATGCTATAACCAAATCGGTAATACACTCTAAATCGTAATTAATAACCAACACAGCAGTAATTAAAAGTTAAAAAGAAAAGGAAGAAAGATGCAAACACAAAGATAACACGGCGATGTGTTATCGAAGAGGAAACCGAAATACTCGGCAAAAAACCTCTCCACCGCCCTCCAAGCGGTTAATAATCCACTAGAGAATAAAGTTAGGATACATAAATAGCAGAAGACCCTCCAAGCCTAATCTACCCAATGCACTTAAGCCCTCCAAGCTTCTTACTCCAACAGGGTTACACTGAACCTTGTATTCTCTAGCTAACCGGATCCCGCAATAGCTCATTGCATCAACCAAAATGAATTGGTCCCTTCTGAACTGCTTTCCAAGTACCAAAATACCTCCTCACTGATACGGGTATGGTGAGAAAAGGATTTTACTAAATATACCTCTCAAGAATATATCAATGGAGAGGATGAGAGTAAAGAAATTTGGAGAATTAAAGGATGAAGATTGTGGATGAGTCAATCTTATTTTTCTCTAGGGTTTCTCTCTCAAAATTCTCTCTAGAAACTCTTTACATTTCATAGGTATAAAGGAATTTATAGTAGCGTGTACAAGGAATGTGAAAGGTCAATTTTCAGCAAATAGGGCATTCTAGTGACTCAGGCTCGCAACTGAAACGAGTCGAGAGTTTGAGTCGCGAGCTAACTGCCTAGCCAAATTGAAAGTTTTGTCCTGTAGTGCTCCAGCTGTCGTGACCCTTTAACTCCCCCTTCATGCTTCACACATATGCCATTCTGGCAACTTGCCAGTCGTGAGCCAGTCGCAAGACTCCTTTGAATTGCACACTGATAAATGTAATTTTTACATGATTTTTATTATCCTCTTATTTATTACCATTGTTATTTCCCTTATTTCTTTTTATTTGATTTGATTTTTTTTATTTATATTTATCTATTCATTTGTGCTTTGAAGGATTGAGAAGATTTCAAATTAATCCACATCTTATGGATGTAAATCAGTTGACCTGAAGACCCAATTAAATTTAAGTCTAATTCGGATTAGGATTCCAGCCTGCACATCAGTTAGTATTTTTGGCATAACTTTCGGTTCAGATATTTAATTGAGATGATTCAAGTTGGGCTGGAAAGTTAACTTAAAGGGATACAACTTTGTAGTTTACCAAGAGCCCGAATTCTGACGTTAAATGGGCCAAAATCATCGGTTAAATGAAGCCTAAAAATTTGGGATTTTCTCCAAACGAGAATTCAACTTGTAATAGGATTCCTTGACCTATTTAAAGGCTCTTTAGGGCAAATTCAAGGAGGGCCGCATTGAAGAATATTTTTTGGGAGTCTTTCTGAGGAGGAGGATCTGAGGACAAAGGCGAGAGCTTCATGTTGATCAGCCAGTTTAGATGAAAGACATAAGTTTTATTTGTTTTCTTTTCAATTTTATTGTGAACTAAATTTTATTTTCTAGACCATTGATGTAGTCTAGCAATGAACACACAATTTATATTCTGAGTTATTTTATTTTTAATATCTCCATGATTGAGTGTTTAATTCTTATTCTTAATGCTTACTATTTTTTTTTTTATGAATTATTGTTTGATCAATTGAATTACAATGAGACCGAGAGGTGATTTGTTATTTTAGTTCTAGAATTAAACACCATTAGTTAAGTGAAAGTAGAGATGCTTTACTGTGATTAGTGTGATTTTTCAAAAAATTCAAAGTACGTAATGAGTCTCCAAATAATTAAATTCACATAGAGATATGGAATTGTTATTTGAAGATATTTTTGATATTATTCGAGAGAAGATATTGAATACTTAAGGAATTTTTAATCATCAACGAGAGATTATTAGAATTTAATAATTAGGAAGAATAAATTGTGTGGGATTTGTTAGGTGAAATCATCTACTCTAGATCCATTCTTATCTTATTTTTACACTATTAGAGTTTTTTGCTTTGTTAATTCTTTTTATTCATAGATTTATTTTTATTAAATAGTTTAACTTAATTCAGATATTAGAATGTTCCTTTTATTTTTGATTTTCCAAATAGTAATTAATTTAGTGAATTTTGGTATTCAATAACATAGTTAATCCTATGGGTCCGACGTTCGTTTTCTAAAAACACTTTACTATTTGTTACGATTCTGTGTGCTTGCAGGTTATTTTACGCGAACACACACTTCTTGAGTTTTCTTCACACTCTCTCACACACTACCCTTACATAATTCCCACCTAAATACAGGGTATTTAATTGCTAAATTACAAGCAAATTTGGTACGGAATAAAGTCAACACATAATTGAATAAATTCAACCTTACAATCCCAATGATAGGTATAGTACAGATTCTAATTCCTTCTAGTTGGATCTCTGCCTATCTTACCAGGCCAGTGGAAATAAGTCTCATGCTTGATCTTCTCCAAGATTTTGTGTACAAGCTCCTTGAATGCTACATTCACCCATTCTGTTCGACTAACGGGGCTTTGTCCCCTTGCATCTCTTTTGGGCCTTTGCTAAAATCCCCCCATTCAGTGCTCCCTTTGGTACTGAAACGCAATAAGGGCCTTCCCCTTACTATGTAATCTATTGTCTTCTAGCCTCTTATGTTCCTCTATCTGCCTCAATAACTAGCGCTTGTTCTCGAAGGGCTTCATAGTCCATGAGTCTTTTAGCTCAGATTCATAAGGAAGCTCCAGTTTAAAAGTATTTTGCAGCTACCTGCTCATTGCCTCCTTCAATCTTGTTATATAATTCCCAGTACCTATTTATGAATGATCAGAGAGCCTCTCCACTCCTTATCTTTATGGATAATAGGGTGTCAATGGGCTGGGGGACTTGGTTGCACGTTACAAAGTAAGCACGAAACGCTTGGATTAACTCCTTAAAGTTGTGGATGGAACCCTTCTCCAAACTATTAAACCATCTCATCGCCGTGGGACCGAGACTAGAAGGGAACACCTTGCATAGAAGCTTATCGTTCTGAGAATAAAGTGCCATGAGTTGGGTGAAATGACTTACTTGCTCCACGGGTCTGTCTTGCCATCATAATAAGTGAATGGTGAGCGAGTAAAGTGTCTTGGCATCTGGGTATGCTCTATTTCCTTAGAAAAAGGCGACTGGGCTATCCTTCTAAGTGCTTGACTCATAGCATTCATAGCGGCGTTGGGGTGTCCGTGCCTCTCTCCTCGGTGACACCAAACCTCTGCCTTTGGACTCGTTTAACCTATCCCTTGACAGCCAAGAATGGCCCTAGTAAGATGAGCCCCCTGTATGCTCCTTTCTAAGTCATGGTCACCAAACGACCCCTCAAGGGTCCTTCTTCGATACCTCCCCCTTATTTCAAGCTCTAACTCCCTAATATGCCTTTGCAGACTTTCCATCTCACAGTCTTGGTCATTATGATATGAGCCCTTAGGCACATAAGACAAAGTTATCTCTCCTCTAGATGATGATACATGCAAGTCCATCTGAGTCTCGTGCCTGTCTCAATCACGGCGCTCTCTCCTACGCTCTTGCTCCACAAATCTGAGAGCTCGAGAAGAAACCCTAAAACAATTCCCACCAAACCTTACTGACCCCACATATGCATGTTAATCCTCCATTTAGTAGATACCTCCACCATCGCTAGGCCTTCAGCGTAGTAGGATCTCCCTAATTGTGGTGGTTCTTACCTAACAACCTTGGGCTTTTGGGCCTAGACCCCCAATTTACTTGTACTGTGAATTGGGCTTATCCCACAATGGGAGGTCTATGAAATGGTTCTAAAGGTTACTAAAGGAGTTAAATTGTTGTTCTTGGTCCTAAACTCCTTTGATCCTGGCTTAGCCGAAGGGATGGTTATATAGCTGAGCCCTTACCCTGAAATCTGAACATGATTTCTTAATCCTCAAGTTATAGTTTTCCTTACTACTCTTGTGTTTCACTTCCCAAAATTTTCCAACCCCCTACTTTTGACTCTCTTCCTCTATTTATAGCCTCCCCCCTTAGTAAGGTTGTCATGTTGAGGGGATTTTCCCCATGTAAGTGTGTCCATTTGCCCTATATCCCTAACCAGATAAGGCCCACCGCTTACTGCTGATATGACTTTCTTGTAATTTGTGCTTGACGTTGGTTATTGCTCGGTGAGCGGATTCCCCTAAGGCATGATCTTTGACCCACGGCAAAATATTAGGGTATTTGGTCTGGATGTTCAGCCAGGCACATCTTAGCCCTGCATTTGATGTGTTCAGCTGAATAAGCTGAGACTATTCAAAGTATGGGCCAACAACTCGAGGATGGGCTAATATTCTCGGTACGTACAAAAGTGTTTTGGTTAACTTGCTCACTAAAATTAGATTGCAATAGAATGAAGGCACACAAAGAACATTCTCAAGAATTAGGGGAAGAAGTCACTTGGATAGTGCCTATATGAGTAACGGTGGCCTTTACTCCATTAGGTAGTTGAACAAAAGTAGAGATGGAACTAGTAATCTTGGTAAATAAAGTGATAGAATGGATAATATGATATGTAGCTCCAGTGTTAAACATCTAAGTTTCACTACCATATGCATTTCTATTAACAGGATTAACATTGAACACAAAATGTTTTAAGTCCAGACAAGTACCATCTTGAAAATAATCATAGGAAATACTTAAGAGTGTTGAGTTAGCCATGTGAGAAAGCACCTTTTTGGTTCCACAAGTAGATGCAGTGGAGTTTAGCAAAGACAACAGCTGCTGGCACTATTCTGGAGTAAAGGGAAAGCCATTGATGTTGTTGTTGGGGAGAAAAGAAGTGGATCCTTCAAACTGATATGAATCAATCTTAGTGGCAGTGATCTGATTAGCCATTGCAAGCCTGCTTTTCTACTTCTAACCTAGAGGAAATCCAACTAACCTGTAACACATCTCCATTATATGGCCAATTTTACCACAATGACTACACACAGGGCCACCTTTGCCATTATGCCCCTTAAAATTCTTCCCATTACCACAAGAAAAATTGGAACTTTGAGATCCTTCATAGCCAGAATTGAAATTTAGACCTCTATAGCCTGAATTCTAAGCTTTGATAGCTAAAGTAGTGGTCTCCACAAATGGAGTAGTATTGAACCCTAAGGCTCTTTGCCTCCCTTCTTATATGACTAAAGAAAATGATTTGTCAATTGATGGAGTAGGTTCCATCATCAAAATCTAAGTTTTGACCTGGAATTAAGACTCATTGAGTCCATTCAGAAACTACATGATAATGTCTTGGTGATGAAATTCAATGATTTTATCATTCACACCACAAGTACACTTCCCACAAGAACAGCAAGGCAATGACCTATAATTTAACAATTGATCCCACAAAGCTTGAAGATTAGTGAATTAATTCATAACAGATGAATCACGTTGCACAACACTAGAAATCTGCTTCTACAACTATGAGATCCTTGGACCATTAGCTTGAGAGAAACGATTCTTGAGAGTTCTCCAAACTTCAAAGGTCGTGTCTCTGTAAATAACACTAGCTGTGATATGAGGAGAAATTGAATTCAAGATCCAAGTGGAGATCATGGCGTTGTTCCTTAACCAAGCTTGTTTCTAAATTAGAGTGTTAGCCATTGAAGCAATGATGCTACCTTCAATAAATCCAAGCTTGCGTTTGGCATCAATGGACATTTTCATGGTACTGGCCCAAGTTGGATAGTTATCTTCAGTTAGAGGCTATGAGACTAGAATAGCCCCAAGCCTCTCACCATGATGAAAGTAGAAAGGACTACTTGGATCTTCCAATGGTGCAAGGGCACGATGAGAAGAGCTTGAATTTGCATGAGGAACTTAATCAAAATTCGACGCCAAAGCTTAAGGGTGTGCAAAAAACCGATGAACCGAAAAAACCGCTTTAAACCGATCGAACCAATGCAAAAATTTTGGTTTCAATTCGGTTTCGGTTTTATTATATAAAAAACCAAAAATTTCGGTTTGGTTTTCGATGGCAAATTTGAATGCACCGAACCAACTGAACCGAACTGAAATATATTATTATATATTACTATATTATTATATTGTATTTTATATTAATATATAATATAAAGTCTATACACGTGGGCTTGGCCATGCCAACATTAGTCAAGCCCACAGCCCCTTTTTTTTTTTTTTTTGGAAAGAAGCCCACTGCCCATTAGATAAGTTAGATTAACTAACTAAAATTGAACTAATTAACTTAAATTAATTAAGTTAAACAGAAACTAATTAAAAATAAAGAAAATAAATACCCTACCTACCCCATTTTAACTCACACACCTCCATCTCCCTCACCTCATGCCTCCATCTCCCTCATCTGTCATCTCCCTCACGCCTCCATCACTCTCTCTCACACAAAGCCTCCATCACTCCCTCTCAGACACACCAGCCTCATCAGTCAACATCTGCCACCGGCCTCCATACTCCACCCTCCACACGCCGCCCTCCACAGCTATTCCACATACCCCACAGCCCATACGTATTCACTATCACGCCTTACAGCCTCCACTCCACAGAGTCCACACGAATCTACCTCTGCTGCCGCCTCCACATACCAGCCTTCACACACCGGCCTCCCCACGCCGTCCTCCCCACGCGGCTTGATCTTTTCATTCTCACGGTGACTTTCTCTCTTTTTAATTTCTCCTCTCTCTTTTTTGTATTTTGAGTTTTGTTTAATGCTAAATCAATGCTATTTTTTATGAATCTATGACTGTGATGTTGAGTTGTTATTTTCTTATTGAAAAATCGATAAACCAATGTGATGTTGAGTTGTTATTTTTTGTTGAGTTGTTATTTTCTGTTGAGTTGTTATTTTCTTTTTGTGACTATGATGTTGAATTAGAGTTTCGGAAAAATCGATAGCCCCATGTGCTTAATCGAAAACTGACCGAAACCGAAATACCACTGAAATCGATGGTTTTCCAATTATTTCAGTCGGTTTCGATTGAGAATTTCACAAACCGAAAATTTTGGTTTCAGTTGGCCAACACTTAGAAAACCAACCAAAACCGAACCGACACACCCTTACCAGAGCTATTAGAGCTCAAGCTCTAATACCATAACAGAATTAGAGATAGAAATCAAGAAAGAGATTTGGAAAAATATTTGAATTGTATTAAATGTCTTAATCTAACCTCTAACTCTATTTATGTGACTGTTTGGATTCACGTTTTTCCCTCATGTTTGCGTTTTTTGCTTCTTTTTTTTTTTTTTAGCGTGTATGAACATTAACCGCACTGTTCATGCACATGGATTCACTGTGCAGGAGACAAATTGCACTGTTCACGGATCCCACGACACTATTCACATATTTAAAAATTATTTTACTATAGTGTTTTCAGTTTTCAATAAAATAAGCTGTATCCAAATGGATCCTATATACACACTAATTCTAGAACTAAAAAACTAAATTACGTTAGATACATCACATGTGAACACAAATAAGTGTACTGCACATGTGAAAATATTTAATACACTAAACTACTTGTAGCATTACAGATTTCTGTCGTTTTACTAACACTTGTGTCGTTTAACTCTTGACTTGATTTTCTGAACTTGCATAGCTTCTGATCTTCTTTTCTTTTACTGCTTTGAATTCTGTAACTTTGACAAAAGTAAAGGACGAGGTAATAAGTGAATGGTTCCGTTTTGTCCCATTGTGTGTGCCAGTGCCACTGATATATCACTCAAACTTTGTCAAAATTCTAAACATTACTCTTTTCACTAAATTTTAAACTTATGATCCTTGGCGACATTTGAGTGATGAGCTCAACGCACTTGAAAAACGTGCTATAAACCCAAATGTTCTAAGTTCCCTCCATTATACTAACAGTCCATAGAATTTTTGAGGTGTTTTAAGGGTAACAAGTGGAATCGTCTAGCCTAAGGCACAGACGTCACTTATATAATATGTATATATATTATAAGCATTGATGGTGTATCAGTGATTTCATGGTCTGCTTGGAGTTAGGAAGACTATTTACCTGCACAAAGGAAGATTGAATGGCTCGGGTGGCAGGTGATGCCAACCTAAGTTTTTTTTTTCTTAAGTCAATACTCTCACTATTCTTGATAATATGAGTGGCTTGGTGGTGTTTTCCCATAATTTGTGGTCATCGTACTCTCTCTCTCTCTCTCTCTCTCTCTCTCTCTCTCTCTCTCTCTCTCTCTCTCTCTCTCTCTATATATATATATATCTTGAGGTTAGTTCATCTAACCAGTAGTCTTAACAATTATGATAACTAGTTGCTAACTCATATTATGCACAGGAATCTACCTATTTGTGAGGCAGACTAAAATAATTTTATAAAATCTTAAATTGGTTAAGAAATTACACCATTACATGATTTGCTCTTGTATAACTTCAATTTATGTTACAATTTGATGAAGAAACCATTGCTTAAATGTGCAATGGCTTAAACGAAACATTTTTTAGATAATTTTAGATACTACCAAAAAAAAAAAAAAATCTCAAAAATTCAAATATTAAAACTTTTGAAAGACCAAAAAATATTAAAGAATAAGATGATTCACTATTTAGAAATTATTGAAACAAAACAAAATATATATGACTAAATAATAGAGAAATATAAAAGAAAGATGAGTTACATTCAAACAAAAAAAAAATTCTAACTATTGCAAGCTTTTTTATCTTGTAAAAAGTAGCTAAAGAGAGTTTGGTGGTTCATGTATGAAAATTACTTTTTTAAAAATACATGAAAAACCATAAAACAGTTTTTCTTTTTCTTTTTAACAAAGTAGAGGAGAATAAAATAATATAAGAAGAGCTCATAACTCTACTCGACTTAAAATATATATATATATATATATATATATATATTTATTGGGGGTTTGTATTGCTTTTATAGTATTCATGATTAATCTTACAAATTTTGAGATAAATTATCAATGTTTGAATTTAAGTTTAAATTGGACTTGTTGGAAATTTAGACCCCTTAACTCACAACCAGATTGAGTAGCCTAGTTAATTAGCCAAGTTGTTACTTAGTCAAATTATGCAATTTTAGGTTAAAACAATCAAACAATTATATCAAGAATATAAAGCAGCGGAATAATAAATAACACAAGATATGATCACCCAGGAAAACCAAACCGGTAAAAAACCTGGGGAGGATTTTACCCACCTATCCTCAAGGCAAACCTGAATCCACTATGAAAGAATCGAAGTTCATACAAAAGGACTTACAAGCTCCCCGCTCGACTTCCTAATGCTACCTACTAGTAGAACTTACTGACACGACCCCGTGCAAGCTCCGAATCTATGGACTCCTTCTTTCTTGAATTCTTCAATCAGTTACAAGCACCCACACTTGATATTCTTTAAGTTTCAATGGTAGCAACCTTGTTGATCATCAAGATGTAGATAATCTCTACCTTGAAAACCCTAAGTTTATGTGAAGGAAAGCTCCTCAAGGATCTCACAAGAGATTCACATAAACCGCAAATATGAGCAACAAAGACTTAGAGAGGTTTAGGTACAAAACCCTAAAAATAAAAGGAGGCACAAGAGGCACTCTAATCTCTCTCTCCCAAAAGTTACAAAAACGTTCTAGGGTTTTCCTTATAAATAGGAGTGTTTTACTTGATCCCCAAGACGTTTAAATAGAGTTTGGGCTGAACTGGAACTCTGCAGAAAAATAAATCTGTACGTGGTTCAATCGATCGAGTCTAATTTTCGATCGATCGAGCCTTACAGATTTAGTCCAATAAATCTGCAATCACTCGATTCCAGTTTTACAAATAAACATACTTTGAGCAAGCCTAAACAAGACTAAACATATGGTTTTGATCATGGTTTGCCAACATTACACATTAGAGTTCTAAATACATAAAATTCTAAATCTTTAGAACCTAACAAACTCCCCCTTTGGCAATCCATGACAAAACACAAACTAAAAACTCAAAGTTTACAAAGTAAAAGCCCATTACAAAAATAATGCTCATAACAACAAATACAACCTAACTACTATCCATCAGTTGCAAGAATAGACAGCAGCTCAATTGAATCAACCTGTATATTTCCTGAAACATTCAACAAACGCATAAACTCATGTGTGACAGAAAAACAGTAAATTAACAAATATGCAAACTAACTCTCCCCCTAAGTTAGATAAATCAAAAACAATGTTAACTCCCCCTAAACATAACATTCTTGTATATTCCACACATAGTCCCACTTATCAACTATTTCTCCCCCTTTTTGTCACGTATTGACAAAGACAACTCATACAAAGAGTAAACAGTCAACATACGCAACAAAGGAAAAGAGAAAATAGAGAAAGAATGGGACACAAAACAATTCAACTCTATAGAAAATAAAGACAGCTCCCCCTATGAACAACACAGGTTAAAAAAACTTTTCTCCCCTTATCAAAAATAGGAAAAAAAAAAAAGATTTAGGAAAAACAGTTTTGAGGAAAAATAAAAGAGGTGGGGGAAAATCAGCAGCAGCAGCAGCATTACCAACAGGATCATGTACATCCTCACCAGCAGGACCAAAGTTAAAAACACACAAACCAAAGTTAAAAACTAAGGTGAGGATACACATGAAGAAAAAATATTCTCTCTTTCAATAAAATGCAAACATGGCACTATATGACCCATAAACAGTTGCATGAGTAGATAAAATATTTACACATTGATTATCCATCATATCTCTTAAGAAAAATATTTTCTACAGTTCACACATAAGAAATAGCATATACTAGAATGTACAAAACTTAAAAATTAATCAATCAATTTTTAAATCAAGTTGAGTACCCAATTTAGCAAAGTGTATGCATGTGTGAAAACATTGAGAGATATGACTGCAAAATTGCAAGATGGATACAAAATCAATGCAATGCATGTGAATCCTAAACACAAATGATGCATAAAAAAATTTTGGTCAAAAATATAGAAACTGAAAATTTTCTGTTTCGATTGATCGAGAATCAATCGAACATCAATCGAGTCAAACAGACTCAAACCTAAAATTTTAGTCGCAATTTCGATTGATTGAAAAACAGGTTCGATCAATTGAAAGTCTAGAAAAATCAGATTTTTGAAAAATATAGCATTTTAATGCAAAAACTCCTCAAAGCACATTGTTTTTTTAAAAAAAATGCATGAGTATGAGACGAAAAGTTTTTAAAAAAATACTTGAATTCAATCCAGATCTTCCAAAATGAAGATTTTCAATCAATTTGTCCTTAAAGCGCAAACATTAAACACATTTTACAATAAAATCAAGGAACTTTTAATCTTGGATGGCCACAACAAGATCACACACAATAAAATGTACTAAGTTTAACAAAGAGTAACTTGTGTAGTGTGTGTAACTAGTAAAAGCTTGAGAGATATGTGAGGTGATATGTGAATAGCAATTT
This sequence comes from Quercus variabilis, assembly GCA_030445155.1. Lineage (NCBI taxonomy): Eukaryota > Viridiplantae > Streptophyta > Magnoliopsida > Fagales > Fagaceae > Quercus > Quercus variabilis. The sequence goes on along the minus strand of CP129446.1, from coordinate 43,097,539 downwards.
ATCACAAAGTCTACAAAATTTATCACATAGAATTTAAAAGAGACTATCACCTAAAGAGTTACATCCTATAACTCCCACATCTCCTAGAACAAAAGCTTGCAATCATGTAAGTTTCTTGTATTTTTGTCTCATAATTATGTGAGATGGCATCAAGCCTAATAATACACACCAATTTTAATTATGTGAGATGGCATCAAGTCTAATAGTACACACCAATTTTAAGTATTAAGCAATTAAGCCGAAGCATCACCTTATGTTTTTTTTGTGCATGTTCTACACTTTCTCGAGCACAAAATTTTATGATATGCACTAAGGTGTTTATGATTGGCTAGTGAACAGTGGTGAGATGGTTATTTATACCTTTCTCAAAAGGATCAAGTCCGACAGTCAAACAATATGTGACTTCAAGATCAAGACAAAGTGATAAACACCATAAACATCTTTCCCACACAACATGCACTACAAAACTTCAACTAGTAAAGTGCAATAAATAAGCTCATCAAAGCTAAACAAAGTACATAAACTTGTTATGTAAAGATAATATGGCCAATCCTTGATTATAAACCCAAGATGTGAAATACAAATCACAAAAATCTTTTTGGTTTTAAAAGCTATATGACCAAAAACAAAAAAAGCACAAATTATGCTAAATGAATCGATGCAAATGCAATGCATGACAGTGTTTAACTAAGCTATAAAGGGTACATAAACAAGAAATATCAATTTCTTAATTAACCTATGAGTACATGTACAAACTAGTACATACTCACACAAAATCAGAAATAGCTTAGCACAAACTATTCAAGTTTCTCTACAATGTCAAGCATGTTCTAAATCAAGAGAGAGATATCATAACTCATATAATCCTCGAAAAGAAAAACTAGACACAAAATAAAATATTTTTGTCTTTTTGAAATTTTTCAATGTTTTTGGATTTTCTTTTTTTTTTTTTTAACAAAAAACAACCTAAAAAAAACAAAACAACCAAAAACAAAAATAAAACATGTCCATAATTAATTGAAAGAATTAAATTAGGGACAAGTTAGCAACACTCACCTTGGAGAATTTTTTCTCACCCATTTAGCACAAGTCTTCAGCTTTGTAGGTGAAAATCCATGAGAAGCAGAGTGTATTTAAGGGATTACACCAATCTTCTAAGAGATACTGAAATCCTGCAAATTCCTTTCACAAGCCAACAAGCTCAAATTTTTCAAAAGCATATGAAATAATTTATATGGACTTATGGCAGGAGTAAGGGTCATCAAATAGCCCATGGCTCACAGGCCAACCCAAAAACCTAGCAGTCCATCGGGCTAATGGGCGGCCCAGCCCTTTGTTATTGAGGCCCATGGGTAGCCCACTAGCCCAGTGGGTTAGGCCTTGAGCTAGTTTTTATGCCCATGGGCACCCGGTGGGCTAGTCCAGTAGCCCAGCCCGTTGGCCCAACCCGTTGCCCAGTCCAATAACTTAAAATTTTTAACAAAAATATATAGGAAGTGTATGAAGGATTGATCTTAAGATATTGTAATAGAATTTCTTAAGAAAACTCTCCCAACCAATAAGATACTTAAAATAATTGTGCTAAATTTAGTTTACTAAATATATATTTTTCTAGTAGTCTAGCAAATTTGAATTAACCATTTGATTTTTTTTATTAAAGATAAAAATAAAAAACTATTTGAAGCCTTATTTAAAAAAAATTAAATAGATTCGACGATAAAAAAAATTGTAATTAAGTATTAAATTCTTTGATCCTTTCCTTTTAAAAAAACTAGATTGATTATTCCCTTATTAAAAATAGATTATTTATTTCTAAAAATAATAAAATAATATGCTAACACAATCACATGGATAGCCCATTAGGCCCAACTTAGTAACCTAGCCCATTAAAGACAAAATGGACATTGCCCATGGGCAGGGTCATGGGCTGAGGTTTTCTCTTTCGGCCCAGCTCAATCCGGCTCGTTAACTAATTAATAGCCTATTATGCCCAGGCCATTGTGCCCTTGGGCCAAGTAAAAATGGGTCGGGCCAGCCCGACCCGGCCCATTGATGACCCTTAGGCAGGAGAAATATCATCACATATCCTAGATTGACATACAGAATGCTTAAATTTTAATTTATGACAATTAGGACGAATGTGACCATAGACACCACAAAAGTGACAAACATGAACAAATTTAGGAACATCAGTATTCCTAACAACCAATCTAGTCTCAGATTTAGGTTTTTGCCTTAACAAAGAACAATTTGGTATAATATGACCAACAACACCACAAAGGTGACAAGTAGGCACAAAAACAAATTTATTATGCTCTCTAACAGTAGGTTTAGACTTAGGTGTAGAAACTTCAGCGTCTACATCAGAACTTTTACCTTTGTCTAACTTAGCAAAATAAGCATTTTCTTTATTATTCCTCTTAAAATGAGGGATATAAACTTTCTCAGTTTTAGGCTTAAGAGAAACAGAAATACTTCTGTTATCAACAACAGGCTTGGTACTAGTCAAATTTTCAATTTTAGCTTTAGATTCAACTAACTCTTGTTCCAAGCTTTTCATCTTCTCATCTTGAGAGGAAATTTGATTTCTCAAAAATTCATTCTTTTTATTAGATTCATCTAATCTCACAATCAATTCTTCTTTTTCAAGATTAGCCAATTTTAACTCTTCCTTGAATTTCTTAGAAATTTTCAAAGATTTAGATAATTCCTTACGAAGAGTTTCAAAAGCATCAAAAAAATCAACAGAAAAAATAGTGTCCTTTTTATTCAAAACATCACAGGCATCAATAAAATCAGCAGAATCATGAGCAGAAAGACACTTTAAATTATCCATGATAACAGGGGTCAAGGATCAGCTCAGAGATCAAAAGATCTACAACAGAAGAGCTACCCGCTCTGATACCACATGTTGGAAATTTAGACCCCTTAACACACAACCAGATTGAGTAGCCTAGTTAATTAGCCAAGTTGTTATTTAGTCAAATTATACAATTCTAGGTTAAAACAATCAAACAATTATATCAAGAATATAAAGCAACGGAATAATAAATAACACAAGATATGATCACCCAGGAAAACCAAATCGGTAAAAAACTTGGGGAGGATTTTACCCACCTATCCTCAAGGCAAACCTGAATCCACTATGAAAGAATCGAAGTTCATACAAAAGGACTTACAAGCTCCCCGCTCGACTTCCTAATGCTACCTACTAGTAGAACTTACTGACACGACCCCGTGCAAGTTCCGAATCCACGGACTCCTTCTTTCTTGAATTCTTCAATTAGCTACAAGCACCCACGCTTGATATTCTTTAAGCTTCAATGGTAGCAACCTTGTTGATCATCAAGATGTAGATAATCTCTACCTTGAAAACCCTAAGTTTATGTGAAGGAAAGCTCCTTAAGGATCTCACAAGAGATTCACATAATTCGCAAATATGAGCAACAAAGACTTAGAGAGGTTTGGGTACAAAACCCTAAAAATAAAAGGAGGCACAAGAGGCACTCTAATCTCTCTCTCCCAAAAGTCACAAAAACGTTCTAGGGTTTTCCTTATAAATAGGAGTGTTTTACTTGATTCCCATGACGTTTAAATAGAGTTTGGGCTGAACTAGAACTCTGTAGAAAAATAAATCTGTACGTGGTTCGATCGATCGAGTCTAATTTTTGATCGATCGAGCCTTACAGATTTAGTCCAATAAATTTGCAATCATTCAATTCCAGTTTTACAAATAAACATACTTTGAGCAAGCCTAAACAAGACTAAACATATTGTTTTGATCATGGTTTGCCAACATTACACATTAAAGTTCTAAATACATAAAATTCTAAATCTTTAGAACTTAACAGGACTTATTAGAGAGACAGAGTTTCACTCATTGTTAAGTTTTGATTAAACAAAAATAATTTTGTTTAAAAAAAAATGATGAGTTTGAGTTTAAGTTGGACTTGTTAAAGAGATAGAGTTTTATTCCTTATTAAGTTTGGATTAAATAAAAATAATTTTATTTAAATAAAATGATAATCTGCTAAAAAATGATAAGTTTGAGTTTGAGTTAGACTTATTAGAGAGATAGAGTTTTATTCCTTGTTAAGTTTGGACTAAACAAAACTAATTTTATTTAAATATTGTGCTGACATGAAAAATTATAAAAGTTTCAAAAGTTTCGATTATAGATATATATATATATATATATATATATAGTGAGAGAGAGAGAGGTTATGGTCAAGGATCTTGCTCACTGTGTATTTATGGGCAAGTTTGCAAGCAATGTCTCCTAGAATGGCATGAATTTAGGGGGTGTGACCATTATTCCCGTGAACTTAGGTCATTTTGTGTTATTAGAATCTCATCCCCTTAATCATGGGAGGTCCTCCTTGTCTTAGGAGGTCATTCATCCCTTTAGTTCGTCTTGCCTAGGTGAGGTTGTCCATCTATCGCTGCTCATTAGACAAAATCATTCTTCTCAAGCTTAGTTTGGAAACTTCTATCTTTTGTCTTAGTCATTCCTAAAGTTTTACGATATCTATATGATCCTAAATTCGAAACCTCTAGCCATCTTGGAGCCACCCCTAAGGAATTCATTTATGTAATATTTTGGTTTGTGTAGGAGGGGGGCTGCAAACACTTGAGAGAATAATTGGGGGGATAATCTTGTTTCAAATGCTCAAAGAGCTCTAGATAATTTTATAGTTGGGCCAAAATATTAATTTGTTTGAACAAACAAATTAACTTTTGTTTTTATGGTTTCCAAACCTTACATAATTGATGCTACCTTAAGATGGTTCTCAAGATATTGCTACTAGCTTGAAGTGCCATTTGACCTCGAAGAGTAGGGTATGGAGTCTAAAAACACCTAACTTAATATGACTTCTAAAAATACGTACAAATTAACAACTAATGGGAATGAAAAATGCTAAGTGGCTAAGTGTTGCAATTAAAATAATGCAAATCCAAGTGCGGATTTTTCACAAGTAATAATATCTCAGTGAGTCCAAGGTCGATTCACAGGGAATGATTGACACTAATGTAAAAACCTCTATTATAAAGTAGTAAATAAAAACAATTGTTTGTTTGTTTTTCCACCCAAAGATCAAGCAAGATAATATTGAATCATAAGGAATCAAGGAGTTCAAGCATTCAATATAAATAAAAATCATATTAAATCTTAAAAACTTATCAAGTTGCAATGATTCCAAATAGTATATCAATCTCAAAATTCAATCATCAATCCATAGAAAGCATGTGGATAATCCCAAGAACACATGATAAAAATATTAGGTTTCACCTCTAACCCTAACTAGAGATTTAGCCACACATAGTTATGCAAAAGAAATCCATCAAAACAATGCTAAACGTCTAAAAAAAATATACAATAGATGAAAAATGTTCTAGGGTTTTTCATCACTATAATCTCAGCCTCTTCCAAAAGAAAAAAAGAGAATCACTCAAATTTAGGATGGGAATCCCTTAATTTTCGGAATTTTATCTACTGTCAGATTTCAGCCCACTTTTGACCTTCAAAAAGATTTTTCTAGAATTTGTGGTGAACTAAAACGTTGTAGATCTTCAAGTCTTCTTTCCGTGGCTGCAAGAGTCAGGTCAATTAGATATTTGTGCAAGAAAGTTATTGCAAAAATACTGAAACAGTGCTGGATGTTTCCATATCAGTATTTTTCCAATTTTGGCTTGAATGATTTTTTTTCCCCCTTTTCAATTCTCACACGTTTTTGACTTATTTAATACTTCAAAAACCATGCTCCAATTGATCTTGACCCTTGGATTCTCTTGAGCCTGTATGATTAGTTGAATGATTTTAATCTCCTACAAAAGAAAATTACACATAATGAGTATATTTTTTAGAATTATTTGAAATTCACATATTTACGCGTAATTAAACATAAAATTAATGTGATATTTCCTACCAAGACTAAAATAATAGTGTAATTTTAAGCAATCAAAACTAAGTTCTTAAAGTGACTAATTGATTACCGAGAGCCTTGTGGCTCAATGGCACTGTCTAGTTCTTGCAGGGGGAAGAAACTAGGTTCGAATCCCTTCCCCCCCCCCCCCCCCCCCCCTCTCAAAAACTCCCTAACTTGTTGTAAGCAAAAAAAAAGAAAAAAAAAAAGGATAAGTGGGTGCCTTTTTAAAAAAAAAAAAAAAGTGACTAATTGATTAAGACAAATTGCATCATTACGAAATTATTATTTTATTTGTTCAAACAGTTACCTTAAAATATTGAATTTTTATGATGCTAGAAGAGCATGTATGGTTTAGCAATGTTTTTATGGCAAAAATGGACAAATAATACAATTTGGTGAAATATTTAACAATCTATCACTGCTTGTGAATTATTTAGCAATCTACTACTATTTTGTAACTTGAGTTCATAAAACTCGAGTTTTACATGTAACTTGAGGTTTAAAAAATCAAGTTCTTTAAAAATGTATTCCGTTGTAAACAAGAATTCTGCACCAGGCAATTGATATCTAGTGCGTACTTGTTGAAGATTTTCATTATTAAAAGTTTATAAATGATTCTAAAGCATATATATTAAAATTTTGAAATAAATCAACAAAATAGGACGGAACGAAGGAGTAATAAAGAAAATATATCATAAAAATAATAAATAAGATCTTATGTGTTAAGCTTCTTTGTTTACCATCGTAAAGTAATAAGACGAAATTTGGGAGTAATAAAGCAAAAATATCATAAAAATATAAATAAAATAAAATCTTATTTGTTAAGCTCCTTATTTACCAAACATCTTAAGAGTTAGAGTAGAGTAAATATGTCAAGATTTTTGTAGTTTACTTTTGATACCTTCGGGTATTTCTAACATAAGTTTGACTTACTTTCAATATTTTTTTAACTGAAATTTCCTTTTATTTAAATGAGAAATTGTCACATCATCCACTAACTAAATAAAGGTGAAGATTAAGACCCTTCTAACATAGACGCACAAATTGAAATCACTTCCGCAATTATCGAGTTAAAAAAAATTAAAAATAAAATAAAATAAAATCTCAAAGAACCAATGGGTGGCACAAGTTAGAGATGTGTGCCAAATTAAACGGGACCCAAGCCAAGGTCAACAATGCAAACACATGGCCTTCTTTTCTTTATATGATATGTTCTGATTTAAATCTTCTAGAGTTTCTAAGGTACTCTACCAAATAAATTTCTTTAAATCCTCACCTCTCATTTAAAATTAATGGTTTAAGATACCGCCACATCATCAATCCACTAACTTACTCTTTTAAAAACAAACAAAAAAAAAAAAGATTAAGCCTAGGATTGCCGTAAGCCTTAATGTTAGAAACAAACTTATCTAACTTTTTTTTTTTTTGGATGGAACAAATCTCAAACTTGAAAAATTCATCAAGCCACAAATTTCTCCCGCCATTCTTCCCATCTGAATCTAAAAAACACTCCTAAGCAAAATAGTTCAAGAAGAAAACCCTTTATATTTTACAACTCTCTTGCATCCTTGAAACTTTCAATATTTTCAACCACGAATAATGGATCCATCTAGCTCAATCTCTTCAAATCACCCATTGATGACTATTGAAAGCCCAATAGAGGCTAGGTATATTAGCTATCTTACTCTCTTCATAGTCTTTGTTCTCTGTCTATTGCATACTAAGTTTCTTCCTTTCTTCTTCTTTTTTTTTTCATTTTTTTTTCTTTTCTTTATTTCCAGCCTATGCTTGATATTAGCTTTTTGTTGTTTTGCAATTTCATTACTGCGTCACTATTTAATAATTGTTCAAGAAAGGCTTTTTTTTTTTTTTGGGGGGGGGGGGGGGGGGGTTACCCTTTGCTTGCAAGGTGTTTGATAATAAAGCACACAAACAAGATAATTATACTAGTTTGAAAAAATATAATAGGGTTCACTACATAAAATGATATATATGTACTAGTGTAATCAAGTATGATAGGGTCTACTGCATAAAACTTGAGTTTTACTTGCAACTCGAGTTTGGAAAAATTAAGTTCCTTAAAAATGTGCCCCACTGTACTTAAGAATTCTGCACTAAGCAATACTTGTTAATAATTTTCATCATTAAAAGTTTATGGTTGATTCTAAAACATATATATTAAAATTTTGAAACAAACCAACAAAATAGGACGGAATGAGGGAGTAATAAAGAAAATACATCATAAAAATAATAAAATAATGTCTTATGTGTTAAGCTCGTTTATATATATACCATCTTAGAGTAATAAGACAGAATTTGGGAGTAATAAAGAAAAAATTTCATAAAAATATAAAAAATAAAATATTATTTGTTAAGCTCCTTTATTTACCAAGCATCTTAGAGTTAAGCCTTAAGAGTAGAGTATTTTTTTTTTTTTTTTGATACGAGAGAAGAGTATTTTTATGTCAAGATTTTTCATTTTTGTAGTTTACTTTTGATACTTTGGGTATTTCTAACATAGACGCACAAATTCAAATCACTTCCTCAATTATTGAGTTTAAAAAAATTAAAAAAATAAAATAAAATCTCAAAGAGCTTCCCTGGCTGGCACTTGTTAGAAAAGTGTGCCAAATCAAATGGGACCCAAGCCAAGGTCGGCAGTGCGGACACGTGGGATTCTTTTCTGTGTATGATATGTTCAAGTTCCTGCATCTGCATGTGTAAGAATTGGACAACAGTAAAGGATACTTTGGTCCATTTAATACCGAACGGTCGCATTAAGGTTTTTCAAAATTTGAATGCATTGATTAAAAGAAAAGAACGACTTTTCCTTCCCAAAAAAATTCCTGAAGGTGATATTTCGAAATCTGAATGTGTTTCAGTTAATTTAATTAGTAAAGTTTTTGATAATTGTATAAGAGATTTAATGTTTAATTTCTGCTTACACTAAAAACTGATTAATATTTTAGTCTGATGATAAAGAGTTATTATTAAGAGTGAATACCATAAGTTAAAACTTAAAAAAAAAAAAAAAAAATTAGAACAAGTATTAACAAAAAAAAAAAATTATATTACCTTACAACACTCACAGTGTAAAATAACATTGAATCCCAAGTTGAAAAAATGAGTATAAATCTGTGCTATGTATCTAAAAGTTAAGATTTTCTCTCATCTATCTGTGTGTGTATTAAAATACTTAGGCTATGTTTAGTAACAGTATTTAAACAACAAAAACTGCTGTTTAAATACCACAGCAAGTATTTCCACACATTTTTTATTCACGCATATTTTCATAAAATTTAAACAATGTTACTAGAAATCTTTTGCCAAACGGGCCCTTAGTATTCTAAAAAAAAAAAAGAAAAAAAACAATGGGTAAATTCCACAGTGGAAAATGAGGTCCTTTTGGATATATATCACTGTCAGTTTGTTTAAGACATTCTCTCTCCTCTCTTCGTAGGTGTATTAAAATACTTAGTATGTAAAAAAAAAAATAAAAAAAAGTCCAAAAATTACTTATATGGTCACTTCACAAATATTAAGGATCTTGTGGTTCAAGTCTCCAAGAAAAAACATCACATAGTGTGGGTTTGGATACGGAGGAAAGTCACGGCGCGTTTCCTTTCTGCGTTTTCTCCTTTTTTTTTTTTTTTTTCTTTTTTTTTTCCTGCCGCAGTTGTTGACTTTGAGGGACAAAAGTTACTGTGCGTGCACTGTTCACGTAATATTTAATATTAAAAGTGGGTCCCACAATACTATTCACACATTTAAAAATTATTTTGCTACAGTGTTTTCAGCAACAATCAGTTTTTATCAACTTTCAGCAACAATAAGTGCTATCCAAACGGACCCATAATACTTCTTATTTTATTTTTTATCCATATACAAAGAGAGAGAGACATAATTTGAGAAAGTAATAAAAAAAATTAAATGAAATATAATGTAAAATAGATAATTTGATATATAGAGTTTTGAAAATTGGTTGTGTAAAAAAAAAAATTATAATGCTAAAATAAATAGAAATTTTTGCACCAACAATGCATAGTAAAATTAAAAACTATTACATTTTATGGTTTTTTTTTTTTTTTTCTTTCGGTATTGTTTGATTCTATATCCCGTGGTTTAAATCAATATATTGGGGGATCTTGTTACTACAAGGAGTCAAAAAGTAGGGACTATGCATTTGCTATGACCAAGAAAATATTGCCTTTATTACAACAACAAACAAGAAGAAGAGTCATGTTCTTGTGCCAGAAATTATTTATTAAAAAAAAAAAATTGACAAAATGAACTACTACTATTTAGGAATAATTACAAACTAAGTTAAAATGTAGCGGAAAATAAATTGACATGGTGATTTGTTTACGAATAGGGAAAACCTATACGACAAAAGCTCCATCGGGTAATTTTAAGGTCACCACTCCTGAGAATTTACTATTATCACAACAAGCGGTTACAAGTAAAGGAATCCCAGTATCTTATACCAACTTACAGTTGAAACCTTACCCCAATACTCAATTAGACTTGTTCTATAATGACAATCTCTCCTTTCAATGCATGACTCCCAGTACGTGACTAACCAATTTGATGCATGGATCCTAGTACGCAGCTTACTCACCAACTTAAGAAAGATGTTGGCTACAAAGTTCTTCAATTCATCAACATGATAAAGATCACAAAACTCCTTGGTTACAAAACTCTACGGTGTACAAACACAGCAGCTTCTTGAATAGAAATATAAATTGGGGCATATGTCTTCGGTTCACAATACTCAATTAAACTTGTTCTATAGTGACAATCTCTCCTTTCAATGCATGACTCCCAGTACGTGACTAACCAATTTGATACACGGATCTCAGTACGCAGCTTACTCACCAACTTAAGAAAGATGTTGGCTGCAAAGTTCTTCAATTCACTAAGATGACGAAAATCATGAAGCTCCTTGGTTACAAAACTTTATGGTGTACAAACACATCAGCTTCTTGAATAGAAATATAAATTAGGGCATATGTCTTCGGTTCACAATATGCTTGTGAAAACTTTTGCATTGAGGTGCATCAATTATAATGACCCTTAAAACAATCCTTATATATGTTTAGAGTTATGAGAAAAAAAATCTCAAACATTTATTCACGGATTGGAGTGAAATCAAAATTGAAAAATTGATTTTCATAAACCTTGACAGATACCCTATCTATCGAGTAGCTGTTGAGTATTGGACTTAAACAATCTTTTAAATCTCGATAGATACTAGTTGTTGAGATAGCTGTCAAGTTTTAAAATCTAGCACTTCTTCACTTAATTCTTGGATAGACTTACATGGTTTTAACACTTGAACTTGAAACCTTGTTCATTGAAGCATTAAACACATCATATCCACCCAATTACAAATAAAATGCGTTTTGTAAAAAAATTAACCAATTCTATATATTCCTAATATGATTCACATATGTCCTAACACAAAACAAGATTGGTTGCCATTAATTTAAAGCTTATTAAAAAGTTTAGGGGTGTGCATAAGTTAGGTTGGATTGGGTTGGGGGGTTTTTTTCAACCTAATCTATTATGGTGGATTAAAAAAAAAAAATCAAACTCAACTCAACTCAACTCATCATAGGGGTTTAACCCAACCCAACCCAATCCACATGGAATGAGTAGGATCGGCTTAAACCCTTGGGTTGGACAAATTTTTTTAACTACTACTATTATTATTATTAAATTCAGTATTAGAATAACCTTAGTGTTCCACCACAAATAAAAGCAAATTTATAACCAATCAATCCTGATCATAACACTAAATCAAGCCAAACTATACGATATGAACTTAGGGTTTGAGTTTTATTTAGGAAGAGAAAAAAAAATTTGAATAATATATTTTTAAATTTTAAATATATATTAAATATAGACAAATTGGATCAAGTTAAGCAAATTTATAAATTTTATAACCCAAACTCAAATCAACCCGCTACAAAAATAAATAAATAAATAAATCTCCCAACCCAGCCCAACTCTACAAATTAAGCTAGATCAATTTGATTTTCGCGGTTCACTGCACTGTGCACATCCCAAAAAAAGGTTTATGGTATCGGTAGCTAGAGAATGAGAGACCAGCTACCCTGGCAATAAATATATTAATGTGACTGATAGTTGGAAACCAGTTAGAAAGGCAAGGGGACTAGGGGCCTAGTGTAGTGGTGGCCGTTTGTGAGAGGGACCCATTTCTTCTTACATTTCAAAAAAGAAATATTGCTGTTGGATTTGAAATTTCTTGAGAGGGATGAAAAAGGACTGTGTGACCCTTGACTACAAACAACATCTTTCTCTCTCTCCTCTCTCTCTCATATTTATTTATTAATTTTTTTAAAAAATTTTAATTCTTTTCTTGAAACTGGAAGAGGCTCCTTTATATCATCTCAAGTCTCAAACTTCAACATGTCATGACACTGTTGTCTTCACTCTCCTTCTCTCTTCACCCTTCTCCTTTTGTGTAACTTTTTTTCTTTGAAGCTTCTTGTGTTACCTTTAACCTTTATAGATTCTAATACATATAGCTCTTTAGCTCAAGAGCTACTGTACAAAGCTGTTGGTTTTAAAGGATGAGTGCTTCAAAGTTCATTAAATGTGTCACAGTTGGAGATGGAGCTGTTGGGAAGACCTGTATGCTCATTTGTTATACTAGCAACAAGTTCCCCACTGTAAGTCTTTCTAGTTTTAAAAACCCATCTGAAAAAGCCTTTTACTTTTCTTGTTTTTTGTTCCATTTATGGACATTCATGAGATTTCTGCTTGTGGGTCTTCTCCTCCTGAACTGGTCCTCAACATGTACTGTAAATTAGTTAACCAAAGCATTTATTTATTGTAAAATGCATTTCTTCTCTTTGATTAGGATATATTTACTTGTCCAGCAAAAGTTATCAAATATATATATATATATATATATATTGTTTGTACAACCAAAAGTTCTAGTTTGAAACGGGGTGTGCATTATATGAGCAAGCACTAGGCTAAAATGGTCTCTCCCTGTCTCTAAATTTTTGTGGTATTCTTTGGCAGGATTATATACCCACAGTGTTTGACAACTTCAGCGCCAATGTTGCTGTGGATGGGAGCATTGTCAACTTAGGACTATGGGATACTGCAGGTACTAGGTTTCCCCATACACAAACTTCTTCTATGATTCTCTCTCTCTCTTTCTTTTATTACCTTGTTTTGCAATGAGGATCTATCATGCAACTACGGTCCCATTGCTTGCTTTAGTTGATGTTTAGGATTTTGGTTTAGTGTTGATGTTTAGGATTTTGGTTTAGTGACTTAATTCTTGACACTCTTTTCTCTTTGGTTTTAAGGTCAGGAAGATTATAGCAGGTTAAGGCCACTGAGTTACAGAGGTGCAGATATATTTGTCTTAGCTTTCTCGTTAATCAGTAGGGCAAGCTATGAAAATGTTCTTAAGAAGGTACTGATTTTAATGCATACCCTTTTATCACTTTAGCCATTCTCACTTTTTCTCTTTTCCCTTTACTTCTGTTGTCTATATTTTGGACGGTGTTTGAAAAAAGTGGATCATATTTCCCTTTTATATTAAAGCCTATGGAGTTGTTTGCCTTTTTCCCTTTCATTTGCATATGTTGCACACTTTATAAATTTGCTTTCAATGGTCTTTGGGGTTAGTGATATTGGGCGATCATCGATGAGTATGGTGCTTTTGTTTCTTGATTAGCTGGGGAAAATTTAGTACAGCACTAACTGAAGTTGTCAATTTGGTGCTTTTTTCCTTTCTTCTCAGTGGATGCCAGAACTTCGTCGATTTGCTCCCAATGTTCCAATCGTTCTTGTTGGAACTAAGTTAGGTAGGCAACAACTTCACAAACTTGCATACTGAGCATACTTTATGCCATTGTACCGAGATTTTGTGGATAACACTAAGTTAATTTTGTTTATCTATTTTAGATCTTCGCGAGGACAGTAGGTATTTAGTTGATCATATGGGATCTAATGTCATAACATCTGCTCAGGTAAGCATTGTTTATTTTCCTCAATAATTTTATACTCAGAAAGCATCTGCTTGGCTTGATGAAATTTGCTCATTCGCATGTAACCAACAGGGAGAGGAACTAAGAAAACAAATTGGTGCAGCAGCTTATATAGAGTGCAGCTCTAAGACTCAACAGGTAGATTGTTTGATCCATTTCCTGTGCTTTCTAAACAGTTATCTTATAAAATAAAAAATAAAAAATTGTTTGATTAATAATACTAATGGACAATGACCTGCATTTAATCTTTTAGAATGTCAAAGCTGTATTTGATACTGCAATTAAGGTTGTTCTTCAACCTCCGAGGAGGAAGGAGATGGCAAGGAAGAAAAGTCGCAGAAGGTCTGGCTGCGGAATTGTGTAAGTACAGTTTTTTCCCCATTGGTGTTTTTTGTTGTTCCAAGTGTATTACTCTCTTAAATTAAAAGAGATATAGTAGGTTCTAATTGCCCATAGGTAGTTTCTTTAATTGTTTAGTAGCTATTACATTAATCTTTTACTTGAGAGTTATCCTATTGGTGTGACTACTGATAAGGGATCCACAGTGGTAAGGTTTGAGTTTGGTTGTGGTTTTAAGATAGTGGGTTGGATGCTTTAACATGATATCAGGGTCTGGTTTGTTTCCTCTCAATCTCCAAATGCTAGGCCTGTTTGCCTTTGTTTTGATTCTTTTGGATCAATGGGTCAATTTGTTACAATTCCAGTTTAGAGGGTGTATCGGAATCTCATATTCATATATTTTGGGTTTAAATAAGAATATACTATAAGATGTCGGATAATTTTATGTAAATATGTCCTCTTTGCTCCTCTTTAACTAATCATGAAGGTTATATACTTAAAGGAGCAAGATCATATGTTGTGTTACTTAGGAAACTCCCCATAATTAGGTTCATGTAAAGTTTAAATGTATTTTCTATCATAATAATGGGATTTAGAAATGAATCATCTCCTTTACACATGCAAATTCATTCTGACTCATCATTAGAACATAATGATCTTTTCTTGGTATATCATTACTATTGAAGGGCTGTGCTTAGAGTGCTGTCTATTAAACATGCGTGTTCTTATCACTGCAGGACTATTGTCTGTGGAGGCTGTGCTGCCTAGTCTATGCTTAAGCTGCTGTGGATAATAAGTGCCCCACCTTTGATCGGGATTGTTGTTTTGCAAATGCTTTTTGGTGCTGATTCCTGACAGCCATTTACATATCTAAACTGGCTAATGTGTGTACTTTAGTTGCAGTAACATAGTTTGAACTAAGAAATTTTTAGCTTCTTTCACAAATTGGGCAAACGAGGATGGGGATTCTCTCATGTATTGTTACTATGTAAATTACGCTCTGTGGTTGTTAAAGTGAATTCTGCTTGCTATGTACTATTCATTATTCATGAAATTGTCAATCATTTTGTAGCAGAAGAAATTTTTTGTTCCCTCTCAAAATGGCACGTATGGTTCTTACCTTTGTCTGCACGCAGACATGTTGGCACGTATTTCAACAATTTGCTTTTGTAATTAAGCAAACAGGAACAACATACAGAACTAATTGTAAGCAATAACATAAATAAATATGATAAACAAAAATAATAAATAAATAAATACTATATATATATATATATATAAGAAGAAATCTGCAAGACTCACAGACTAAATGCGTGAAGGATAAATGATATAAATTAAGTTTTGTATTTGACACAATTTTCTTAGGGTTCGTTTGGATACAACTGAAAATTAAAAAAATATTGTAGCAAAATAATTTTTAAATATGTAAATAGTACCGTGAGATTTATTTTTAATAAAGTTGTTGAAAAGTGAGATTTGTAAGTCTCATGAACAGTGCACGGGACCTACTAATTTGCTGAAACAAGTGAGAAAAGTCAAACTTTGCAGCTATTGTTCATGAATAGTGCATGAATAGTAGCTGTTAGTCTCACAAACGCATGCCAAAAGAAAAAAAAAAAAAAAAAAAAAAAAAAAAAAAAAAAAAAAAGAAAGAAAGAAAGAAAAACGCCAGACGTAAATGCGCTGGGTTTTTCAGCCCAATCCAAATGTAACCTTAAAGTGGATTTCGCCCTCCACACACTTCCCAGGATAAAATAATCTATGGCATGAAGAAGCACTATAAGGTTTGTGTTATGCAAATTAAACTATGTCTCTCTCTCTCTCTCTGACTCTATGTTATGCACAAAAATCTCTCTCTAGCTGTTCAAAAATAACTATTGTGCATAGATTTACTGACTCAAAAAAATAAAATAATAAAATATTATTATTTGGATAAAAGGGTCTAGTCCACACATTGCAAAGCCTAATCCAATGTCCAGCTCATTATATAAGCTCATATATATTATCTCTTTCATTTCCTATGTGAGATTCAAAGATTTTCACCACTTTAATATAAATGTTTTAGTGCCATTAGGATTTAATTTCTTATTTACTCCATACTATATTTCTAACAAATGGTTTTGCATTCCACCACTTGCAAAAGAGCTTTTTGAATTAAGACCTTCCAAGGGTTTGGTTAGGGGTATGCCGATCCGCCCGCCCCGTGCGGGTTATTAAGTTAGACGATTTGGGTTGAGCAGGTTAGACCCCCAAAATAGCAAATTGGGTTGGGTAACGGATTGAAAATTGACAAGCCACTACAACCCAACCCGCACGCTTAATTACACATACATAAATGAATAATATATATTAGTTTAAATTGTTCAATTGTATATTTTGTATTTAAAGTTAATCAATTCACCTAATCAATTTTTACAGCTAATCAATAATCAATTTCTTAAACAAAATATAAAAAGTCAACACTAAAAACCTAAACTTACTTCAGCCATATACAACACTTTGTATTTAGCTTTCACCTTCAACTGCTTCCTCTCCCTCCCTCTTTTTTGTTGTTTTATCTTTTCTTCCTCAACTTTTTTGAAAAGCTAGAGGTCATTTAGTTTCTAATAATAGAGTTAGTTTTACTATTGTACACGTGTAATACTCTTAGTGGTTCTTATAGTTTGTAATACGGTTAGTTTAGGCACCTTGGTTGGTGATCCTTATATGTAAGTATATATACTCTATAGTTTATCAAAAGTATATATATACTCTGTATTTAGTAATTAATTGTAGTTTGTGATAATTGTTTTTAAGAACATGCATGCCATTTTGAAGTTTATTTCTTATGTTAATATGTCACTATTTTAAATCATTGATGTGACCTTGGGAATATTAAGACTTTCAGTTATTTGATTTAATTTTCTTCGGTTGTAAGGCAGCAGTCTACTTTTTCTTTCCTTTTTATTTATTTATTTATTTTTTGTGTGGAGACAACAAGGTCTATTAGAGATGATAATGGTTTTTAGACATAGACCGTTCTATGAACCAGAAAAGGGAGAGGTTCAACTAAGGTCGGATTGTGATGACGTCATAGTTAATTTAATAGTAATAAAATACAAATAAAGGTATTAAAATGGTAAACATTAACAAAATTTTACTAAAAATGTCTTAAAAAAATTAAACAACTTTCAAATGAATTTTCACCGTTTTTATAAGGTTAATAGAAAATAACAAAGTACAAATAAGTGTAAAAAAAAAATTATGTTTAGTAATCTTTCAAATAAAAAAATAGTCTAAAATAAAATCATTTTCAACATAAATGTATAAGTTGTATATTCATATATAAAAATCACAATTCTTGAACTAGTAATAAAATTATCAAAAAATAATAGATTAAGAGGGAGGTAATATGATAAATTGAAAAAAAAAATTGTCTTAAAAAAATTAAACAACTTTCAAATGAATTTTCACCATTTTTATAAGGTTAATAGAAACTAACAAAGTATAAATAAGTGTAAAAAAAAAATTATTTTTAGTAATCTTTCAAATAAAAAAAAAATAGTCTAAAATAAAATTGTAAGGACACAATTTGGTTCCTAAACCCAAAAGGTAAAAGGATCTAGGCCCAAAAAACTCAATACAATGAATTTGTAGAGAGTGAGTTCTAAAACTAGGCTCTAATGAGTTGGATAAAAATTATAATGGATCCAAATCACAATAAAGTAAAGATGGACTAGTTTTATCTAAAGAAAATTATCATTAGCACAATCCGAGGAGATCAGTTTTGTATATATTTCTTGAATTTGGTTACAAGCATAGTTCTTGTTGCTACAATGTTTTTCTCTCAATTTCCCGATCCCTTTCCCTTAGGGCCTTCCCTCTATTTTATACTACCTTCTTCCTTTAATCTCTACCTTCCACGTGTAGATTATATTGCTGGTGTTGATTATTGTCCTATCAGCACCTTCCTAAAGTCTTTGGGAGTAGTTGTAAGGCTGAAAATCACTATTCAAGTATCACTTCCTCATTAATGCGGCCAAAGAGTTAGCTACAAAGCATTCAATGTGGTGGTAGCAGCTTTCTCTTAGGTATTTATGGCTTCCATCTGTCCTATGTTTTCATGATGCGTATCCTTATCAATAGAATCTCTTGGAACGTTACCCCGAATGGCAGACCGCCCCTCCTAACTTCAGCTTTGCTCAGCTGAGAAGGCATTCCATCTCGGCCCACCTTCCCTAAATATCTTAATCATAGCCAGCTCGTGAAGTTCTGATTCTTACATCTCCACTATCATTTATCTGTCTTCGGACTATTAAGTGTCCTCAGATAAGGCCCACAACCCAATATATACCTTTGTGTCCTTCACCCCTACAATAGCCGCTCAAAATTTCCTTCTTTTGCTCCCAGAAAAAGAAAGGGATTTTGATACCTCAATCCTAATTTTGCCCTTCCCTAACATCATTCCTGTTTGTATGGGTGTCCTTTCAACTACTTAGAAGCACACTCTTGATGGTTCGGGATTCGGAACGCAATTGCAATTAATTCCTACAGCTTCATGTTCCCCACGTTCTACAGTATGATGGGGATCGTGCGGCTGGGGATTTTTTGGGAACGCAAGTGAGAGTTTTCCCGCTCACTCTTCTTTCTCATATATATATTACTCAAAAAACTTTACCCATCTCACTTTTCGCATTCAAAATTAAAGAGCTAGTCCGAGGAGCATTTCTTCACTCTCGTAAGTAGTTCTTAGTCTTTTCTTCCTTCTTTCTTCACTTCGGTCCTTCCCGTCTTTCTTTTTATTCAATGTTTATTCCTTCCTCAGCCCATTCAATTTCATTTCGCCTACCTATTCTCTTCGTTTCCCTTCTTAAATGGGTAGATTTGCCTACTTAGTAGACTCCTTCGAGGGTATAGAGAGCTTTAAAGCTCAATACCGAATCCCACCAGAAGTGTCCATTAGGTACTGCAAATAGGGAGGGTGGCACACCGATAGGCAGGAGGGAGAAGTTGTGATCCCCATAATCGCCTTTATAGAGGAAGGGATGAGAATCCCTATGGGTAGAGTTACTAGGGATTACCTCATAGCTCATAGGCTTTCCCCTACCAGTGCACCTCCAATATGTTTAGGATCTTAGGGAGCGTAGATGCCCTCAATGAAAAGATGGGCTTGAACCTCACCCACCACGACATTAATTGGATTTACAACCGTCACCATTTATCGGGGCATGGGTATTATCTAAAAACTAGGTATCTTGAGGTTAGGCTTATATCGTGCCTCCCCGATTTCAACAAAAGCATGAACAAAGACTGCCTGATTGTCTCTGAGGAGTGGCACGATGGCCCCTAATGCCTGACAAGAGAAGGGACACTAGGTGGGGCTCTTGAGTCTAGGTCTTTTTGTTCTAATGATAGTACCCTTGTTTATCACCAGTGTCTTCTGTGCTCCCCCTTTTCCTTACTTTTTACTTGTAATTTAACTTTCCTTTAACTAACGTTGCTCGTATTAACAAGGCTTTTCTGTTTTTGATGTTTTTATAGACAATTATTTAGCCAACCCGAACTTGAACCTCATCAATCAGTCAGATCTGAACAAAATACTGAAGTCCAAAGTATTTGTTTACAATGACAGACAACTGAGGGCAGCGCACTTAATCCTAGGCTACACTCCAATATCGTCCAGCTTCTAGGTGCCTAAGTGTGTGATTAAGGTGAGGGACCCACGTCTACACCAAATCAACGTTACAGTCCTAGGCTTTCTCGTCACCGACCCCATCCCAGAAGGCGTGCAACAAGTAGAGTTGCCATTCCTATGCACTGCCAAGGAAGTAGCCACGCCATCCCAACTGGCCATTAAAGAGGAAGAAGAACTAGCTGAAATTTCTAAATTTGAAGACAAATTTGAAGTCTTTAGCCATCACCAATTGGAAGCCCTTGCCGAGGACTTCAGTCATCTTCCCTCGACCCAAGTGAGCCACACCCTAAAAGATCTTCATGTTCCAGACGCAATAATGTTACAGCACAGGTCAAGGACAAGCCTCTAGGAGCTAATGGAATCTCAGGTTAGAGGTAAAGCATCCAAGAAAGCAAACTAGTCCAATCCCCTTGCCCATCCCTAGGCCCGTCCAAGTTCTACCGTGTACCTGACCCACTTGAATTTCTGATCGACCCGATCTGGAAACCAGCCGATCTGACTCCTATGACAGGTTGGCGACGGTTTTTGAGGTATCCAACCCGATTCCGGCGGGTCGGTTGGCGAGTCCTTGCATCTAAACCCGATTTTAATCGACCCGACCGATTCTACTACCAATGAGGCCACCGATCCCCATCATATATACGATTTTTCAATTGGATATCGCCAGATCCGGTGTGATATGTAGAGGTCAGGTGAAATCTCTTCGAGATCCAGCAAGATCTCGCCATACAAGGCCAGTTTTAGGCCAGATTCACCGGATTTCGGCCAGATCTACCTAATTTTCAGCCAGATCCGGTGAGTTTTAGCCAGTCCAACCCCAACCGAGACCCGACCACTTCCAGCGAAGAACCGTCCGATCCGACCTAACTATCTGATCGGTCAGCAGTGGGTCTGAATGTTGGTAACCCAACTTGGTAGGGTCAGTTCCGAGTTGGGCACAAACCCGACTCGGACTGACCCGTGGACAGCCCTACCCATCCCTCTACACAGACCTCCCAACTTGAGCCTACTAACAAAAAGAGAAAGCAGGACCAAAAAGGGAAAAAGGTTATGGACGAGAGAAGGAGATCTCCATCTAGGGAGGCTGAGGCTCATAAGGAAGGCAAACAAGCCAAGGTCGTCTAAACGAGATCCTCCAATGAGGGAGCTATTATAGAGAGGAAAACTAATCAGCAGGCCAAAATCCTCGCATGGACTCCCGCTATGGTGCTAGACGGAGCTCCTCTCCCCAGCGCTGCCTATGTTAGAGATTTCCAGCATGGAAATGCTAGATACATGGCAAACACCATAGAGCAGGCTCTGCTGCTGCCTGCTAACATGGCTGACCTCTGAGGGATGAGGAGTCAAGAAGTGTTCCTTAGCTTGAAGAGGGACCTTGCCCTGGTAAGCCATTCAACTAATTTATTTTGGCTTTGCCTTGCTTCTTATATATATATATATATATGTACTTAAGGTTATACCAATGTTTTCACTTTCTTACTCTTTTATATATATATATATATATATATATATATATTATTTCCCTCCCCTTGGCAGGCCGTCCAATCCACGCATACGGCCGAGGAGATAGTCAGGAGCTCCTACAGACTAATGAAAGAAGAGGATGGAAGGCACATTGCAGTAGTGGATGCTTTCAATGTGGTCGAGAAAAGGATAAAAGAGTTGAAGGAAAAGCTAACTGAGATAGAAAGGGATAAAAAGAGTGTAGAAGCTTCCTTGGAAGGAGCTGAGAGGCAAGCTGAGGGTCAGTGAAAGTAACTTCGCCAGACTAAGGACTAGCTGACCGCCTCCGAGGAACAAGTCATTGCTCTGAAGAAGAAGCTGGAGGAAGTTGAGAAGGCCAGGGATCAAGCCAAGCAGGACAGGCATGATATGGGGGTGGTGGAGATCGAGAAAGCCCTCAGGGTTGAGGTCTCGGAGGTATGTAGGAACTACTACCTCCAAGTGTGGAACGAGGCCCTCAACCAAGCTGGGGTTAAGGCCTCTTCTGCACTTAGGAGAGTAGAAAATGTATACTATCCTCCTACCATCTGTGCATCTGGCCTTGCCAGCTCCAACACTGACTCTGCCTCTGAGGTGGCAAATATAGGCAAAGCCAGTCCAGCCAAGATCCTTCCCTCTCCTGACAGGCCTTCCAAGGTGGTCGACTAGCCTGAGGTTATTGAAAAGGAAGCAAATACAACCAAAGGAGTGGCCCTTGATGCACAAAGCCCCTAGCTGCTCCCTAGGACCACCCCAAAGAAAAAGAAGTTCCTACTAAGATGGAGATTGTCTTGGCCACTCTCCCCGTGCCTGCCAAGGGTGATTTCACGGGCAAGGGCCCAGAGGTCTTAAAAGCAGCACTTAGCCAGCCCACTAAGGCCCTAGCCAAGGAGAAAATTATAATAAAAAAGAAGTAGTTTTCAGAGTAGCTTTCTTTTTTTCTTTTTCTTTTTTTAACTGTTGTTTTTGTTTCCAAAATTTGTAATCAGTCTGATCTTTTGCAATTAATCTGCCTTTTCCTAAGGCTTTAGTTGAATGACAATTATGAATCCTTCCTTTACTTATGTGATATTCGTACAAGTCTTAACATAATTTTTGCTTTATTCCACATTTAATCAAGGAGGCAATAGGATATAGTTCCATTTAGTTACCTGCATAAGTGGTAGCATAGCTGCTACACCCCACATGATTAGCAACAAGACAGGCTAAACCTACAAAGTCTAGAAAATCAACAAAGTATAACCTTAAACTTAAAAACATACCCAATGGTAGAGCATTCATACATGTTGGGCTCCTCCTTACTCTCCACTTATCAGTAAATCTAGGGGACCGGAGGTGATAATCAATTCCCAAGCAAATTGTAGATATACTTGCAAATGCTTTAAGTGATGCTTATGAGAGTCCATTTGATTATGTCACTACAATGAAGATCTTTGTCACTCAGCATGGCTGGCTCAATTTGATACTTAAATAAATAATGAGAAGTATTAATTTACCCAAAGTATGTGGTCCGAGGAGCCAGGCATAACTAAGGTTTGTTTAACACTTTGAAAAATAATATGAAGTATTAATTTACTCAAAGCATGTGGTCTGAGAAGTCAGGCATAACTAAAGTTCTGTTTAACATTTAGAAAAATAATATGAAGTATTTATTTACCCAAAATATGTGGTCCGAAGAGCCAGTCATAACTAAGGTTCTGTTTAACACTTGGTAAAATAATATGAAGTCTTAATTTACCCAAAGTATATGGTCCGTGGAGCTAGGCATAACTTAGATTCTGTTTAACATTTGGTAAAATAATGTAAAATATTAATTTACCCAAAGTATGTGGTCCAAGGAGTCAAGCATAACTAAGGTTCTATTTAACACTTGGTAAAATGATGTAAAGTATTAATTTACCCAAAGTATGTGGTTCAAGGAGTTAGGCATAACTAAGGTTCTTTTTAACACTTAGAAAAAATGATTGAAAATATCAATTTACCTAAAGTATGTGGTCTGAGGAGCCAGGCGTGACCAATATTTTGTTTAATACTTAAATAAATAATAAATAGTATTAATTTACCCAATGTATATTGTCCGAGGAACTAGACATGACCAAAATTCTGTTTAATACTTAAGCAAACAAGAAGTATAACGCATAATGTAATAAACGAAAATATGGCAGAAGAAACTTTCATTAATAATAATACATTTGCAGGTTATTTACATTCCAATGGCGTGATACAACATTTTCATCTAGATCTTCAAGGTAATAAGCACCTATTCTAGCCACTGAGTTGATGTGGTATGGCCCTTCATAGTTGGGCCCTAACTTTTCCCATGCTAGATTTTTTGTAGTACCTAAAACCTTTCTCAATACCAAATCTCCAGGTGCTAATGGCTTAACTTCATGTTGGCATCGTACCCTTGCTTGAGCTTATGTTGATAATATGCCAATTGAACCATGGAATTTTCTCTTCGCTCTTCGATCAAATCTAAACTCTTCTCTAACAACTCATCATTGTTGCTCGGAGTGAAAGAACTCATCCTTAGTGTTGGAAATTTGGTCTCTAGAGGAATAATTGCTTCGGCTCTATAAGTCATTGAAAAGGGGGTCTTCTTTGTTGACCTACGAGGTGTAGTCCGATATGCCCAAAGGATGTGTGACAGCTCTTCCACCCATTTTCTTTTTGCATCATCCAGCCTCTTCTTAAGTCCATTCACTATCACCTTATTGACAGCCTTGGCCTGTGCATTCCCTTGTGGATAAGTTGGGGTGGAGTACCTATTCGTAATGCCCAAGTCACAATAGTACCACCTGAAAACTTTGCTATCAAACTGAAGACCATTGTCCGAGATAAGGGTATGGGGGATCCCAAACCGAGTGACAATATTTTTCCAAACAAATCTCCTAGCATCCATGTCCCTAATATTTGCCAATGATTCGGTTCAACCTACTTGGTGAAGTAATCTGTGCTGACCAGCAGCCACCTCTTATTCTCTGCTGCCTTAGGGAAAGACCCCACAATATCTAAGCCTCATTAAGCAAAAGGCTAAGGGCTGGACAGAGGATTAAGGACACCTCCTGATTGATGAATGTTTGGGGCAAATCTCTAGCATTGGTCACACTTCTTCACATACTCTTTTACTTTCTTCTACATGTTCGACCACCAATAACCCTGAGTAAGGGCTTTATGAGACAAAGATCTGCCTCCTGTGTGACTTCCACGAATCCCTTCATGTAACTCCTCTAGGAGTAGCTTTAATGCCTCAGAGTGTATGCATAGCAAATATGGCCCATAAAAAGAGTGCTTGTACAACTTTTGGTCCTTGGGCAGCCAAAACCGAGGAGCCTTCCTTCACACTTTGTAAGCCTCGGATTTCCTTTCGGGCAAGATATCCTCTTTAAGGAATAGCATGATAGAGTCCATCTAGCTAGGTCTCACTCTAATTTGATGAATATGGACTATCTCTTTCTTCACCTCAGTTGGTTTGCACAAGTCTTCAACAAGGATTACTCGAGGCAAGCTCTACGTTGAGAAGGTTGCAAGAGTGGCCAGAAAATCAGCATGGGTGTTTCCGCTTTGGGATGTGCAGTAAGTTGAAGGACTCAAACCCTAATTGTAAGTGCCTAACCTAATTTAAGTATTTTTGCATTCTTATATCCTTGGCCTCCAACTTTCCTTTCACTTAGCCTACAACCAATCTTGAATCAGAGAATATCTTCATTGTGTTTCCTCCCTTTTTTGAACCATAGTCATCCCTACCAATAGAGCTTCGTACTCGGCCTCATTATTTGTGGCTAAGAAACCCAACTTTAAGGATTTTTCAATAATGATTTTATCACGAGCAATCACAACTAGCCCTACTCTAAATCCTCTTTAATTTGCCGCACCATCAACGTATGCCTTCCAAGATAATGGTCTTGCGAGGAGATCATGCCAACTAATTTTCCATCTATGCCCTACTTCTCTATTTCCTCTTTTAATGGGGATTCAGCAAACTCAACCACCAAACCTATGAGAGCTGGCCTTTGATAGAGGTGCGAGGCATATACTTGATATCAAAAACCCCTAGAATCGTATCCCACTTGGCAACCCTTCCAATGTAATCAGCACTCTGAAGTAGTGATCGAAGAGGAAGTTGGGTTAAAACAACAACTGTGTAGGATTAGAAGTAATGAGGGAGTTTACGTGTAGCATGTACTACTGCCAAAATGGCATTCTCCAATGGCAAATAACAAACTTCAGGTTCATGCAACGACTTGCTCACATAGTAAACACTTCTCTGCACACCATTGTCAACATGTATCAGCACCAAACTCATGGCATGAGAAGTCACAATAATGTAGGCAAACAAAACCTCATCCACCTCGAGTCTAGACATAATTGGTGGTTGAGAACGATATTCCTTAAGCTGCTTGAAGGCCAAGACACACTCCTTGGTCCACTCAAATCCCTTCCACTTATTCAAAAACTGGAAGAAAGGTTTGCACTTGATGGAAATTTAGACCCCTTACAACACAACCAGATTGAGTAACCTAGTTAATTAGCCAAGTTGTTACTTAGTCAAATTAAGCAATTCTAGGTTAAAACAATCAAACAATCATATCAAGAATATATAGCAGCGGAATAATAAATAACACAAGATATGATCACCCAGGAAAACCAAACCGGTAAAAATCCTGGAGAGGATTTTACCCACCAATCCTCAAGGCAAAACTGAATTCACTATAAAAGAATTAAAGTTCATACAAAAGGACTTACAAGCTCCCCGCTTGACTTCCTAATGCTACCTACCAGTAGAACTTACTGACACGACCCCGTGCAAGCTCCGAATCCACGGACTCCTTCTTTCTTGAATTCTTCAATCAGCTACAAGCACCCACGCTTGATATTCTTTAAACTTCAATGGTAGCAACCAAGTTGATCATCAAGATGTTGAAGTAATCTCCATCTAGAAAACCTTAAGTTTTGTGTGAAGGAAAACTCCTCTAGATCTCACAAGAGATTTACACAAAACAACAATGTATGAGCAACAATACAATTGGAGCAACTCTAAAAACATGGCTAGGGTTTTGCCTTATATACCTAGGGCAAAAACATAAAACCCTAAATGTTTAATGAGTTAGGGCTGAGTTGGAAAACTGCAGAAAAACGCAATCTGATCGATTTTCGATCGATCGAATCTATTCTTCGATCGATTGAGCCAGACCGAAATGCCTTAATGTATCTACAGTCTCTCGATTCCAACTTTACAATAATTAAACAACTTTGAGCACACTTTAAGACTAAACAGATTGTTTTGATCATGGTTTGCCAATATTACAAATTAGAGTTCTAAATACATAAATTCCTAAACCTTTAGAACCTAATAAACTTCCCCTTTGACAATCCGTGACAAAACCCTAATTAAAAGCTTAAAGTTTACAAGTAAAAATTCCTTTACAAAAATAATGCTCATAAACTCAAATTCAACCCTAACTACTATCCATCGGTTGCAAGTGTAGATAGCAACTTAGTTGAATCAACCTGTATATTCCTGAAATATTTAACAAACGCATAAATGCATGTGTGATAGAAAAGAGTAAAACAACAGGTATAACATTCTTGTAAGATTCACACAACACAAAATAAAGACATATATGAATGAACAACTTATAAATATAAATCAATAAGCAGTGAATCACAAAGCAACAAGAATCAATGAATATAACATGTATATCAATCAATGTTACTCCCCCTAACATGAATATCTCCAAAAATGATATACAAAGTGAAGCACCTAGATACAATCTAAAAACTCCACAAGCTCCTCAAAAACGAAAAATCTCTCCCTAACTACAAAAACTCCTCTACAAGTCAAAAACTCCACTCCCCCTTTTTGTGACGGAATGCCAAAGGGCAATCACAAGTCGCCATCAAAAGGAGGTGGTGAGGGTGAATGAAGATGCGCAAAGTCGGCTCGCAGAGCATGAATCTCATCTAGCAAGTCTACCAAAATCTGACCATGAGCCGCCTGAACGGTCATGACAGTCTCCAAGGTACGACGAATATCAGAGTCGGCCGAAGGCGGTGGAAGAACATCAACAGCAGCAGCATTATCACCAACTAGATTAGGAACATCCTCACCAGCAAGACTTGTAGAAGAAGAAGGAGGAGGTGCACCACCAGAAGGCTCAGACCTAGGGTGTTTAGAACTAGCTCGAAGATGAGCGGCCCTCTGTCTAAGAAAAGACGCACCTATGAGAGCTATCACATGAACGGGCTCAGAGGAAGGGAAGCCACTGAGATCAAGATAAAGCAAAATCCTATGAATAAAAATAGGATGCACAAGAGCATGAGTAGTATGAACTCCTATAAATATCGTTCAAAGAACGAAGAAAGAGATGAGGAAAACTAATAGGAGCATCAGTAACCAGGGCGTACAAAAATACACACCTCTCAAGAGGAATGATGTGAACATGAGAAATGGGCTAGATAGAATGACAGGCTATCCTAAAGAACAGATAGTGCAACCCGGAGAGCTCAGCAGAAGTGATCCTAGGATCAAAACCCCACTGGACAGTAGTACCAGTGATGTAAGACAAGACATCACTCAACTTGGGAGACTCATCATAAGGATAGACAGGATTCTGGACCAAAGGTACCCCTAGAGCATCAGCCACTACCCGGGGAGTAATGGTGTACTCTACGCCTTATATCCAACTATTTACCAAAGTGTTGGAATCATAGATGCGGATAGAGATGTTCGAAAAGAACTCTCTAATCAAGGCAGAAGGTGGAGGAGGATCAGAAATATCCACCAAGGGTAACCAACCTCGACACTTAAAGTTTGCTCTAATGGCAGGATCAAGTTCATTTAAGAGAATAGAACGCTCAGCCCAAATTTTTCGCTTAAGGTTTAGCTTTTCAAAAATCTCTTGGTTTTTCTCACTTGGAAACTTCTCACAGTCAAAAGAAGGAGGGGATGGAGAAGAGGAGGGAATAGTCCTATAGGCTCTAGTCTTCCTAGGCATGATGCTAAGGAAAGGACAGAGACACAAAGAGAAAACCAAAAGACCAGAATAAAACAAAACTAAGGGCAGACTGCAAGTTAGCATAATAAAAACATATAAAAAAAATCTATATGATGCATGAATAATAACAATGTTGTGATGCATGAACTAATGCAGTAAACACAGTTCGAATTAGGTTCAATTTCACAAAATTGGCTCGAATATAGAGTTTCTAACAAAAACCCTAAAAAAATTTGAAAAACCATTAGATAATTTTGAAACAAATTGATGAATAGATCAGCACACATTGTTGAAAACAGATTAGAATAACCAATTTCATCAAAACAACAAGCCAATTTCATCAATTAAACCCAATTGAACAAAAATCCCCAATTCAGATCAATTACAAACCCTAGAATTTTCAATTTCTCACAAAACCCAAAATTGATCAAATTAAACAATTAAGAACATGTTTATAGTATGTCCCCACAAAAACCCATTGATCAATTACACAAAATTGGGCTTAAATCAACAACAATCCCAAAAAGAAAAGGGTCCGAAATTTTGAGCATAAATGCATGAAAAATGCATGAAATTTGTAAATAAACTCAAAAAGGAAGGGTAAGATAGACATACTGGCTTGAGGAAAGAGAATTCTTGCAAAAAATCCAGAGGAAAACGACAAAAATTTGAACTATTGAGCTTGCCAAGTTGGAGAGAGAGAAAAGACGTTGAAATTTTTTTGAAAAAGTATTCGAAAAAGTCAAGAACAGTGCTTTTTAAAAACCTGATTCGCAACTTTCGATTGATCGAAAAATACATTCGATCGATCGAATGAGACAGTCATTTTTAAACAAATTAAAGCACTTTTTTGATCGATCGAAAATCAGAATGGATCGATCGAATTGGGCAGAGGCTCACAAAATTTTTGAGAAAAAAACACAATTTTGAAAAACACAAATCTCATTTTGAAAAACAACTCCTCAAAGCATTAAATAATGAAAAAAAAATGCATGAATATGAGATGGAATGATTTTTCAAAAACCCAAATTTAATCCCAGTTTCTCCAAAGAAAATTTCAGCCATTCTCTTTTTAAATTCTCAAGCAAAAAAAATTGTTTTGCATAATTCTCAAAGTATTTTCAAACTTGGTTGGTCAGACCAAAAACACACACAATAACATGTACAAAGTTTAACAAAGAGTAACTTGTGTAGTGTGTGCAACTAGCAAAAACTTTGAGAAACATGTGAGGTGATATGTGAATAGCAATCAATCACAAAGTCTACACAATCCATCACATAAAATTTAAAAGAGACTATCACCTAAAAAGTTACATCCTATAACTCCCACATCTCCTAGAACAAAAGCTTGCAATCATATAAGTTTTTTGTATTTTTGCCTCATTTTTTTTTTGTGAGATGGCATCAAGCCTAATAGTACACACCAATTTTATCATTAAGCAATTAAGCCAAGGCAACACCTTATGTTCTTTTTGTGCATGTGCTACACTTTTTCGAGCACAGAATCTTATGATATGCACTAAGGTGTTCATGATTGGCTAGTGAACAGTGGTGAAATGGTTATTTATGCCTTTCTCAAAAGGATCAAGTTCGACAGTCAAATAATATATGACTTCAAGATCAAGACAAAGTGATAAACACCATAAACATCTTTCCCATACAACATGCACTACAAAGCTTCAACTAGTCAAGTGCAATAAATAAACTTATCAAAGCTAAACAAGGTACATAGGATATGATATGTGTAAGTAAATTGACCAACCTTGTTTTCAAAAACCAAGAAAACAATGTCAAACACATTTTTGCTTTCTCCTTTTCTCTTTCTTTTTTATTTTTTATTTTTTATATTTTATTTTAAAAGAGAAAACAAATAAATCCTAGAATGAAATGCATGAATGTAATGCAATGCAAGTCCTAGAAAAAAATAGAAACACAAAAAACCAAAGAATAATATCACAGAGGAATGAGCAATGAAGCACAAGGATCATGTCAAAAAGACTCAATTAGGTCGAGTCTTTTGTATCCAAAGCCTTTTAGATGCACTCCGAGCATTGGAGTTCTTATTCACATTCGCATGATTTCCAACTCCAGATTTGGAATAAAGGTTCAAAGCCTCTACCAATTCACCAATAAGTGCCATAGGATCTTGTGCTTGAGGCACAGGCACCTTTGGTTTAGTTGCTCTCTTAACAGCTTGAAACTTGTAACAATTAGGACGAATGTGTCCAGACTTTCCACAGTAATGACAAACCCAAACACGTTTACCATGCATCTTGTCCTTAGAAAGGGTAGGTTTAGTTTCTCTCAGATCAACCCTAATCTTCTTAGGAGGTGAAACTTCTACAGGTTTGACTACCTGACTCACAGGTGGTTTGACAGTTTCACTCACAGCCTCATTCACAGAAGGTTCAAAAAAAGATGAAGGAACAAAGTTCGTGGAATGTGGAGTAGACACAGAGATGCTTTTAACATATCCTATCCCAGATTTATCAGAAGGATACTTTTGAACATTCAGCATGTGATCAAGTTTAGAACTAGCAGTTCTAGTAACAGATAAATCATGTTCTAAAGTTTTAACTTTATCAAGTAAAAGCATGTTCTCAGATTTCACATGGTTCAAAAGATCATTAGCATCAAATAATTTAACGAGCAAATTTTTCTTTTCAAGCTTAAGAGAATCAATTTTCTTCAGGCCAAGTTCAACATTCATAGCATCCTTTGCAGCAACTTTGCAAAGTTTATTATAGGCCTCTTAAAGATTTGCATCCTCAGAGAGTTCCCCATCAGAAGGGTTCTCCTCAACAGATATGTTTTCATTGACTATTGCAGTAGCAGTGAAAGCAATGAAGTTTCCATCCTCGTCACATTCGGACTCATCATCAGAAATCTCATTATCACTAAGGGTTACAACCATAGCTTTACCCTTATTTCTCAAGAATGTAGGACATTCAGCTTTAACATGACTATACCCTTGACAACCAAAACACTGAGCACCTAAAGAATTGTTTGAAGATTGACCTACTTTTTCTCTAGATTTTTCAAAGTTATTAACCTTAGTGGGATCATTCTTCCTAAAGTTTCTAGGTTCAACAGTGTTTGTACCTCTTGCCCTTCTATTTGTATTTCTCAGAAAGTTTCTAAAATTCTTGGCAAGGTAAGCTATCTTTGTAACAGAGAGCTCATCATCAAATCCACCAGCCTCAACATCATCAACAGACTTAAGAGCCATTGATTTGGATTTGTTTGTTTTGGGTAAGTCAGACTCATAGGACTGAAGAGATCCTACATGCTCATCAACAAGGATGGAGTCCACATCCTTGCTCTCAGTAATGGCAGTTACTTTGGGTCTAAAGTCTTCAGTTAACGATCTAAGTATCTTCCTAACAATTTTAGGTTGATTATAAATTTCACCCAAATTAAAAGTAGAATTAACAATATCATTCAGTTTGGCATAAAATTCATCAAAGGATTCATCATCAGACATCCTAATGCTCTCAAACCTAGAAGTTAATTGCTGCAGTTTGTTTATCTTAACTACTTTTGTGCC
Source organism: Quercus variabilis (assembly GCA_030445155.1). Taxonomy (NCBI): domain Eukaryota; kingdom Viridiplantae; phylum Streptophyta; class Magnoliopsida; order Fagales; family Fagaceae; genus Quercus; species Quercus variabilis. Next base: position 43,065,539 of record CP129446.1, on the reverse strand, counting down.
TTCATGCACAGTTTGGAGGATTTTCCAAGCAGTATGAGCAACCTCAACATTAAAGATCCTCTTAAATTCCTCCATAGAAACAGCATTGAAGATGGCATTCATAACTTTGCTATTGAAGCCTGCTGCTTCATTTTCAGAAGTTTGCCACTCACTCACAGGAGTAGTGGGCGTCTGCCATCCGTACTCAACAGAATTCCAAATTCTCTCATCAATGGATTTCAGGAATGCTTTCATCCTTACTTTCCAATAAGCATAGTTATTCCCATCAAAGTGAGGAGGAACAACAAAAGAGTGTCCATGCTCCATGACAACAGGGGTCAAGGATCAGCTCAGAGATAAAAAAATCTCAAACTAAAGAGCTACCTGCTCTGATACCACTTGATGGAAATTTAGACCCCTTACAACACAACCAGATTGAGTAGCTTAGTTAATTAGCCAAGTTGTTACTTAGTCAAACTAAGCAATTCTAGGTTAAAACAATCAAACAATCATATCAAGAATATATAGCAGCGAAATAATAAATAACACAAGATATGACCACCTAGGAAAACCAAACCGGTAAAAAACCTGGGGAGGATTTTACCCACCGATCCTCAAGGCAAAACTGAATTCACTATGAAAGAATTGAAGTTCATATAAAAGGACTTACAAACTCCCCGCTCAACTTCCTAATGCTACCTACCAGTAGAACTTACTGACATGATCCCATGCAAGCTCCGAATCCACGGACTCCTTCTTTCTTGAATTCTTCAATCAGCTCCAAGCACCCACGCTTGATATTCTTTAAACTTCAATGGTAGCAACCAAGTTGATCATCAAGATGTTGAAGTAATCTCCATCTAGAAAACCCTAAGTTTTGTGTAAAGGAAAGCTCCTCTAGATCTCACAAGAGATTTACACAAAATAGCAATGTATGAGCAACAATACAACTGGAGCAACTCTGAAAACGTGGCTAGGGTTTTGCCTTATATACCTAGGGCAAAAACATAAAATCCTAAACGTTTAATGAGTTAGGGCTAAGTTGGAAAACTGCAGAAAAATGCAATTTGATCGATTTTTGATCGATCGAATCTATTCTTCGATCGATCGAGCCAGATCGAAATGCCCCAATGCATCTACAATCTCTCGATTCTAACTTTACAATAATTAAACAACTTTGAGCACACTTTAACAAGACTAAACAGATTGTTTTGATCATGGTTTACCAATATTACAAATTAGAGTTCTAAATACATAAATTCCTAAACCTTTAGAACCTAACAGCATTTGTCCGCTAATCGAGAGATAAATCAATTCAAGACAGCAGTCATCCCTGTTAGTTTCTGGACTTCTTTGGGATTCTAAAGTGGCTGTAAACTGTTATTGCCTTAACCTGATCAGGGTTGACCTCAATTCCACGATGGGTGACCATATAGCCTAGAAATTTACCTGATCCCACACCAAAGGAGCACTTGGAAGCTTTGAGGTGTAGTTTGTGTTTCCTCATTATTTCAAAAATATTCTCAAGGTCTCCCACATGCTCGGACACCACCTTACTCTTCACCACCATATCATCTATATAGACCTCAATATTTTTGCCTAATTGTGGCTCAAACATCCTGGTCATCATCCTCTAATAGATAAACCTTGCATTCTTCAATACAAAAGGCATCACTTTGTAGTTATAATTTTCAATAAGAGTGACAAAAGCTGTCTTCTCCTGATCACCGAGAGCTAGTGGTTTTTGGTGGTATCCCTGGAAGGCATCTAAAAAGTTCATCCGAGGATGGCCTACAGTTGCATCCCTTAGTTGGTCTATTCGAGGCATAGGGAAAGGGTCCTTTGGATAGGCCTTGTTCAGATTTGTGAAGTCCACACATACACACCACTTTCTATTCTCCTTCTTCACCACTACAGTATTGGCTAGCCACTTAAGGTAAAACACTTCTTTAATAGCCCCTGTCTGCTTAAGTTTGATTACCTCGTCCTTGACAACATCAGAATGGTCCTTAGATGAGTGCTGTGATGGTTACTTTTTAGGATGGACGGATTGACATTCAAATGATGGCAGATGAAACTTGGGTCCACCCTAGGAGCTTCCTAAGCACTCCATGTGAACACATCAATATTTCTTTTAAGGAACACTATCAGCTCCTCCTTCTCTTAAAGAGGCAGCTGAGCTCTGACTTGAAAGAACTTTTCCAAATCATCATCTACAATAATTCTCTCTAACTCCTCACATTTTGCCCCTTCTACTGCCTCATCCATTGGTAACACCGGAGTCCTTAATTGCTATAAACCCCTATCAGTAGAGGCCAAGGATCCAGCTTCAGGTTGATGCATAATTGCAGCCACCAAGCACTGCCTAGCCATGACTGGCTTCCAACCAGCTCCTCAATATGATCCCTGGATGGATATTTCACTTTCAAATGGAGGGTAGAGGAAACAGCCCCTAGAGCATGAAACCAAGGTCATGCTACAATGGCTGTGTAGGGAGAATAAGCATCCACCACAATGAAATCCACCTCTACCACCTTTGAACCTGCCTGTATGGGTAGTCTAATCTAGCCCCCTGGAATAACAACCTTCCCATCAAAGCCCAAAAGAGGTGAATCATAACTTGTCAAATTCTTAGATTTCAAGTTTAGCCCATTGTACAAATTAGGGTACATAATTTCTACCCCACTACCCTGATCCACAAACACTCTCTTCATATCATACCCTCCATATCCTAAGGGGTGACAACTAAGGCATCATCATGTGGCTGAATGGTGCCAACTTTGTTATCATCCGAGAAACTCAACACTGGTTAGATCTCTATCCTAGCCCTCTTTGACTCAGAGTTAGAGTCTTCGGTAGGTAGCCAAGTTACAAACATCACCCTGGAGAGGTGAGAGCCAATCCTCTTTGGAGCAGTTAAACAACATTAATCGTGCCTAAAGGGGCTCTCAAAGAAGCATCTCTTCGAGGTCCCAATCCTGACTAGCCCCTTTACCCACTTGGCTGATGAAAAGATTGCTTTAACCTCCCCTCTCTAACTAGCTACTCCAGATCATTCCATAAGGTTCTGTAATCTTCCGTGGTGTGCCCTTTCTCCTAGTGGTATTGGCAATGAAGGCTTTGATTATGCTTCATTGGGTCTCCTCTCATCTTATTTGGCCATTTAAAGTATGGCTCATTCTTGATTTTTTCTAAAACTTGATGCACCGGCTTTCGAAATACCATGCTGACCACCTGAGTAGTAGTAGGTCTAGATTGCCTAGCAAAATCTCTTGGGGACCAATTATTGTTGCATCTGTCCAACCTGAAATCCCTCATATCTTGAGGGATAACCTTAGCCTTCCCTTTCCCCTGCTGCTAGTCTTCCTCAACCTGTTTACACTCATCAATATGGTCCATGAGCCGATGCACACTCCTTACAGGTTTCTTGTTCAATGACTTTCTCAATGTTAAACTCACTATAACACAAGAATTTTTCACAGACGGTGCCAATTGTAAGGACACAATTTGGTTTCTAAGCCCAAAAGGTAAAAGGATATAGGCCCAAGGAGCCCAATATAATGAATTTATAGAGAGTGGGTTCTAAAACAAGGCTCTAATGAGTTAGATAACAATTATAATGGATCCAAATCATAATAAAGTAAATATAGACTGGTTTTATCTAAAGAAAATCTTCCTCGGCACAATCCGAGGAGATCAGTTCTTGTATATATTTCTTGAATTTGGTTACAAGCACAGTTCTTATTGATATAGTGTTTTTCTCTCAATTTACCAATCCTTTTCCCTTAGGATCTTCCCTCTATTTTATACTACCTTCTTCCTTTCATTTCTACCTTCCACATGTAGATTAGATTGCTAGTGTTGATCTTTGTCCCATCAGCACATTCCTAAAGTCTTTGGAAGTAGCTATAAGGTTGAAAATCACTGTTTAGGTATCACTTCCTCATTAATGCGGCCAGAGAGTTAGCTACAGAGCATTCAATGAGGTAGTAGTAGCTTTCTCTTAGATATTTTATGGTTTTCCTCTGTCATGTGTTTTCATGATGTGTATCCTTATTAATAGAATCTCCTAGAACGTTACCTCGAATGGTAAACCACTCCTTCTAACCTCCGCTTTGCTCAGCCAAAGAGGCATTCCACCTCGGCCCACCTTCCCCAACTATCTTAATCATAGCCAGCTTGTGAAGTTCTAATTCTTACATCTCCACTATCGTTTATCTGTCCTCGAACTACTAAGTGTCCTCGGATAAGGCCCACAGTGCAATATATACCTTTGGGCCCTTCACCCCTACAAAAATCATTTTCAACATAAATGTATAAATTGTATGTTCATATATAAAAAGCACAATTCTTGAACTAGTAATAAAATTATCAAAAAATAATAGATTAAGAGGGAGGTAATATGATAAATTGAAAACTTATAATTTGAAGTCAAAATATATAAAATATGAGATCCTAGTACACACCAAAGGGGCTCAGCGTAGTTGTTAGCCTATAGGTACAGACTTCTTGAATGAATGAGGAGCCCAGGTTCTATCCCTAGCTTTATCAGATTTGGAAATTTTTGTATTTAAAATGTCTGACAGTTTGAACCACAAATCAGTGTTGAAAAATCGAATTTTTACCTAGTTTAGGGTTAACCAAGTCGGACAGACCGGTCCAGTCTGAGTCTAACAACCTTGGAGATGATATATCTCTTTTTCATTGACCCTATATTTGTGTTGGAATTGAGAGTATTCAATGAAATCTACCTTAAAGTTTTTGTGTGCATTAGTTATATTTTGAGATTATTCAATAACAAATTTTAGTTTGTGATAATTTTTTGAAAAAGAACCTTGTTAATGCCAACCCGCCCAACCTGCCTAACTCACCAAGTTGAAACCGCTAAAATTTGTAACCAATCCGCTAGATTTAGACTTTGATGGGTCGTTGGTGGTGTTGGGAAATATAGACTCCGGTTGATAAAATTAACAAGTTTTAAACCCAAGTTGTTAATTAGATTTATTATGAATCAAACTTGTTAAAACAAACAAACATCAATATCATGTCAAAATTATGCAGCGGAAAAAATAAATAAGACAAGATATGATGACCCAGGAAAACCAATGAAACCAACCAATTTCACAGTAAAAAGCCTGGGGGAAAACCTTCCCGAAAGCAATCCACTATAGTAAAGAGAAGTTTCAAATCTAGTACAAAACCTTTGTCTCTAGACTCTACAATCCCCGTAGATGAACTCACAGTAGAAACCTTCTACCGCTTCAGAACCTCTGAACTCTTCAATATATGAACGCCACCCTTTTTGTTGCACGGATCCCAGTACGTGACTAACTCCTTTACACAAATCCCAATACGTGACTCACTCACCAACTTGAGGAAGAAGAATGTTGGCTGCAAAGTTCTTCACTTCATCAACAATGAAGATCAAGAAGCACTTGGTTACAAAACCCTAAAGCGCAAAAACGCAGTAGCTTCTTTCAGAGAGAATAAGGCATCAATCACCTTTTTGCATATGTTCTCCTTGTATTCTCTCTTATGACGGCCTTTAAAATAAGCCTTATATAAGTCTAGGGTTGTGAAAAAAAAAACCCTACTCAAATACATAAGCTTGGCCCAAAAATCAAAAAGCTGAAAATTCTGATTTCCCGTAACCTCGATCGATCGAGAGGTGTCGAGAAGGTGTCGAGATTTAATGAATCTTGACAGATAGCAGCTATCGAGGAGGTGTCGAGGAGACAAAAACTTTCTCGATCGATCGACCAGCTATCGAGAAGCTATCGAGATTGCGATAAGCATCAGCTGAAGATCTCGACAGATAGCCAGGTGTCGACGTAGCTATCGAGAGGTGTCAAGCTTTAAAAATTCTGCACTTCAACTTGCTTTCTCTTGGACAGACTTGATGACTTCAACACTTGACCTTGAAACATTGTTTCTTGAAGTATTAAAAACACCTAGAACTATCCAATTACAAGCAGAGTGCGTTTTGTCAAAGGATTAGCCAATTTACATAATTAAGTGACATATGTTCTTAAACAAGTTAAAACATATATGTCCTAACAATCTCCCCCTTTGGCAATCCGTGATAAAACCACAACAAACAAATGAGCATATGAGAGAAGTCATAAATCACTCAACTCATATTCACTTGTTTAAATACAATAAAATCTATCCTAACGCAAACTCTTGAAAAACTTTGCAAGAAGAGAGCTTATGATAAGTAGATTTTGACAACCTGTATTTCTGAAACACTTTAAACAAAACTCATCAAGGCATCTTGTGTGAAACAGAAATAAATAGATTGCATACAAGTATAGGAAACATGTGTATGAAGAAAGAAAAGAAACAACACATGTAAAGGTAGGTGAAAGAAACATACATCAGCATATAAAGAAGATAAACACAATGTATGTAAATATGGTCACAAGACCCAAGGTACAAGAGCAAGGAAGTAAGCACTTCCCCTAACAAGATGAAACACATCTCCCCCTTACAAAGGAATGTATTTCTCCCCCTAACTTGTAGAATCTAAAAAAAAGAACCCTCCCACAAAGTCACAATTTCTCTCCCCCTTTTTGTCATGATTGACAAAGGGTACAAAAAGCTAGAAAGTGTAAAGTTGTGATTTACAACTATGTGTTTTGTTGGCTTATATTCCGTGCCAAATTTGATTGTAATTAATATCAACTGTTTATACCCTGTATTAGTTGTGAGAATTGATGTAAGGGGTGTGTGATAGAGAGTGTGTGAAGACTCAAGCAAATTGGAAGCTGATGGAATCTCGCGGGTATGTCGCGACTAAGCTTCCCGCGAAGTGAGGCATGTGCCCTGCACATGCTGGAATGCGAAGAGTCAGTCCAGGTGGAGACAGCTGTCTCTCGCGAGTATCTCGCGGGTAAGGCCTTCCCGCGAGACACCCGCGAGACAAGTTATTCTGCCAGCCTGTACTAAATGACTCACACATTTTGCACCTATCCTATATAAACCCCCATTACCCACAAATGTTGAGGAATGCTTTCAGAGAGAAAACCCTAGCCAAACACATTTGCAATTAGAGATTGTCATCCCCACCTTTCTCTATACACTTGCTTGTGGTATCTCCTCAACCCTTCCCTCTCCATTTTCCATACCATTGAGAGGTTGATAGCCCAAACACTTACCACACCTTTTGAGAGTGTTGAGTGACGTTTTGGTGCTGTTGGGAAGCATTGGAAGAAGCCTGGAATGGCAGATGCAACATGGAGCTTGTTGCGGGATCCGGAGAGCTAGACAAGACACGGTTCCGAGAAGCCTTGTTGGAGTAGGAGCTTGGAGGGCTTAGGTATATCGGGTAGATTAGGCTTGGAGGGTCTCTTGCTTACTCATGTATCCCAACTGATTGTCTAGTGGATCGATTTCCGCTTGGAGGGCGGCGGAGAGGTTTTTCGCCGAGTTCTTCGGTTTCCTCTTTGAGAACACGTTTTGGTGTTTTCTGTGTTTGCATCCTTCTTCCCTACTCTTGTTTATTCCATTATACTGCTGTGTTGCTTAGTTTATGGATTAGAGTAGCTTACATGTTCATCCGCTCGCTTTTACATTATTTCACACTTTATATCAAAGTTGTGTAAAATCTATCGAGCCGTTTTTTAAAATTAGGGGGTCTAAACAGCTCTTGTGTTTTCAACACGTATTCGAGCTTTCAGAAAGCTTAACCCGAGAAACATAAAGATGATCAAGGATGATCAAGGGGGTACAAAGAAATCCATATAAATGCATGAATGTAATGAAACAAGATGCTATGGATGACAAGATAATAGAAAGATGCAAAACATGTGAAAAACAAGAAAAATGTTAAGCACATAAAACCCAAAACACACATACACACACTAAACAAGTCTAACCAATTTTATATTTCAAAAACAAGTCAAGACAGTTTAGTGAGCATACATTAGCATATGTAAAACCTTTGTGATGGCCAAATCACATTGTACCTGCATATGTATCAAAAATAGCAAAGAATATTGCGTGTTGTGTGTGAAAAAACATCGCAAGATTGCATATGTGTATAGATGTTATGACGATCTGAGATATGAGAAAATAACTTTTAACTCACACACAATCATAACTGTTTGATGGGGACTATCACCTTCGAGGCACATCCTATAACTCCCATATCTCCTAGAATACACGCTTGCAACCATATTTAAAGCATTTTTAATCTTTTCGCTTTTTATTTTCTTTGCATGTTTTCTTTTATTTTAGCATATCATACATGAGTATATAAAAGAGAGAAAAGAAATACCCAAGATGTTAAGCATTTGACATCGCATTTTTGCTATGCCGAAGCATACGAATGTCTTTGACACTGCACTTTTGCTATACCGAAACATACATGTGTCATATTATGATTGGCGGGCAACAGTGGTGAGATGGTTATTTATGCCTTTCGCTTAAGATTTTCTAGTCCTACCCGTCAAAAAGAGTGATATGAGTGTTAAGTTTTAAGAGATAACCTAATCTTACTCGTCACAAACAAGAGCCACAAAGCTCACTTGCTTAGTTGTGCATAGAGATGCTCATCTAAGCTACAAGAGATACAAAGTTTAGAAAACTTTGTTTCATTGGCCATCCAAGGTACACAAGTACCAAAGTACACAAAACACACACTGTTTTTGTATTTTTCTTTTTTTTTTTTCAATTTTTATTTTGAAAACAAAACAAAATAAAAACTAAACAACCAAACAAAAACAGATAAACAACATGAATGCATGAAAGAAAAAATGCATATGCATGAAGGCATGATAGAAAGATGCAGATACATAAAACCATGATTCCAAAAGCAGATAAGAAATCAAGCAAAAAGTCCTACTTTGGATAGAAAGAATCAAAGCAGAGGACAAACAGAAAAGACAATTAAGTCTTAGGCTCCTTTCTCACCCACACAGCACGAGTCTTTGGCCGTGAAGATGAAAAGGCATGTGTCCTAGTATGTCTACTAAAGGACATTGAAGAATTAGAATTCTCCTGAAATTGAGTTAAAAAGCTCAAGACTTTTAATAACTCTCCAAAAAAATGTGTAAGTCCTTGAGAGGAAACCTGTGACCGTTTGGACAATTGCTTATGAGGATATAATTTAAAGCAATTAGGATGAATGTGTCCAGCAACACCACAATGATGACAAACACAAGGCTTAACAAAGGATATAGAATTAGCCAGATCAGTTTTGGATTTCATACCTCTATTACTTTTCTCAGATTGTGGCACAAAGATAGTCCTTGATCCAGAAGCTGTGGATGAGGAGGGGCTGGAGGAAATAGCATATCTTAAGCCAGTCTTATCAGAGGCTTCCTGAAGGGTCATCTTCTTAAGTACTTCATCATCAGAAGAATCCTTATTGTCACTAGCACTCTCCACAATCACCTTATCGGTTCTGGTAGCAAAGGCCATAACTTGACAACATTCATCCACAAACTCATCAGAAGAGTCATCCTCAGTATCACTCCAAGTAGTAACCAACCCTTTATCTTCTGACTCCTTGATCTTTTCCTTCATGAGGTGGTTTGGACACTTTATTCTCATATGACCAAAACCTTTGCACTCATGGCATTTGATGAGGGGTTTCTCATTCTTGCCCTTCCTAGAGGATTTAGGTTTCCTAGGAGGTTTGTCCTTATCCTTTTTCCTAAACTGAAGAAGCTTGATAATCTCATCAGTTATGAAGGATAAATCTTTATCCTTATCATCATCTTCATCTTCATCTTCACTTTCAGAGTCCTCAATCTCTTCCTCTATACCTTTAAGAGCCAAGTTTTTGCTCTTTCCACCTTTTCCCATTGAGCCTAATCCTATCTCATAGGTTTGAAGGTTCCCTACAAGCTCAGTCAAAGGAATTTGATCAATGTCCTTGACTTCTTCAATGACAGTGATCTTGGCATGGAATCTTTCAGGTAATGACCTAAGGATTTTCCTCACAATTTTGGATTCTGCAATACATTCTCCAAGGTTGAAGGCAGAATTCACAATATCCTTGAGTTTGGCATAGAACTCATCAAAGGTCTCATCCTCCTCCATTCTTATTTCTTCAAAACTACTAGTGAGTTGTTGAAGCTTCACAGTCTTTACTGCCTTGGTACCTTCATAGGTGGTCTCAAGAATGGTCCATGCTTCCTTGACAACTTCCGTGGATGATATTTTCTTGAATTCTTCATTGATCACCCCACAGAACAAAGCATTCAAGGCCCTACTGTTGAAATTTGCTGCTATAATTGTTGCATCATCCCAATCCACCAGCGCTTCCTTTGGCTTAATCCAGCCAACTTCAACAGCTTTCCATATCTGTTCACCTAGGGCCTGCAAGAAAACTTTCATACAAACTTTCCAGTACGCATAATTAGTTCCATCAAATAAAGGAGGTATAAATAAAGATTGTCCTCTATTCATGACAACAGGGGTCAATGGATCACACTCAGGAAATTAATCCAATCAGAGTGAACCTGCTCTGATACCACTTGTTGGGAAATATAGACCCCGATTGATAAAATTAACAAGTTTTAAACCCAAGTTGTTAATTAGATTTATTATGAATCAAACTTGTTAAAACAAACAAACATCAATATCATGTCAAAATCATGCAGCGGAAAAAATAAATAAGACAAGATATGATGACCCAAGAAAACCAATGAAACCAACCAGTTTCACAGTAAAAAACCTAGGGGGAAACCTTCCCGAAAAGCAATCCACTATAGTAAAGAGAAGTTTCAGATCTAGTACAAAACCTTTATCCCTAGACTCTACAATCCTCGTAGATGAACTCATAGTAGAAACCTTCTACCGCTTCAGAACCTCTGAACTCTTTAATATATGAACGCCACCCTTTTTGTTGCTCGAATCCCAGTACGTGACTAACTCCTTTACACAAATCCCAATACGTGACTCACTTACCAACTTGAGGAAGAAGAATGTTGGTTGCAAAGTTCTTCACTTCATCAACAATGAAGATCAAGAAGCACTTGGTTACAAAACCCTAAAGCGCAAAAACGCAGTAGCTTCTTTCAGAGAGAATAAAGCATCAATCACCTTTTTGCATATGTTCTTCTTGTATTCTCTCTTGTGACGGCCTTTAAAATAAGCCTTATATAAGTCTAGGGTTGTGAGAAAAGAAACCCTACTCAAATATATAAGCTTGGCCCAAAAATCAAAAAGCTAAAAATTCTGATTTCCTGTAACCTCGATCGATCGAGGAGGTGTTGAGATTTAATGAATCTTGACAGATAGCAGCTATCGAGGAGGTGTCGAGGAGACAAAAACTTTCTCGATCGATCGACCAGCTATCGAGAAGCTATCGAGATTGCGATAAGCATCAGCTGAAGATCTCGACAGATAGCCAGGTGTCGAGGTAGCTATCGAGAGGTGTCGAGCTTTAAAAATTCTGCACTTCAACTTGCTTTCTCTTGGACAGACTTGATGACTTCAACACTTGACCTTGAAACATTGTTTCTTGAAGTATTAAAAACACCTAGAACTACCCAATTACAAGCAGAGTGCGTTTTGTCAAAGGATTAGCCAATTTACATAATTAAGTGACATATGTTCTTAAACAAGTTAAAACATATATGTCCTAACAGGTGGATTGGATAGAAATATTGGCCTTTACCTACCCAATCCGACCCACACATAGCCCTAGGTTTGGTGTTTGTTTGTCAAGAATTTGGAAGCAATTGTGGTCGATCTAATTCTTGGTTTCGTATGACAATCACCATCTTAATTTCCTGGGGTAAGCAGAGAATTCAGTTGCTGTTATGAACATGTAGCCAAATGTAATTGTATTATATGTTAAGAAATGACTGGTGAATAACCAAGGCTAGCTTGCCTAGTTGATTGTGAAATGAGAATTCATTAAGGGTGAGTAGTTACACTCCTCGACCTTTATAATTTATGTTGTCCCAAGGTCCACAACCTAAGAAACTCGTAACTTCTAGTGCTATGACTCATAGATCAATGCATTTTCATTGTCCTCAGGTAAGACATCATCCAAACAGTAACAATTTCAGGAATTTTTTTCACAATGATTATTAAGAAACTTAAATAAAATAAAATCTAATTGATAAATATTAATAGGTAAAACTGAAAGAAAATCCAATTAAAGTTTAAATTGAAATTAAATTAGAGTCTAATTTTGCGCCACGTATCTTATTTAATTTAAGTTTTAAATTTTTGTGCCAAGTTAGTTAATTCAGTGTAAAAATTAGAGTATAATTTTGCGCTACTTATCTCATCTAATGTAAGTTTTTTAATTTGTGTCAAGTGAATTTATTCAATGTAGAAAATGAGGAGTTACATATAAATAAACCATAAAGAATCTAATCACACACACACACACACACACACACACACACATATATATATAAACAATTCTTAGAAAAAATTTAATTAGATTCAAAATTGAATTTTTCTTTTGTTAGGTTTCCATACAAATTAAATTGTTTAGATTTTTGTTGTTGTTGTTGTTGTTGTTGTTTTTTTTTTTTTTTTTTTTTTTTTTTTTACTAATGAGCATATTTTTTATACTGTTTCTATTCAGATATTTTGTATGCTAAGATCTTGAACGTAACAAATTGTAATTGAGTTAAATGATTCCATAAACCTATCCCCATTCAATTTAGGAGATACTATTGGACCAATTTATTCATTTATTTTGTGTTGAATTTAGTATAATTTCATGGATAAAACTTGAATATATTGACATAAAAAGAACAATCTCAAATACATAAGTTTTAATATATATCCTTCTATGAGTTTTTTTATATATGAAATTGTTGTATGATAGCTTTATTATTAATGCTATCAGTTACATCTTTTTCAATACACACAATCAATAAGTAATTTTAAACTACTAATCTCCCATTCAATTACCAAAATCTTGCCTAAATAAGTAACAATATAAACAAAATGCATCATCATTTTTTATGACATATTCCAACCAATATTTGTATTTTTTAAACTAATTAGGATTAAATCAATGCAATGCTCCACTAGTTTTCTTTTTAGGGAAATCATGGTTAAGAAGTTAACAAGAATATCTTCGTAAAAATTCTCTTTTTATTATCTCCTTATCATTAGGATGAAAATATAAGACCTTTTCTCATAGCCTAGAATCTAAAAGAAAATTATTCAAGTAATTATGAATTTGCTTAGAAGATAAAATTTGCAATAAAAGTGATTTTCTTATAAGAATTTTGTCAATAGTGCTAACAAAAGAATAAAGGGTAAATTATAAGTTCATTCAAAATATTCAACTTAGGCATTAAACCGTTACATTAATCATGTTCAACAAAGTATTGAAATATTATTTTAGTGCATATGCGTATGTACAAGATGTATCACATAAATCCAAAAAATTCAGTTAAAAACTAAAGCTAGCACTAATCAACTAGCTATAGGAAAATATGCATTTTTTATACATAAAAATGAGATTAAATTCTATAAGGACGTGGTGTAAAACTCATATTTTACCCCGCCAATCTGAACATGTCACATCATCTTATCACATATTTAAGAATAAACACAACTACACCAAATCAATTTCAACACCCATATATAAATCTTACAAAATTTGGAGTTTATTGAGATGTTATTAAGTGTGGTAGGATGTATTGAATTTTAAGTAAAATGTTGATGTGGCAATCTCTTATTGGATTGTGTAAAACATGAGTTTTGCATCCCATCCTTACCAAATTCAGACTCTATAAAAATAGCAATTCAAAAATGTCTTTTGAAAAAAAAAAAAAAAAATCACAGGTAAACATTTGATTTGGGCTTTTAGACTAATTTATTTGTTTGGACAATATTTGAGGAATGCTATGTCCACAAAATTTTTACAACAAATCCTAGTTGACAATTGTTATTGGTTCTCATTTACAAAGCACTAAAATTGTTTTTTTATTCACTAGTAACAACCTGCCACTTAAAATTTGTTGTGAAAGTGTTGTGAATATAGTATTTTTTGCAATTTTTTGATTCAATCTTTAATAGAGCAAAATTTTGGAGAAGTCAAATTTTGTTTTTAATGAACTCAAATTTTTATTTAGGATGTTCAAATTCTTTTTAGGGTGGTCAAATTTTTTTTTTCTAGGGTGGTTAACAATCCATATTAATTTGAAATTCATTTGTTTAAGGTATTAAAAAAAAAAAATTATACATAGCGCTGCCCCTGGATCCAAATCTTGCTACTAATAAGTAAGATATCAATGTAATGCCAAGAGTCTAGCTCAACTAGTTGGCACTTCCTAAACTTTCTAAAAGATATCTAAGTTCTCTCTATATCAAGAAAAAGGAAAAAAGAAAAAAAAAAGTAAGATATCTGTGTAGTAACATGAGTTTCTCCCTTAAATCACGCATCAAAGAGAATTTATTGGTTTGTGTATTAGGTATGATCATACCAGCATCGCACAGCTCATCTACCAAAGAGAAAGTAAGCATTTTTCTAGAAGTTATTGATTGAGAAAAAAGGACAAAAAAAAAAAAAAAAAAAAAAACTATTCAATGAGAACTGAGATAATTAGATGGATCATAATGAGAAGTAGGCATCTTCTTCTCTGCTCTGCTTCTTTTCTGTCTGTAAGAGGAGGCCAGTATTAATGTAGTGGCCCTACTCATGATTTTGGAGAGCAGCTGGGGACCCTGCACCGGGTACATATGTTGCCATTTATTAATGACCAGCAAAAGTAGCGATGTATCAATGACTACATTGCAGTAGGGCCTGAGGTTTACTGTGCCATGTGTCTATATAATATCATAATGTGCAAATGACCCTCATAACTCTATCAAACACCTTTAATGGTTATAATGTCATGTTTGGTATATAAATATATAAACCTGGAGGATTAAAGTCCACTTCAATTTATAGTAAATTATGACATTGATTTGTGAAACATCCATCCACCTCATAAAATATGGCCTTATAGTTATGGGAGATACCTGGGAATTCTGTCATTGGAAAAACAGAAATTTAGAGATAAAAAATTATAATGGGAAAAAAAGGGACCGATTTGAGAAATTGACCCTAGTTTGTAGTGGATAAGTCTACCAAACAGGTACATGGTTCGATACCCAGCTACTACTCATTATTTATTTATCAAAATCATGATTAGGGGTGGCAAAATCTGACACGACCTGCAAACCCGACACGACTAACCCGTTTATAAACAAGTCATGGGTTGAGGCTAAATGGGTTTAGGTCGACACGAACACGACCCATTTAATAAACGGGTCGTGTTCGTGTTCAACATGTGAACCCGTTTGACCTGTTTGACCCGTTTAGATAATAAACATATTAAATTTTGTTAATATTGCTTAATTTTTTGTTGTACTTATATGTTTATTACTATATTTATGGTTGTAATTGTATTTTAATTTTAGATATATAGAAATTGATAATAGATTATTTAGGTCATGTATGACCTATTAATCAAACAGGTTATTTGTATTAACTTTTACATGACTTATTAATTAAACAGGTTAAACATGTCGGATTGGATCAACTTGTTTAATAAACGAGTCGGGTTAGAGTTGAGGATTCTTGACACGTTTACTAAACAGGTCGAGTTCGGGTCAACCCATATAGCAAAGTATTTATGGCTCGACACAACACGAACCCGACCCGCGAACATGAATTGACACCCTTAATCATGCTTATATAATTAAAATAAATAATAAAATTTTATTTTAATTTACTTGAAATATTTTGGTAATACAACTTTAAATTTATTGAAACTTAATTAATAGTCATGTTATCACACGAGGTGTGGCTTGATAGTAGGAGTTTTCGTTCTACACTCAGAGAGGAGCGATTCAAGCGATAACCCTAGCAAGGCCCGTGTGGTATACATGGTATTACCTATTGCCGTCACATGACGTAAGGTCGATGAGCTCACACCGGAGACCTTTTTTTTTTTTTTAGCAAAAAAAAAAAAAAAAAAAAAAGGGTAATAGTCTTGTTGAAAAACAAAGTCGGGGCATTCTAGTAATAAATTATACCCAGCATATTTATACATATATATTTTAAAAGATTGATTCTGTTTTGACCCAGAAGCTGAAATCAATATCTCTCTCAAAAAAAAAAAAAAAAAAACAATACATAAAAATCCCCCCCCCCCCCCCCCCCTCTCCCAAAAAAAGAAAAAGAAAAAAGAAGCTAAAACCTCTTTTTTTTTTTTTTTTTTTTTTGGGTACTCATCGGTGAAAGGAAGTTTCCTTCCTTAATATTTCTTTGTATTCGCTGTCACTGAATTTGATTCAATAATCGTGCGTTGATCTGCCGGTTTATTTCTTCCTTCAAGTCCGTTTGAGACTTTTGATAAATTGATAAATTTTCCCAGATTATGCTTTAGAGTTTAGATGGTCTTTGTTTGTTTCTTTAGTACTGATAATTGATGTGTCTGGTCTTCTTATCTGTGGAAGATGGTTAGTGGACATCTTCTATTTGGCCCACACCCTTCTCCACAGACCTCACGTTTCACCATATTAAAATCATTTTTTTCGTTCAAGCAAAATTCTTTTTCCTTTTAATTTTTCATTTAAAAAATTAAGTTTTGTGAAAAATAAAATATCAAATTAATATATACTTAATTACTACTAAACAAATTTATAATCCAAAATTAACTTATTAAAAGTATAATTTCATTATAATTTTTTAGTATTTAATTTTTTTTAATTGTGTTGTTCCTTTTTGTTGTATTGTCTTGTATTGTTTAATCCAATTTGTTGAGTGATTTAATGAATATGCTGTTATTGTTTTTATATGCAAGTTAAGACTATAAGATACTTTCATGGATAAGTAGAGCTATAATAGTGCATTTTATAAATCAGGTTCAATTGCTCTAGGCTTTAAGTTTATTTTTATTTTTATTTTTAATTTATTTATTCTAGTTATTCAATTTTTATAGATATATATATATATATATATATTTTTTTTTTTTTTGGTTGATGGATCATATTTATTTTCAAAGTTAAATTTTTTGAAGAAGTTCTATACCCCAATTGATGCACTAGAAGGTTAGAATTTTTTCCCAAAATGCATGTATAGCTAATAGAATTTTATTAAAAATACCTCTTACAATTACTTCTGCAAAAATAAGTTTTTCAAAATTAAAATTGATAGAATCATATTGTGGGAGGCTAGGAGAGCTAGGCCCTTTAGGCCTCACCTGAGGAGCCTGAGAAGCCCAGTAAGCCCACTCACCAGTCCATCGGTGGGACCCATGGTTTCTGAGGAGGAGTGGTGATGTCACAAAAACCTGAAAAAAGCACACACAATACTCTCTTTGATGGATAGAAACTAAACTATTAGTTTCTAGCTAGTAAACCTTGAATCCATAAGAGGTTGCTTGAATCCACAAGGTGATAAAACTGAAATCCACTAGAGAATAAAATTGACAAAATGTCTATGTTTATTGATAATAATCTAATTTGCATATAAATACTGAGAAAAACGTCTAAAATCCTAATTTGCATTAATTACGTGATTAGGTGAAAAAATACCGAAATTTACCAAAAATGGCAAAATTGAGTTTAATCTAGAATCATAAACTATTGACCTTAAAAGTCATTCCAAAACAAGCAAAACCTTATTTTGACTTTTGAGCAAAAGTTATTAAGGAGACAAAAATTACTATAAAGGGCAATTTTGTAGTTTTAGGGGCCTAAATGGACGGATTCGCCATTTTCAGTGGGTACCTTGTAGCAAAGTGACGACTATTGCTCAGAAGGCCACTTCGCTTCAACCTGCCAAATTTCATGCGATTCTGACTCCATTGCCCAAATGATTTCTACTATTGCATTTTTGCCTTGTGCGATTTTAAGAGCGCTTAGAAGTCCAAAAAGGCTATGGTAGTCTATTCTACATCAAGTGGGGAACTGAGGAGCCTACCAGAAGAAGGAAGCCCGTGGAAAGGAGGGGTTCATGCTGGACTAGAGGTCCCCTTCCTAGGAAGACATCAGCTCACAAGTTCATGTTAGCAATGAAGGGGGGCTTTTCTAAAAAGCACTCATCACCTCTGCATTGAATGCATTGCAACAATCATGCTAGCTGTATTAATGGCTGAATGACACCTGAACAATGTCAGGACAGCCTATATCCCACCTAGCATGACCTGAAAAGGAAGGATCGGTCAAGTATCTAGATGAAGGGCCAATAAACTTCCCACATGGAGGGGTAAGATGAGAGCTGAAGCACTATAAAAGGGAAAGAAACCCTCATAATTTGTGGTTAGAACCCAGGAAAATACCCATTAGAATAGATATTTCCCACTTATAATACTGTATAAATAAGGTCTCCTTAGTCGCACCGAGGAACATAAACTAATCTAATATGTGGGTTCTAGTTAATTCAACTGGTAAAATCTTTGATGGTTGTATAAGAGATCTAGGGTTCAATTGCAGCCTACACCAAAAACTAATTGGTGTCTTGATTTGATGATAAAGAGCTATCATCAGAAGTAGACGCCATAAGTTGAAACCCTCTCTCAAAAAAAAAAAAATCTAATATTATTTGAGAAACATTTCTTATTCAAAGATCTTTATTCCTTTCTCTATTTTTGTCAATAAGATTTAATCCCGGGAGTAACTCCATCAATCTAAAAGACCATCTTTAAAAATTAATTGTTATGGGCATTAGCCAAAGCCTAACCCATCTCCTTTGGGCTGTTGGCCCCTATTTATTTTAGCCCATACACATATCTAAGATCAACAGTGTCACAAAAAAGATTAAGTTGACTAGCCATATTAATTGTTGAAAAAGAAATTTTAGAGGAACTTGAATTCAAAATTTTAATAAGTAATTTTGCATCTGAAAAAAGTGAGAAGAATAGATTTTTAAGTAAAAAAATTATTTAAGTAATATTTAAAATATTTAATTATATAAAGGTCTCATTTTAATCTTCACCTTAGGCCCCAAAATGCATAGGGTGCCTCCTGCTTACCCCTACCCCAACCCCTTCCTTTCTTTTTCCTAAACACTTGAACACTCATATCAATTCTTGTATAGTATAAAGAGTTTCACATTTTGGAAAACCAAACCCAAAATTCACTCACATCCGTCCATGCAAAATTGTGTAAAAATACATAGTTGTTACAATAACTATGACACTATTCATTTCACATTTAGTTTTTTATTTTATTATTATTTTTTTTATGTATCTAGAAAATGAAGGTAAAGAATAGATGGTGATTGTTGTGTGTGAAGAAAGAAAAACAATTTAAAAAATCAAGAAAATTTTGATATTTTAATAAAATGTAGTGTAAAATAGATAATTTGATGTGGGGTGTTTTGAAAAGTGAGTATGTAAACTAGAAAAATAGGTTTTTATGTAAAAATAGACAAAAAATTTTGTCCAACCTAATGCGAATAGTTGAGAGTGTAAATTGAAAATTTTGAAACACAAAGACCAAAATGACAATAAAAACAAACTAAGAACCAATAGGTACCAAAAGGTATTTTTACCTTTATTATTTATTAAGCTATACTCTGGACATTTAGTCCTTTGTTAATAAGGTTTGTCAATATAATCAAGTTTGGCAATGAAGAAAGTTTTTTGCGAAGGCCTGTCAAGAGTGAAAGTTTCTTAGTCGCTAACAAAGTCCTCTGACTTCTCCTAGGCAGTAGAATTGTTGTGCCTTCATTGCAAAGGCTTGTTGTCTTCCACGTATCAACAATGTTAATCCATTGGCTAGTTGGGTTTTTTTCAAGGGTATTAGGAAACAGTTTTTTTTTCTTTCTTCCCCTTCCAATCATCATTCAATAAACTCTAATGCTTTCTGAAAGGGAGGGGCCTAATTGTTGTTTAGAGAGTGATCTTAGCTCTCGAGAACATATTATCGTAGCAAAGTTTCTTACAAAGCGGGCCCTCAACATCGATGCTATAGTTAAAACTTTCACTCCATTGTGGTGATTCCAAAGTGGGTTTAAGGTTTTCAATCTCGGAGATCATAAAGTCCTATTCATCTTTGATAATGCTTCTGATGTCAATAAGGTTCTTAGTGCTGAACCTTGAAGCTTTGATAAGCATCTTGTGATCATGCAATGTTAGGACAAAAGTAATTCAACGGAAGATCTGAAGTTTGATAAGACATTATTTTGGGTGCAAGTCCATGGGATTCCGTATAGATATATGAATGTAAAGGTTGCTGAAAAAATTTGCATCGTCCTTGGTTGAGTAATCCATTCCACTGATCCTGCCAAAATAGAGGGGGGGGGGGGGGGGGGTAATTTCATGAGGATTCTGGTGGTGCTAGATGTCTCTCTTCCTTTCTGCCATGGTTGGGTTATTTCTTTGGAGAATGGTATGAATTTGTGGATAACATTCAAATATGAGTGTTTCCCAAATATTTTCTCTAGTGTGGCTGCTTAGAACATGCTGATAGGGATTGCGATATTTGGTTGGAAAGTGAAGGAAGTTTAATCGATGATCAAAAGCAATTCAGACCCAGCCTCCGTGTGTCACCTTTTATTCCTTTGTGAATAAGTGTGGTTTCCATTCTAGGATTTTACAAATCCAAACTGAGCTCATGGATGAAGTTCATCATGGTAACAAGGGTAGGACTAAACAAGTAGTTATGAATCAAGATTCGCTGCTTCTTGCATTTGATCCAGTGGCAGAGCATTGCTCTGAGAAGCCAATTCAAGCTGCTAGCACACATTTAAGGGGAAAATCCATTATTTTGGATTCTCCAAAAGTATCGCATAACATACGGGATTTGAGGGATACACAATTAAATGATTTTTCAACTCTCCCTCATTCTTCAGATAATCATAACTCCTCAAATCAAGGGACAATCATAACTGAATCATTTGATGCTAAGCTTGATGGGCATAAAACACCTTTTGGTAGGCAATGGGAACTCCATTAGAACATGGATTGACCCATGGATTTGTTGGTTAAATCTGGTTTTGTATCTCATACAAAACACATAGCGGAAGCAATAAACAAAGATCTATTTCATTCATGATTGATAACTTGCATTATGTAAATTTCAGAATTTGCGTACCTTGGTGCGGTGAAATTCAAAATAAAAGATTATAAGTCCTTGGGAACACTTTCAATCTTCACTCCAATTCCACTTTACGCCCAAGAAGTGTGGTCTCTCAATCAATTTCGAAGGGAGAATAATTGAGTGGTTTCACTCGCACATACACACCACTTCACACTGGTGTCTCACTTTTTCTCTAATTTCTAATAAAAATTCTGTATGTCTCTCCCTTTATATATAACTGATTATCTAATTGGGCCGGCCTATTGGGCCTTTCCAATTGGGCTTTAATGTGTGGCTTGGAGTGGGACCAAAAGGACCAATAAGACACTAGCTCCAATGGGCCTTGGGCTTTTTCTGTCAACTCTTGACAAGTCCAAAGTTACCATTAATTATATTTAATACCACTATATAAATATAATTGCACTCTAGGCCTTATTAATAAATTATATCTCAAAACTTTATTATACATGCAACCCCTTCATAAAATATTCGTAGTAATTCAAAGTCATAAATATAGACTGTCACTTTGAAGATTACTACGTCTTAATCCTTGAGTACCCGGTTTAATCCTTTTAAGTTATTCATTATATATTTATGAAATCTAATTTCATAAATATATACTTTAGTAATTTCTTACCAAAGTGGTTAGGCCTAACTCTCTGAATAACTAAACCCATTAAACTTATCTCAAGGGAATATCTTAAATCTCTGTTAAGAGACTATGAATTCCATCTTAAGAATATATGTTCCATCAACAGGAAATGTGGCTACCCAATATATTGAGGTTTTGACCGATACTTTAGATCTCACTCCTGATATATCAAAGCAACCTACATTTCATGATTAGGTCCATTATTCTCTCAAGATTAAGAGTTCATGCAAATATAAGTCGTGAGATTTATTATTCAATTGACAGTCGTTAGAAGAATAATAAATCTCACAGCGGTCCAGTTCAATATGTCTTAACTCTTAAAACATATTAACACATCAACTAGAAGTCTCCACTTCCATGATCAAGACAAATCATCTTAGTTGATATGTTATAGTCTTCGCAGATGAAATGCCTAATTTCATCACCGACTATGAACTAAAATTCTGAGTTTACAAAGAACTTGTGACTTATATCTTCTGTGACTAAATCACATAAATCACATACTATGCATCTCATGGACTATATGATATTGTCCAAATATTCTTGTTACCATTATTTCAGATAATAATAAAACAACTTTATTAATCACAACATTAAGTCATACATAATGTCATACATAGCATCATACAATAGGATTTAAGGGCATTAATCCTAACAGGATTCTTGATCTCCCTGGTTTCATCCCCACCCCGAAATTTGAAGCTGATCTGGGTATGGCTTTGGTTGTTTCTTAGCTCCTTACTCCAAATCGAAGTAGTTGGGATATTCCAAAGCTGAGTTTGCTTTTTGAGGAGCATGTGATTGAGCTTATCCTAAAAATTCTCATTCCTAGTTGCCCTATGGAAGATAGTTGGTCTTGGACTGCAATAAACTCTGTGATTTTTTTGGCCAAGTCCGCTTATTGGCTGTGTAGGAATGGCTCTCCTCCCTCGAATTCCGACTCCATTAAAGGCCAGATTTGGAGATCCAAAATTCATGAGCGTTTGAAGTTGCATCTATGGAGAATAGCTGCAAATGTTTTGCCTACCAAGGAGGTAATAAATATGTTTAATGAAAATATGGATGGGAGCTGCCCCTTGTGTAATTTAGCTTTGGAAACTTCCCTTCATCTGTTCATAGTATGCCCTTTTGCAAAATCCTTATGGTTCTGAAGCCATTGGGGCGTGAGGATTGACTTATTGGCTTTTGGTTAGCATATGATTTTGTCAACTTCCTCTTGTCCCCCCCCCCCCCCCTCCCTTTTTTGGCAAATCAATGTTTGGGCTAGTTGGAAGAATTTTTGTTGTATGGTGCCATCCTTTGTGACATGGTATGGAAACAGAGAAATCAGGTCCTATTTGGAGACATACCTCTAAATGTTGATAAGGTGTCTACAAAGATCTCATGTCTCCTTTCTGAGCATAATATTCCCAAGGGCTCTACCTCTTATCAGCAGGTACCTTCCTCTGTTCAGACTTAGATCCCTCCCCCAATTGTGTCTTTTAAAATTAATGTCGATGTTGCTATGGGGCCTCACTTCTCTTCTATAGCTACAGTGGCGAGAGACCGGAGAGGGGAGTTGGCACTTGTTGGTTCTATGAAAGTGAATACCACCCTCCCTCTCTTGGCGGAAGCAGAGCCTATTAAGTGGGCTCTCTCTTGTGCTCCTACCATGGGTAATGATTGCATTATTGTGGAATCGGATTGCCAATACTGTGTGCATCTTCTCAATGACTTGGCTGAGCCCCCCTTGGAGGTTCTGGTCTTTGTGCTCTGAATTGAGGTTGTCTTTGTCTGTCTCAGATAAGGTTTTTGTGAAGTGGGTGCCTAGGCAGTGTGATACAGCAGCCCATACTTTAGCAAAATGGTCTCTTTCTTGTAATTTCTTTGGTCTTTTTGATTTTGGGAATTGCCCTAGTTGTTTCTGTTCCATCATTTTGGAAGAGTCCAGGAAGGCCTTGTAGCTCTGTTTTTCCCTTCTTTAATAAAGTTTATGGTTCATAGAAAAAAAAAAAAAAAAAAAGATATTGATTTAGTTCTAAGTAATTTCAACCCCATTCAACTCTTGGCCCAATTCGGTTTTATTGCCCAAAATTCCATTAATGATTTTGGGTCATGTGAGAAGCATGATATAGAGAAGGAGCTTGGAAATTTGATACGAGCAAAAGATCCATTTATCATGTTTTTAGCCGAAACATGGACAGATGAAGCTAGGATAGATCATATTTTTCACAAAATTAATTTTGATCACAAGTGGGAGGTACCGAGAAGTTGGCGGGGAGGAGGTTTGGTACTATATTGGAAAGATACACCAAATGTAATAGTTGAGGAATCTCGTAAATATTTTATTGATGCCACTATTAATAAAAGCTTGGAAATGGAATGGAGGTTCACAAGATTTAATGGGGAGCTAGAAACTTACAAAAGAATTGAAGCCTGGAATAAATTGAGGGGTTTAAACTCTAGGCCGAATATCCCCTAGCTTTGTGCGGGGGATTTTAATGAAATCACTAAACAAGATGAAACATTTAGGGGCGCTTTGAGGAATCACAATCAGATGCAAAGCTTCAAAGATATCATTAATGAATGTGGTTGCATAGACTTTGGGTTTGTGGGCACTAAATTCACCTGAAGTAAGCATTTTGATGATGGGCATTCTATTTGGGAGAGGTTGGATAAGGGTATGGCCACAAGTGATTGGTTTCTTAGTTCCAAGGTTCTCAGATCACCCATCTTAGATGTAACTCATCGAATTAGGTTCCTATTTTCATAAACTTATTTGGTTTGGAGGCCCCACCAAGGAAAAGGGTTTTTCATTTTGAAGAAATGTGATTGTCTAGTTCACAATGTACAAAAATAGTAGAGGCATCTTGGACCAATGGAGGAGAGATGATGTTTTAAAAAAATTTGAGAAGTGTAGCAAGGACTTGGAGTGGTGGGATAAGAATTGCTTTGGTGTTGTGAGGTGCAAATTGGAGGAAAGGAAAAAAATGTTAGCAATAGTTGAAGCTGAGGCAATGAATAGTGGAAATAATTTTTGGGTTAGAGAATTATAATTTGAAGTTAATGTATTGCTTGATAGAGAAATCCAGTTGTGGAGCCAAAGATCAAGAGTTCTTTGGCTAAATAAAGGGGATAGCAACTCTACGTTTTTTCACTGTAAAGCTACTCATAGGTTCAGCAAAAATATTATCCTTGGTATTAGAGATAAAGGTGAACTATGGCAAGAACAGGGAGATTTGATAGAGACACAATAATTGAATTTTATGAAGAGTTGTTCACCACTTGCAATCCATATTTGCAAGCCGATTCACTATCCTATGTTTCTTAGCTGGTGCCAAACGAGATTAATTCTCACTTATCAAGTGACTTTATGGAATGGGAAGTTCATATAGCCCTCAAACAAATGGCGCCACTTAAAGCTCCAGGCCTGGATGGGATGCCACCACTGTTCTACCAACACTTTTGGGAGATGATGAATCATGAGGTATCAACAACCATTCTTTCTTGGTTGAATACAGGTAAATTGCCTCATCCCATAAACCATACTTTCATAACTCTAATCCCAAAAGTGAAGAGTCTTGAATTTGTTTCTGAATACCACCCAATTAGCTTGTACAATGTATTGTATAAGATTTTTTCCAAGGTTTTAGCAAATAGATTAAAAATGCTAAATCTCATAATTGAGCATCAATCTACTTTTGCAAAAAAACCGTCTTATCTTGGATAACATTTTAGTTGCTTTTGAGACTTTACACTATATGAAAAAGCATAATTAAAAAAAAAAAAAGGGTTCATGGCACTAAAGCTGGATATGACTAAATCCTACGATAAGGTGGAATGGGTTTTTTTATGGAGAACCTAATGAAGAGAATGGGTTTTTGTTCCAGGTGGATTGGTTTAATTATGGAATGTGTTTGCATAGTTTCATATTCTATTGTTGTGAACCAAAGGGTGTGATTAATCCAACTAGAGGAATTAAGCAAGGGGATCCCCTTTCCCCCTTCCTTTTCTTATTATGTATAGAAGGGTTGCATGGATTAATTAAAAAAGCTGCAAGAAATAAGGAGGTCAATGGTTTTTCTCTTTGTAAGAGAGGCCCCAAGCTAACCTTCTTTTTTTTCTTTTTTCTTTTTTTGGTGCAAATGATAGTCTTCTCTTTTGCAGGGATAATTCACAAGAATGTGGTAATGTGCTCAAACTTCTATTAGAGTATGAAGCTGTCTCTCATCAGAAAATTAATAAAGAAAAGAAAACTCTTTTCTTTAGCAAGTCCACAAATGTTGATGCTAGGCAGAAAATAAAGAAGATTTTAGGGGTTCAAGAAATAAAAATTTATGAGAAGTATTTGGGGCTTCTGGCTTTGGTTGGTAGGGATAAAAAAGCAAGCTTTAGCTACATCAAAGAAAGGGTATGAAGGAACTTGCAAGGGTGGAAATGTAAAATGCTGTCTTAAGTAAGAAGAGATGTTTTAATCAAAACAGTTTTCCAAGCCATACCAACATATGCTATAGGTTGCTTCAAACTTCCACTAGGGCTTTGTCGTGACATTGAGGCAATGATCAAAAAATTCTTTCGAGGGCAGCGAGGTGATAAGAGAAAAAATCCATTGCATTAAGTGGTCAAAATTGACTAAATCTAAGTTGGATGGGGGGATGGGTTTTAGAGACCTTGCCTTGTTTAATGATTCTCTTCATGCCAAACAAGCCTAGTGACTCATAAATAGAATAGATACTCTCTTTTACAAGATCCTCAAGGCTCAGTTTTTCCCTTAATGTTCATTTATGAAAGCTAAAGATTTGGCATTAGGTCAAATGCTCGGAAAAGTATACTTAAAGGTAGAGAAGTTATACAAAGGGGTTCAAGCTTTCGCGTTAGCAATGGTAAGAAGATTAGAATCTGGTAGCACCATTGGCTCCCAATTCAACATCCAACCTTGGTTACTGTTGATAAAGTATTTTGCTCGCCCTCGATTTGCATGCCAAACCCCAAAAAATCCAAAAATATTGTTTTCTTCAGATAGGGCCACGAGAACATTTAGAATGACATGGTGCAACCTGTTCGGGCATCGAAGCACCCGAAATGCCTTTTTCAACCAAAATGACCAAAATGCCCCTAGTTAACCCTAAGTTTGACCGAAGGTCAAATGAGGTCAAAAGCCTCACAAAATGACATTTTTCATGGTTTTACATCAAACCTGAGCTTCTCAGAGATTTTTAACAACTTTGAACAAGTTTGACTCGAAGTGAATCCCTAGTGGGCCTAAAAACCCTAATTTTGATCCTGCCGTCAGAACAGGTTGAAACCAATGCCATTGTAAAGATTATCAGATTCTCATTTCAACAACTATTCATGGGTAGAAATCGAAGTTAGAACGGTCGAGATATCACGAAAATCAGGATGATGAACTGATTGATGCACCACTAACTTTCGAGAGCCATAACTTTCGATTCGACCGTTGGATTTTCAAGTTCCATACCTTTTCAGAAACAAGAAGTCAAAAGCTTTTCAAGGATTTTAAGATCAACCCGATCGAATGAAGTTGGAGGCTGGCGGCCCTACAAGGGTTATTGCCTCAAAGTTTGTGCTGGGGCTATAAATAGCCCTAGGCATCCCTCAGACCTAGGTGGAGGACATTTTTATGAGTTTTTGCTCTCTGCCTGGTATTTTTCCACATGTTTTTCCTCTTCCAAACACAAAAAACACACAAAACACACACACACACACACACACACACACACACACACACATACACATCAAAGCTTCTTGATTCTTCTCTCTTAACCAAAAAAACACAAGGTATTGTTATTATACCCAATTTTCATTTCCTTGGTTATACACATCGGATTTGGGATTTAGGGGTGTGGATGGTAGCTAAAAAGCTAAAGCTACCATCCACACCCTTAACCTTCTAAATCTTTTTCTAGCATTTATTTTGGTTTTATGCCATAATAACATGATTTATCTTTTTCTTTAGCATGTTTCTTGTTTTCTTTGTGTTTCTAGCTTAAATCTCTTTACTTTTATGATTTATGACACGTTCCATACTTAGATCTATATCTTTACATGCTTGTATGTTTAGATCTACATGCTTAGGGTTTTATGCCATGTTTTCCTATGTTTTATGCCTCTTTCAAGTCTAGGCTGACGTTAGGGTTACATGCTCACATGCTTGTATGGTGTTATTGGCTATGCCTTGCTTGGATCTATGTGTTTTACGTGTTTATTTCCACGCTATATGGTTAGATCCCTGTCTTCACATGCTTATATGCTTGGATTCATGTTCTTCCATGTTTATATGCTAAGTTTCTACATGTTCACATGTACGTTTCTATTCTTATATGTCTAGATCTGTGTTCTCACGTGTCTATGTGCTTGGATCTATGTTCTCCACATGCTTTATGCTATCTTCCACGTGCTTGTGCACTCTATGCCATGTTTGGGTGCTTAGACCTAGGCTATGTTTGTCATGCCATGTGCTATTGTAGCCCTTTTATTCCTTTTATCACATTTTCTTGTGTTTTGGCCTATTGGTTTGAACCCGATCTAGACCCTATGGTCTTTATCATCGTCCATACGCCAAGGCCTACATCAAAAGGGTTTGGATCATCCTTATTTGCATGTCTATGCTTGCTTGCTTCTACACTTTATGCTTATGTTAGTCTCTCTAGTTCTAGGCTTTGCCATGCTCGATGCCCTTGGCAGGTTGTGGTTGTGTGGTTACATCCGACGCCCATAAGGCCTTGCTTGGATGTAACCACTTGGTATGCATTACCATGATGCCGGTTGTATCGTGCATATGTTTCCCCTTTTCCACTCCGTGCGATGCTATGCTTACCTTGCTTGTTTATGCCACCCGTTGGCTTTCTATGCATCTTTACACATTTACTTATATGTCCATGCATGAGTCTTATTTGCTAGTGTGTCGTCCACGCTCTAAAAAAATGGAGTTATGGACATTCAATCCAAACCTACATTTATCCCTTACGGACACCACCTTTTGTTTTCTTTCTTGCTTCTTTGCCTTCTCGCTTGTTTGCTTGCTTTCTTGTTTCTTTGCTTGCCATGTCTATCATGCTTATCTACTATATGCCTCTTTCATATGCTCTTTGCATCTTTTCCTTCCATTGCTTGTCTGCTAGTTTCTTGTCTTTGCCTTTGCATGTACACACATGGAGCGAGAATGCATGGAGCTAGGGCGCGGTCTCCCAAGCACGAGCGAAAAGGGCGAAGACGCAAGCATGTAGATATAAGCCAAGCGATATTGATCAGTAGTTTTAGGGGTCTAGCCTTTCCCGTTTGGTTATGTACTCTTTTAAGCCCCCTTCCTGCCTCCCTTATTTCTCTCTTAGATGGGTTGTATTAGGTATATCATGACATGTACCATTCGTCCTCATCTCTAGAGTATGATGACAACTGTTTACTTTCCTTGACCTATATTTTGGGCCATACTCTAGGGATGTAGGCATTTACTTTCTTGCTTTGTGTGCTTGTATTGTGCATGATGTATGTATATATATACCTGCTCGCCCCCTTTTAGTATGATTGTCACAGTCTGTGTCACCTAAGGCAAAGCGAGGCCTAATTTTCGCTGCAAAAGGTGACATGTCACTGGATTTTCGCTGTGGAAATCTAGTACTTTACCCGAATGCCTTAGGAAAGTATAGATTGGGACTGCACCCATTCAAAAGCTAAACATCAAAGCCCCCATGCATGTAAAGCCCCGAAAACCAATGCCAAAATCATGTTTTTTTTATTGCCAATCTCCAAAAATAAAGTTTTTATCAAAATAAAAGACAGTCCTTGGACAGGCGTTATAAGGTGCCTAAAACCTTTCCTACACGTATCTAAACTTCCAAACTCAAGAATCAAGAGTTTTTTTTGCCCTCCACACTAGATTAGGGGAAATGACCATTTTTCTTAGCCTAGGATCGATAATAAAATCAACTAGAAACAAGCGACCAATCACACCGTAGAAAAACCCAATGATTAGTGGCGACTTCATTTACCTTTGGTAATTCCTTTAAAATTTGGCCAAGATTCCTGCCACACCTTCAAAGGTTGACAAATACCTTCCTCCACCGAGAGAGAGAGAGAGAGAGAGAGAGAGAGAGAGAGAGAGAGAGAGAGAGAGAGAGAGAGAGAGAGAGAGAGAGAGCACCTAAAGCTCCATGCGAACAACCATACAACCATCGTGAGGGGCCCTCCAATAGGGCCCCACGCGGGCGAGTGTGTCGCCACCGCAGGAAGGCCCGGCGACTGTGGTTTTTCGTTCCGATCAAGGTCGGGCATTGACAGACTAGCGACTCCACTCGGGATAGATGAGAGTTTAGCCTTTAGAGCTTTTGATAAAATCATAATCTTTGGACATTGGCTTTCAAAAACACGGAAATTGGCATTGGCCTCCAAGGCTTTCCTTTTGAAAAAGGCTTCTACTATGTCTTAGTAGACTATTTTCAAAAGAGCAAAAATCATTTTCCAAAAAAAAAAATCCTTTTCTGAAAGGGTGGCTTTAAGGTATTTTCACATGGGGCTCTACCACTTTCCTCACATGCTTTTCCCGCTTTCCTCACATGCTTTACAACTTTCCTCACATGCTTTATAGCTTTCCTTTACATGCAAACATAGGGTAGCAAAATTTAATTTTCGCTCGCTTTCATATATATATACCTGCTGTGTTTGGAAAATTCTTTCCCCTTCATCAAGTATTGCATGACATATACACCCTTTTTGAGCCAAACCCGGGCTCTACGCTACTAGCATAGTCACATCTCTTTGGGGATTTCATCACCCCATCTACAAATGCCCAGACAAAAACATCGGCAGTGTTACCCATAGTTAGATTCAGGGTTGATGTTATAGGCACTTCTGGGTCTATGGGTGGACAGGAGTAGCTTAAAAGGCTCCCTCGATCCTTCCTGCCTCACAACTTCCATGAAGGGAGGGGTATGGTGAATAAGTACCCTAGGATAGGAACAACCTAGCAATTAAGCCTTTGCATATAGTTGGCCTAGTTATGTCAAACCCGTGAGGACTAGATCAAGCCCAAAACCCATCATGACTAGTTGAAGCCTAAAGAGTGAACATCGTAGCCTTAGAAAGGACACCTTTATAGGGCTAGAGGTCAAGGGAAAGTGTCTTGTAACAGGTGCGCCCTTTTTGCTTGTGCCAAAGAAATTGTTCTCTACTCTAGGTTCTCTTTACCTTGTTTACACAGCATCCATGATGAAACCCCTAGGGAAAGCAACCCCATTGCTTGTAGATGATAAATCATACCCTATCCCTAAGGGTTTACAACCCTACAAGGGCACTCATGCATACACTAAATGGTTCTGTCACCTAATTGTGCAAAGATAAAATTTGTGGTAAGTAGCCGAAACTCCATTTAGGGGGAAATGCTGCCAAAAAACCATCAAGGATTCCAAAGCATCAAGAGTTCGAGGGCTTTCCTAGAAAAGATTCAAAAGGATTGCCTAGAAGCTTAAATCATCAAAGAGATCACAAAACGTCAAAGTGGCCAAGAGGGTCCAAGATCCAAATTGAAAAGATGTCAAAATTGCTAAAAGGTCCTAGATGTCCAGAATCTAAGGGCTCCCTTAGGAGATCCAAAGGTCCAAGAGATCCATGCTGTTCAAGTTACCAAGGGACCTAGGTGTCCAAGAGCTTCCCCAAGAAGTCCACAGTATCAGAAGCTGAGTTTTTCCTCGTAGTTGCATTTCCTTGTATTGTAAAAGGCCCACTGTTGGAGCCGATGAACCCAGCATTGTAAAAGCAAATCTTCTACAAGCATGTAATCAAAAGAAGGGTCTTTCCTGCATTGTGGAGCATGTCATGAAAGTTTCGGTTACTTACTAATCTAGTGCATTAATCTTGCATCATAGTAGAAGCCCACCATGATAAACACCCGATCAAGGGTGCAAAGCCAAATTTTTCTGAAAATGGTAGATGCATGTTAAATATCAAGGGCATAAACTAACTTGTTTTGGTGTTGTGTTTCCGCATTGTCAACAACACCTTGCTTCTTTCACTTCCTATTCTTTCCAAGGGTTAAAAGATTGCTAAAAAGAAACAGGCTAAGCTACCACCACGCCATGATCCCATTGTCACTAGGTCTCACGCAAGAAAGATGTCTACTAGTGGTACTTCTCCCCATGAGCAAAATGCTCAAGAGATTACTCTTTTAAAGGAGTAGGTGTCAGAACTGATGCGTATGCTACAACAACTAGTTGTAGGAGGAGGACAGAACTCTTCTAGCCATAGTCAAGGAGGTTTGCAGACTGAGAATGAAAATTAGCCCCCATCAGGACAGGATCAGGGCCACAATGTACCGCCCCAAGGCAATGACAAAGAAACAGATCCTCCTAAGAACAAGAACCCTGAATCTGGGTGCGGCCAAGTCAAGAGCCAAGCAGAAACTTTAGCTTTGCTCAAGTCATGGAGGGCTCCAGCACCTATCGAAGCATTGATCTAGATAGTTTGACCAATTTTCCTCAAGTCATTATGCCTCCCAAGTTCAAGGCACCTAAGTTTGTCAAGTATGATGGTATTGGGGACCCTTGCGCACACTTGCGCATGTTCTATAGGAAGATGGCTCTCTATGGGGATAATCACCCTCTGTTTTGCTAGATTTTTCCTGGTAGTCTAACTAGCCTCATGGCCACATGGTATGCGAGATTGGAAAAGACCTCTAGCTAGAGGGAAATGGCCAACTCTTTCTTGGAATACTACAGGTTCAACACCGAGATAGCTCCCGACCGCATGGTCTTTATGAGAACAGAAAAGAAGAATGAGGAATCTTTCCAAGAGTATGCCCAAAGGTGGCTTGAGCTAGTTGCACAAGTGCAACCCCCCATGATGGAAAATGAGATGATCAAGTGGTTTATTGACAACCTCAAGCCTCCTTATTATGAGAAGATGATCAGCACCCAAGTCATTCATTTTGCTAGCCTCATCCTTATTGGGGAGCACATTGATGAGGGCATTAGGAGCAAAAAGATCATGGATGCCAAGTTTTTGAGTTACATGGTCGAACAACAAGTCAAGAAAATGACCGGCCGCAAGACTAAGGAAGTCGATGTTCATATGGTCAATAGTGCATCAGAAAGGCCTAGGGGTGTTACTTCTGCTTATACAACCCTAACTACTAGACCTTATTAGCAACAGGCTCAGTTTGCTCAAGCACCTAACCAAGCCTTTAATCAGAAAAGGAAGACAGACCCACCTCGTCCCTTCAAGAGGGAAAACCGAAAGTACACTCAGTTACCCATGCCTATGGTAGATCTCTACTCTTACCTTCTGGAAAGGAAGTTATTGACCCTAATGTTTTCAAGGCCCAAAGAAAGCCCTCCATCACCTGGTTTTGATCCATCTAAGAAATGTGAACATCATTTTAGGGCCGAGGGGCATACTCTGGAAGAATGTTATACCATTTGAGGGACTGTGTCTAGGATCTTATAAACAACAAGTTGATACAGTTCAATATTAGGGAATTCGCTCATTCTGTGACAGTGAAGACAGTCATGCCTTGTTTGATTATGAAGTGCTCCGAGCACAGGTTCAGAGTCTAGCCGAACGCGGTATAATCTGGATTGAAAGGGAAATTGTGAAAATAGGTGATTGCATGGTAGCCAATTTATGCCCTCTAGCTACCCAGTCAGGAACCAGCTGTAATGCTATATTAGTTAGGTCGAGGAAAGATTGGGATGAGTATTTATTGAAACACCTTGGTAAGGTTACTTCAGCACCTCCCTCTTTAGTAGTCATTGAAGAGATTGTAGAATCACTTATAGATTCAAGGTCATCAGATTCAGGGAAAGGGCAAACCCTGCCAACCATTGAAGGATTTACTCCTCTAGTTCTTGCATTGCCTATAGTTGCAGGGCCAACCTTATCATCAATTCAGGAGGGAACCGTCATTGTTCCTGCTATCAGAGGGTTCAATCCTTAAATTCTACCAACGCCTGCCTCATGAATCTCTAGGGTATCCAGCTTAAAGGCCTTTGAAGCCATTCTGCCAAGTCTGGTGATCATTAATCTGAAAATGTTCTCTATAGCGCCCAATTTGCAAACTCAGGAGGGTGTTATCATTCGCATGCCGAAGCCATTCCCTTATAAGGATAGCCATTATGTCCCATGGAAATATGATGTGTCTTTGATCTCCACTCAAACAGGAAAAGAGGAAGTCTGCTCCAACATCTCTTCAAGTTTATCTAGGCTTACTAGGAGTGGCCGCTGCTATACTCTTGAGGAGATAGAAAAGAGAAGGAAAGAGATTGGCAAAGGTACAGCCGAACCCGTCAGGAATAGGGTCACAACTGAAGAAGCCAAGGAATTCTTGAAAATTACCGAAAACTTAAAGTATAGTGTGATTCAACAGTTAAACAAGTCACCATCTCAGATCTCCATCTTGGCGCTATTGCTATCCTCTGATTTTCACTGCAAGGCTCTCTTGAAAGTTTTGAAAGAGATGTGTTCCTACAAGTGCTACAGAATCCGCCTTTGAAGGTATGGTCTCGACAGTGTTGGCCACAAATTAGATTTCCTTTACAGATGATGAGCTACCACTAGAAGGTAGAGAGCATACTTTGCACATTATGGTAAATTGTAAAGATATGATCGTCTCCATAGTACTAATTGATAATGGATTAGCCCTGAATGTTTTCCCAATGTCTACTTTAGAGCGTTTGAATGTGGATACATCTTTTATCTGCCCTACCACCATGATCATTAAAGCCTTTGATGGTTACTCTCCAAGAAGGGCAAGGCGAGATTGAGTTAACCATTAGAATTGGCCCCTTGTTTTTCATGGTTAATTTCCAAGTCAGCAAGGTGGATTCCTCATATAATATGCTCTAAGCGAGGCCTTGGCTACATGCGGCAGGTGTAGTTGCTTCTACCTTTCACCGGAGGCTCAAGTTCCCATCTGAGGATCTATAGATCACTATTATGGCTAAAGAACCCTTGACTTTCTTCAAGGAGACTTATGTCCCCTACATTGGTGCTAATGCCTTTTCGGAGGCAACTTTCCACAATTTTGAGCTAGCCTCCATGATTTCCAAAGCTTCAAAACTCGAGTCAAGAAGGCCCTCCTCTGCCTTAATGGTTGCCAAGGAGATGCTTAAATTTGGCTATCAGTTAGGCCAAGGCCTTAGTGCTATAGGACATGGGAAGGCTTCTTTGATTGAACTCTTAGACAACAAAGGAGGTTTTGGTCTAGGCTACGACCCCTCAGACAAAGAACTTTTCCAAGCTTCTAGAAGAAAGAAAAGGAAGTGCATTGGCCAAGGGATGTCTATTCCCCACATTAGGGTCACTTTTCTGGCTCTAGCCAAGGTCATCCGATCAAAAGTAGCACAAGAATCATGTGAGGGGGAATCAAATCTAGCTTGTCTCATTTGTCTTTGTCCAAAGGAATTCTCAGTGAATGCCATCATATCATTAGGGGATGATCTGATTTCTACCATTAGGCTTTGTGTGCCAGGCGAGATATTAGGCCATTGGACTATCAAGCGTTTGTGGTTGCACCGGCTGAGTAAGGAGTATTCCATTATCGTGTGGTTAGGTCCTCGAATTTCCTAAAAGAGTTGGAATAGCATATCTAGTTTGTTTTGCATGTTTATTCCCTATTTCCTGCATTTTCTTGTTTGCATTGCCCAATTTATTTCTCCAAAAAAAAAATGTGTGTTTTCCTTTCATCATTATCAGGCATGAACTTTGTTATCCCCCTTATCTATAATCCATTAATGAAATTATCCAATGTATTATTTAAGAAATCCTTGCATTTATCTCTTTACTTGCTTTCCTATGAATATGTGTGCCAATTGTCTTATGTTTCCCTGTATATATTCTATTTTATAGGATCTATTCTGATTCCCAAGCGGGTACGTCATCCTATTGCCATAATGAGGATATTAATGACATGAATGAAACAGTAAAGTTGGAACATGACATTGAAGGACTAAAGGAAATTATGAGTTTGCCTCGTGATATTTTGGAAGCTCTAAATAGAAATAGTGAAGGGTCTAAGCCTAACATAGAAGAGACAAAAGTGGTTAACCTTGCTGACAAAGGCAAGAATGAAAAAACCGTCAAGATTGGGGTAAACCTTCCTAAAGGCTTGAAACATGAGCTTATAGTGCTACTCAAGGAATTAGGGAGATCTTCGCTTGGTCCTACCAAGATATGCCAGGGTTAGATACTGAGATTGTCGTGCACGAAATTCCAGTTAAGCCTGAATGCCTTCCCGTGCAGCAAGCCCTTCTAAGGATGAAATCTGAGATCATTTTGAAGATCAAGGAAGAAGTAGAAAAGTAGTTGAAAGCCGTTTTCCTTACCACAATAGCATACTTAAATTGGGTTGCCAACATTGTTCCTATGCTTAAGAAAGATGGGAAAGTACGCATGTGTATCAATTATAGGGATTTGAACCGGGCCAGTCCCAATGATAACTTCTTATTGCCACATATCGATACCCTGGTCGATAATTACGTTACCAACAGGTTCTTCTTCATGGACAGGTTCTCAGACTACAATCAGATCAAGATGGTTGAAAAAGACAAAGCCAAGACAGCATTCACCACTCATCAGGGAACCTATGCATATGATGTCATGCCATTCGGCTTAAAGAATGCTGGTGCTACTTATCAATGAGCCATGGTAACCTTGTTCCATGATATGATGCATAAAGAGATTGAAGTCTATGTAGACGACATGATTGCCAAATTCTGCACTACCAGGGATTATTTGGTAGATTTGAGGAAGCTATTCAAGTGCCTTATCAAGTATAGGTTGAGACTAAATCCTAACAAGTGCATCTTTGGAGCTAGTTCAGGGAAATTACTTGGCATTATAGTCAACCAAAGAGGAATTGAAGTAGACTTAGCAAAAGTCCAAGCCATCTAGGACATGTTGACACTGTAAACTGAGAAACAGATTCGCATCTTCTTAGGCAAAGTCAATTACATAGCTCGCTTCATAGCGCAGTTGACCGCCACATGTGATTCGTTGTCCAAGCTCTTGAAGAAAGACACAAAGATAGAATGGACAGATGAGTGCCAAGCGGCCTTTGATAAGACCAAGCAATATCTGTTGAAGCATCCTGTTTTGGTTCCCCCAACGCCGTTGATCCTCTACCTATCGGTACAAGAAACCTCCATAGGCTACATGTTAGGCCAATCAGTTGAGCCCGACCAGAGAGAAATGGCGATTTACTACTTAAGCAAGAAATTCACCAGTTGCGAGATTAACTACATCGCCATTGAAAAGACGTGTTGCGCCTTAGCATGGTGATCATGCAAGTTACGACAATATATGCTCTACTACACCACGCGACTCATTTCCCATATGGATCCCATTAAGTACATCTTTGAAAAGCCAGGTCTTACAAGGACGATCTCCCGTTGCCAAATGTTGCTCTCTGAGTTTAAAATTGTGTTTGTGATAAGAAAGGCCATCAAGCGCCAAGCCATAGTTGATTACCTAGTGGACCATCCGCTGAATGATCCAGAACTTTCAGAATCCCTCTTCCCGGATAGGATGTCTTGGCGGTAGAGCTAGAACTAGACAGTGTGGAACTGTGGCATTGGAAGCTTTATTTTGATAGAGCCACCAATTCTACCGGAAATGGAGTGGGAGCAGTATTAGTTTCCCCCAACGGCCAATAAATCCTTGTTTTAGTCAAGCTGAATTGTGATTGCACCAACAATGTCACAGAATATGAAGTGTGCATAGTCGGCTTATAAGTGGCACTAAAGTTTGGCGCCTATGACTTGAATGTCTTTAGAGATTCCCTGTTAATCATCTCCAAAATCAAAGGAAAATGGAAAGCCTAAGAGGCCAAGTTGATTTCGTATAAGAAATGCGTTAGCTGCTTGATTTCGCAGTTCTAAAACATCACATTTGCCTATTTGCCCCAAACACACAACCAATTTGCAGATACCCTGGCTACCCTGGCTAGCATGGTCAAGTTATAAGAAGGAGATGATATGTGGCAATTGAGCATAGAAGTCAGTGGCATTCCAGCCTATTGCATGAACATCGAAGAGTGCATGAGCGTCAAAGTTGAAGTCGACGGAAAGCCATGGTACCATGATATCAAGGCTTGTATCAAGAACTGTGAATACCCATCCGGTGCAACTAAAAGTGAAAAGAAGTTTATCCAGCGCATGTCCTACCAATTTTTCTTCAGTGGGGAAGTCCTGTACAAAAGGAACCACACCTTTCTCTGATTCGTAGATGCCTTAGAGGCTAATCACCTGATAGAAGAAATGCATGAAGGCCTACTTTGGGCTCATGCCAGTGGACCCCTATTGGCCTGCAAGATTATGAGAGTTAGTTACTACTGGCTCACCATGGAAAATGATTGCATTAAACACATGAGGACATGCCTACGTGGCTAAGCCTATCAAGACAAGAAGAATGCTCCTCCTCAACCTTTGCACTTTCTAGCAGCACCATGGCCCTTCTCCGATTGGAGAATGGATGTCATCGAAAACGTGATTCCGAAAGCTTCAAATGGTCATGAGTACATCTTAGTGGCAATTGATTATGTCACAAAGTTGGTGGAAGCTGCTTCGTATAAAAGCGTTACTCAAGCAGTGGTAGCTTGGTTCTTGAAACATAACATTATTTGTTGCTACGGCGTGCCAGGAGAGCTCATTACAGATAATGGGATGAACGTAAATGGAAAAAAGATCCAGCAACTCTGCCAACAGTTAAAGATCGAGCACAGAAATTTGGTTCCCTATCGCCTTCAGATGAATGGTGCACTGGAAGCCGCTAATAAGAACATAAAGAAAATCTTGGTGAAGATGACAGACACATACAAGGATTGGCACGAGTACTTGTCGTTTACCTTGTGTGCATATCGTACTTCTATTCGTACTTCCACAGGTGCGACCTCGTATTCATTGGTTTATGGCATGAAGGCCATCCTCCCTATAGAGGTAGAGATCCCGTCTCTAGGATTTGATCTTAGACAGAGCTGTCAGAAGTTGAATGGGCCTGTTCCTGATATGAATAACTGAACATGATAGACGAAAAGTGCATGACTGCAATGTGCCATGGACAGTTGTACCAACGCTACGTCAAGCGAGCATTCAACAAGAAAGTTAGACCTAGAGTTTTTGAAGAAGGTGATCTAGTCTTGAAAAAACACAACCAAGCCCTGCCTAATCACAGAGGAAAGTTTGCCCTAACTTACGAGGGCCCATATATGTTAAAGAAGGCCTTTTTCGGAGGAGCCTTGATTCTAGCCAACATGGATGGGCATGACTTTAGTATGCCCACCAATTCTGATGCCATCATACGGTACTTTGCATAAAAAGGTAGATCGAAAACCCAAAAGGGCAGTTTACGCAAAATGAGAGCTAAAAGAAAGGGTGTGAGAGAGCCTACTAGATTGAAAACCTGAAAGGGCGGTCTAGGAAAAATTTAAGGCAATCAAAAAGTCAGTTGAACTACGTGATGACCTGATCCTTCCTAGTGGAGGTACGTAGGCAGCCATCTTGGTTCAACCACATCTTCAAAGAAAAATCAATCATCTTGGCCTATTTAAATTCTTGGTCAAGATTAGAAAATTAGATGGGTCCAACATCCAAGACAAGATATGAAGACACCTCTAAGATCGCTCTCTATCTACAATACTGCCACGACCCGGTGGTTTGCTTAAGATGTTCTGGCTCATGCCAATGGGAAATGTACCTCAATGGGAAGAAGAAAAGATCTGTCTAAATAAGGTGTATCCTTGGAAAAATAAGATATTGATATGCATGGATTTTACATTTATCACTTATTTGTATAATCTTGCATTTTCAAAGCATTTGCCTGCATATTCATTAACATGCCTATATTGTGCCATTCTGTTTCTTTCATACATTCTGGTATCAAAACATGAAATCTCATCTCATAAATATTTTCCGAATATCATCATAAACATCTCTCTACACCATCTCTTAATTTTTAAGCATGCCTAACAGACTAGACCATGCTTTGAGAACTCAAACAAAAAGCGGAAGGCCTTACGCAATTGCCTAGCAATTTATGAAGGACCTTTCCAAACATGGTGGAATACTAACTACATAGCTCATGTATAGAAACAAAATAAGCAGAAAAGAATGCCAGCAAGTCAAATATGGCCCAAATGATTAAACACGACCTGGCATAATCTCCCAAAACCATTGCGAAGAATTGGGTCATCGAGAGCATGAGTTCGAAGTAACCCAACCACCTCAAAGCCCGGGTCTCTGGCAATCTCTCGGAGTCTGTCATGTGAATGCTAAAGATGGACTAGCTCCCTTTCCATCGTGGAATTAGAAATAGAGCCCTGTCTCTCAGTCTCTAGCAAAGCCTACAGGGTGCCCTCTCTCTTAGTCAGCTTAGTCTAGAAGAAATGAAAAGCCATTTGTGGCTCACTGGGCTCATCGCCCTCTTACCCCTACTCCATGCTCAAAGTAGAGTGGATGTAGCCTATACTAGCTTTAGTGCTAAACCATTAGCCCTGCACTAGCCTCGGCCCTGCCTGCCTCTAGTATGGGCCTCTCCTCATCCCAAGAATGATCCAAATCAGCAAACCTTCAGGTAAGAGCCGCAAGCTCACCCTCTAATCCCGTAACCTGAGATTTCAGCTGAACACACTCTGCCTCTGTGCTTAGAGGGGCAAACCCCCTCCGATCAAGCTCTGCCCTCAAAGTAGCAAGCTTGCTCTCATGTACACTAATCATCTCCTCAATATCCTCCATAAGGGTATTAGTCAGCTCTTGATAGCAATCTTTATCCCTAACAGCCTCCCTCAGGCAATCCCACAGATCCATAAGGGCCATTTTAACCCTAATCTTAAACTCTAGAGTATAGTCTCTTAGAACATCAGTCGGAAGTGGCAACTCGACTAGGACAGGCAATAAGTTAGGCATAAAGCCAGGATCTCTGGTATCTCGCCACACTCTAAACTTAGCAGAAAACCACTCCTGGTCATCTCTAGAACAAAGAGCGAAGTCAATACTCAACTTGCACGCCTCCCAGAACTCACAGGCACACCCTACCACTGCTACATCGATATCCATAAGCCCATACTCACAAGTGACAACAAAAAGATTACTAAGTCAGGGGATATGATGGATACCCCCAAACTGCCGCATGGCCATGCCTTGGAAGTACCCCGTGCAACCTTAGATACCTACCAAGGGAATGCCACCCCTACCATCTAGTAATACCCTACTTCACTCTCTAGGTCCAGTCAGTGGGACTCATGCTACACAATTATCTTAGCCAACCCTCAGTATTCCCAAAAAAAAGGAAAATCGAGAGCTACAGTAGCTCGGACTCTATTCCTACTCACAAAACCCATAGGCTAATTCCTAGCAATAACACTCAAGTGGCTACAGAACCACAACTATAACATATGAATGTAGCAGCCTAGCCAACCCCTACCAGTTTCCCGACACAAGGACAATGACCTAATGGTCTTAGAAAGTAAAGTGGGAATGAAAGAGGTACCATGAGGTAGGGCACTCAATAGAGGGAGAACAGCGAAACTGACAGCTCTTGATGATGAAGGGAACAACACCATGCCAAAGAAGGCCACTAGGAAGGCCTGACGTCGATAGGATGTCCATCGCTCCTCTAAATTCATGAAGTTGTCTCGGTAGCCAACAAGACACTCTGATAAGTGGAACTGATCATGTAAGAAATCAAAGGACATGCTCCCTCCAATCCTGTAGCCATACCAAGTCACCGCCTCCACAATAAGCCTCTTAAAGCTCATTAGATCAATAAGCCTCTTGCGGTAGCGTGTCCGCACTGGTGGAATGAAAACAATGCTCAAAGGAGTAGAAAGAGAAAGAAAATGATCATAGTCCTCCAAAGTAAGCACCAAGTTAGGATCTCCAATGGTGACACATCTCAAAGCAGGGTCCCAATAAGAGGTGATGACCTCCAACAAATGCCAATCAAGTGTGGTGTGAAGAAGAGCAATAGCATCTCCAAGAAGTTGCCAGATAAGTGCCTGGTCACCACAAGAAAAAGAGCTCCACCACCTCCTAAGCTTCTTCTCATAGTAAGACTCCCTCTCAAGCTTGACCAAAGTGTTGTAGGAGTGAGCACCAAGAGCATCCATGAATAGATCTTGCTAAATTTGACGATTTGATGAAAATCTACACACAATAAAAGATGAAAAACAATGTTTTCTACACATCTTGGGTGAAGAAAAAGGGTAGAAGAAGACCCCAAAAATCACAGACTTGAATGAGCTGGGGCTGGGCCAAAACCCAGCTTTTATACATGCTTCCCAAGGCAGTGGCCCTACAAGGGCTGCTAGACCTTGAGACACGTGTTAGGGCTTTTCAGCCCCCCAGGCACAAACCCACACATATTTTGAGCACTCTTCCCCTATTTGGCATATTTTTTATCACCTTGGTGCAAAGATTCCCTTGTTTTAGCACTCGCTGTAGTGCGCAATCGACCCAACAGTGAACCGGATTGCTAGACACTCTCTTGTGCACTCGAGACTACACAAATCCTACACTGGGGCAGTTTATCTTTGTGCGTCATGTTTAGCACTTCCAAACATCTTGAACCTCATTTTTCTAAACCTGGTTCACTTGGTTTAGCCTCGGTAATCAGAATTTACAACAAAAAAACAATAGAACCCATTCTTAACCTTTCGGCAGCTTGTTTTAGCTTATTTGAAGGATAGAGTGGGTTGTTTCTCGTGATGTTGCCTAAAGAAGCTTGTCCTTGAATTTTTAACCGGCTTGGGTAATAATGGGGGCAACCATTTCATATCACCTCATGGCGTGTCTAAAGAGATCTCGTTCGGATTGTCTGCCTTCATTACCACCATTTGGTGAGGTCTACAAAGTCAAGGTCATTTTCAGCCAGTCTGCAGGCTGGGAGCCCCACAAAACCCTAAACTAGGGCAGTTTATTTTGCATGGTTCCCTTCACTGTGTCCAATATACAAAAATGGGTCCGTCCCACTAAGAACATCTCGCTCATATCGAAAATCACATGAAACCCTAAACTGGGGTTGTTTATTTCACATGATCTCTCCATTCTCTCTCCCCTTAACGGGACGATCATTGTTCAAAAGCCACTGACAAACCCGTGAAAATGTGGTGCAGAACAAATGAATGTGACACAAAATGGTTCAAAACCACCATTTGCAATAAAAATGCGACAATGCATGCACACATCATAGCCCTCTCAAAGGCAATTTATCTAGAGATACACATGTAAGTCCTAAACAGAGGCATTGTTTCACATACATGATAGCAGCCCTCTCAAAAGCAATTTATCTAGAGATACAGATGTAAGTCCTAACCAAAGGCATTGTTTCACATACACGTCAGCAGCCCTCTCAAAGGCGATTTATCTAGAAATACACTTATAAGTCCTAACTAGTGGCATTGTCTTTCACATGCATCAGCAGCCCTCTCAAAGGCGATTTACAGATTTATACATATAAGTCCTACTTAGAGACATTGTTTTTCACACATGTCGGTGGCCCTCTCAAAGGCAATTTCTCTATGGTGATACATCTGCTCTCTTAAAGGTGATCTCCTAGAGTTGTGCATGTAAGCCCTACCAAAAGGCATTCCTTCTCACATATGTCTACAGCCATCTCAAAAGCGATTTGTCTAGAGCTATACATGTAAGTCCTAATCAAAGGCATTATTTTACACATACATCGGCTGCCCTTTCAAAGGCATTTTTTTTAGAATCATACATATAAGTCCTAACAAGAGGCATTGTTCCATACATACACCATGAAGCAAAAAGATAATATCATACATTAAGGCCCACTGTGGGGTAATACAATACACAAATGTCCAGGCCTATCAAGAGGCAATGAATAATATACATACATAACTGGCCCATCATGGGGCAATGTCTACAAGGTACATGAAAATATACATGCCCAAGCAGGGACTACATCATGCTACAACAAATGGCTAACCTTACATAGAATCATCACCCCTAATAAACTAGTCTGTATCATCATCATCATCATCATCATTTTCGCCTACAAAAGGGCTGGTGTAAGGACCTACACCACCTGAAGTCTCGGGAGTGTACCCTAGATCCTGAGAAGGCCCTTGAGCCTGAGCAGAAGAACCCCAACCACCCGGCAGGCTTGGAGGAACTGGCATATACCCAAACTCATGTGGAGGAATGATGGCCCCTGGCTTGGAATCTGAAGAAGAGTCAGAACAGGAATATAAGCTGCTCGTAACTCTCCTGTCAAGACCATGGTATAGCCATAAACCATGGCTAACTCGCTTTGAAACTGGCTCTGCTCTCTCTCTACCATGGTAGCTCAAACCTTCTTATCTCTTTGCTAGACCTCCCTCTCTCGAGCTAATGCCCGAGCAATCTTCTCTTACATGCGTACCTCTCTAGTGGCAAGGGTGTTCTCAAGCTTTGTCACCTTAGCCTGCAGA
Source organism: Quercus variabilis (assembly GCA_030445155.1). Classification (NCBI taxonomy): domain Eukaryota; kingdom Viridiplantae; phylum Streptophyta; class Magnoliopsida; order Fagales; family Fagaceae; genus Quercus; species Quercus variabilis. The sequence goes on along the minus strand of CP129446.1, from coordinate 43,021,491 downwards.
GCCTTTGCACATGCTATCCACTCTGCCCTGGAGGCCACCTAAGCACGAATAATTCCTCTTAGCACCCTACCTCCACTCACAAGGACATCTCCAATAATAGGCCCCGCAGAGGACTCTGCGAACCAAGTAGCATAATCTTTGCTAGTAACCACGTAGGCATTAAAAGAACTTATTGCATAAGCCAGGTTGTCCAGGATAATGGACTCGAATGACAAGCCAGAAGAAGGAGGATCTCTAGGTACTTCATAGACCGGCATAACCTGATGGAAGGTCCTTTTTACCAAAAAGAACTCCTAGCTTGATAGGGCCCAAAACCATTGTCGTATCCTCGACTGGCCTATGGTAATGGTAAGCTTAGGTCTCCCCAACAATGAGCAGTCATAAGGGAAAACTATCATCTCATCCTGAGTGACGCAATCTAAAGCCGTAGAGATAGTGACCGGCTGTACCATGAAAACCTTGGTGATGCTATAGAGAGCCCAAGCATATGCTCGAGGATACACTGTCGCTGACAAACCCGTGTATTGTGGTTGCAAAGTTGGGATGTACTCATATGCCCACCACATCAAAATTGGCTAGCATCCCTCCAAACTCTTGAAATCCCCTAGAAGGCCCGCCTCAAGAAAGCGATGAAAAAGCCGTAAGTTATAGACCCCCAGTCATATCTTTCAATGTCAGAGACTACTCTTATGGCCCATAACAGCTGGCAAATGAACACCGACCGATTGTTACTAAAGAAGCAACTACTGAGAAAACACAAGAAGAACCGCCGAAGATGAATATTGGTAGGTGCCACACCCTAAGGAATGCTACCCTGCAGCCACTCAATACAAATATGTGGCAATGCAGTGGGCTTGAAATATCCTTTTGTGTCTGTAGTTAATGGAAAAGGGATGCCCAAGAGCTTGCTGGCCATCTCAAAGCTCATCTCATCGGTTAGAATCGAGAAGCCACCAAATCTGATACCTAGGATGGCTATCCAATCAAGATGGAGGATCGCGTACTCCCCACAGCTCAAGTGAAAGGTGCCCATCTCGGCAAGAAACTGCCACATCAAAGCCTCCCTGAACCCGTGCCTCATGGTGTACGGGGGGATCTGCAGGAAATCCTCAAATCCCTGCTAACTTCCGAGAGCCATAACTTTTGATTCGACCGTTGGATTTTCAAGTTCCATACCTTTTCAGAAATAGGAAGTCAAAACCTTTCCAAGGGTGTCGATATCAACCTGATCAGAGGAAGTTGGAGGCTGTAGGGCCGTTGCCTTAAAGTTCGTGCCAGGGCTATAAATAGCCTCAAACACCCCTTAGACTTGGGAGGGGGAATTTTTTCTGAGTTTTTGGTCTTTGTTTGGTATTTTTCCACATGTTTTTCCCTCTTCCAAACACAAAAAAAACACCCAAAAAAAAAAACACATCAAAATTTCTTGATTCTTTTCTCTCCACCAAAAAAACACAAGGTATTGTTCTCATACCCAGTCTTCTTTTCCTTGGTTCTACACTTCAGATTTGGGGTTTAGGGGTGTGGATGTAGCTTTTTAGCTACCACCCACACCCTTAACCTTCTAAATCTTTTTCTAGCATTTATTTTGCTTTTTTACCTTAATAACATGATTTATCTTTTTCTTTAGCATGTTTCTTGCTTTCTTTGTGTTTCTAGCTTAAATCTCTTTACTTTTATGTTTTATGCCATGTTTCATGCCTAGACCTACGTCTTTACATGCTTGTATGTTTAGATCTACATGCTTAGGGTTTTTTGCCATGTTTTCCTACGTTTTATGCCTCTTTCAATTCTAGGTTGATGTTAGGGTTACATGCTCACATGCTTGTATGGTGTTGTTGGCTATGCCTTGATTGGATCTATGTGTTTTACGTGTTTATTTCCACACTATATGGTTAGATCCTTGTCTTCACATGCTTATATGCTTGGATTATGTTCTTCCATGTTTATGTGCTAAGTTTCTACATGTTTACATGCACGTTTCTATGCTTGTATGTCTAGATATGTGTTCTCACATATCTATGTACTTGGATCTATATTCTCTACATGTTTTATGCTATCTTCCATGTGCTTGTGCACTCCATGCCATGTTTGTGTGCCCAGACCTAGGCTATGTTTGTCATGCCATGTGCTATTGTAGCCCTTTTGTTCATTTTATCGCATTTTCTTGTGTTTTAGCCTATTGGTTCGGACCCAATCTAGACCCTATGGTCTCTGTCATCATCCATACACCAAGGCCTACATCAAAAGGATTTGGATCATCCCTATTGGCATGTCTATGCTTGCTTGCTTCTATGCTTTATGCTTATGTTAGCCTTTCTAGTTCTAGGCTTTGCCACGCTCGATGCCCTTGGCAGGTCCTGGTTGTGTGGTTACATCCAACGCCCATGAGGCCTTGTTTGGTTGTAACCACTTATGATGCATCACCATGATGCTGGTTGCTTCGTGCATACATTTCCCCTTTTCCGCTCTGCGAGATGCTATCTTTACCATGCTTGTTTGTGCCACCCGTTGGCTTTCTGTGCATCATTACACGCTTGCTTACATGTCCATGCATGAGTCTTGTTTGCTAGTGTGTCGTCCACGCTTCGAAACAATGGAGTTATGGACATTGGATCCAAACCTACATTTGTCCTTCGTAGACACCACCTTTTGTTTGCTTTCTTGCTTCTTTGCCTTCTTGCTTGTTTGCTTGCTTACCTGTTTCTTTGCTTGTCATGTCTGTCATGCTCATCTACTTTATGCCTCTTTCATATGCTCTTTGTATCTTTTCCTTCCATTGCTTGTCTGCTAGCTTCTTGTCTTTGCCTTTGCATGTACACACATGGAGCGATAACGTATGGAGCTAGGGCGCAGTCTCCCAAGAGCAAGCAAAAAGGGCGAAGATGCAAGCATGTAGATATAAGCCAAGTGGCACTGTTCAGTAGTTTTAGGGGTCTAGCCTTTCCCATTTGGTTATGTACTCTTTTAAACCCCCTTCCTTCCTCCCCGATTTCTCTCTTAGATGGGTTGTATTAGGTATATCATGCTGTGTACCATTCGTCCTCATCTCTAGAGTATGGCGACCCCTGTTTACTTTTCTGCACCTATATTTTAAGCCATGCTCTAAGGATGTAGGCATTTACTTTCCTACTCTGTGTGCTTGCATTGTGCATGATGTGTGTATATATATACTTGCTCGCCCCCTTTTGGTGTGATTGTCACAGTTTGTGTCACCTAAGGCAAAGTAATGCCTAATTTCCGCCTTGAAAGTAAGGTGACATATTGCCGAATTTTTGCCATGGAAATATGGTACTTTGCTCGAATGCCATAGGAAAGCATAGATTGGGACCACACCCATTCAAAAGCCAAACCTCAAAGCCTCCATGCATGCAAAGCCCTGAAAACCAATGCCAAAATCATGCTTTTTATTGCCAATCTCTAAAAATTACAATTTTATCAAAACAAAGGACTGTCCTTGGACAGGTGTTGAGGGGTACCTAACACCTTCTCCACACGTAACCAAACTTCCAAACTCAGGAATGAAGATTATTTTTTGCCATCCACACTAGATTAGGAAAAATGACAATTTTTTCTTAGCCTAGGATCAGTAATAAAATCAACTAGAAACAAGTGACAAATCACACCTTAGAAAAACCCAATGATTGGTGGCGACTTCACTTACCTTGGGTAATTCCCATAAAATTTGGCCAAGATTCCTACCACACTTCCAAAGGTAGACAAATACCCTCCTCCACCGAGAGAGAGAAAGAGAGAGATAGCACCTAAAACTCTGCATGAACAACCACACAATGGCCCTCCAATAGGGCCCCACGCACGTGGGAGCGTCGCCACGGTGGGTGGTTGAACGAAGGCCTGACAACAATGGTTTTTTGCTCCAATCGAGGCGTGGCTCGACAATTACTTCCCCCATTATTAGGTCGATAAAGGATGCAACAGTTGATTGTTTAATTAATGAAAATGCAAGACATTGGAATACTGAGATTGTGGATGGGATTTTCATCCCTAAAAAGTTGAGTTGATCAAAAAATTTCCCCTAGCCCGAATTGCAACTGAGGATAAGCTATTTTGGCCATTCTCTGTAGATGGACAATACAACTGCAAGTCAAGTTATCGATTTTTAAAAGAAAAGGAAGCAGACAACGTTGTGGAGGCACCACCAATTTTTGACAAGCATCTATTCAAATAAGTATAAAAACTTGATTTGGAGGGCTTGCAAAAACTCCCTTCCTACAAAATGAAATTTAGTCCGAAGAACCATCATCACAGACCCAATCTGTGATCGTTGTACAGCTAATATGGAGGATTCTCTCTATGCTCTGTGGAGTTGTACTGAGCTGGATGAAGTATAGGGAGACGTGGAATTATGGGGATTTCACTCAAGAGAAAACTTTTCAAATTTTAAAGGTCTGGTCATGTGGATCTTGGAAAATTATAAGAGCCCTAAATGTTTTACTATCTAAGCTTGGTCGATTTGGAACCAAAGGAACCAAAATTGCCTTAACTAAGTCTGCCATCCCACGGATAATATGAATTAGCTAGCCAAAGATCGCTGGGAGGAGTATAAGGCAGTTAATCTAGTGCCAAGTACATGTAGACCATAACAGAGAACTAGATGGGCTTCACCTCCAATAGATGTTTACAAAAATAATTATGATGGAGCGGTTTTTTCCAAAGCCAACAAAGCTGGTATTGGTGTGGTGATCCGGAACAGCTCTGGACAAGTGATTGCAGCTTTAGTGCAGTAGCTAAATCAAGCTAACCAAGTAGTTGAGGTTGAAGTGATAGCGCCATGTAAAACTTTGGAGTTTGGTAGCAAAAAAATTGGAATTGATAAAGCAACAGTGGAGGGGAATTCAGACATAATGGTGAAGGCTTTGGGGAATTTGGATAAAGAGTTGTCTTCCTATGGTCTTGTTAAGAACAGAGTATTGTGTTTTAAGTTTCTAGCTGGATTTGAGGTCAACTGGTCCTCCAAGAAGAAGAGAGATGAGAATAGAGATAGGAAAAGAGAAAAGAACTGAATTATGCTTAGTCAATGCTTGAATCCGTACAACCATGCTCTCTTGCCTTTATACACTTTCCTGCACTCTAACTAACTTGAAATTGCTAACTAACTAATGCTAGTTGTACACTCACAACTAACTCACCAGTACTGCCACTCTCAATACCAATCACTTTCAATTACAATTACTACATAATACAAATCCTAACAATACCCTCCCCATTAAAACACCTTGCCCACAAGGTGAGGAAATTGTTGTTGCAGCAAGTACAGACTTTCCCAGGTAGCATCTTCCTCACTTCGTCCTTGCCATTGGACTAAAACTTGAGTGATGGCCCTACTCCTTAGTGAGTTCTGTCCTGCAGAATAGCTATGGGTTCTAGATTAAGAGTGCCATTTGAATCCATAGGTGGGACAGATTTAGGCCTTAAGTCATGGAAGGTGGGATAGAGTCTTGAGTCTGGAATGGGCAATGGCTGGAGTAAACCAGCTAGACCCTATAAAATGTCTTGTATCTCCTAACCATGGACATTACTAGCCTCAAGATCATCCAACCAAGCTGCAGTTGGAAAATAAATCTTACATAAAATGGAATCACCTAAACCACCTTTAGCTGGAAAATCTTCTAAAACGCTATCAGCTGGAGAATCTCCTAAACCACCATCAGCTGAAGGATCTTTTGAAACACCATCAGCTAGAAAATCTCCTAAGCCACCATTAGCTGGATTATCAACTCCAATAGTTGATAGCCTTGACTCCATGTACACTGGATATACTAGTAATTTCCTTTTCACATCCCTACACACAGCAACTTTAATAGTGAAAGGTCTTGCACACTTCAAAAGATCAGCAACATCGTATTTCTTCCCTGTACAATCAAAAACAGAACTACCAATCTTGCTTCCCACCAAGTAATCTTGCTTCCTAGTACATAAAGCCCTTGAATCAAGATTGATTTCTTATAAAAGTTATGATCACCTTGGCTATAGAACTTGGCAAGTAACGCACTACTGCTACCAACACCATAAGTCGATGTTGAACTTATTTTCTTATAAAAATTATGATCATTTCGGCTATGGAATCCGTCATTTACCCCACAAGTATCACCAAGAAAAGAAACATCTAGTTCCTCGGCTTTATAATAGCCACTAAGTAGCGAGATTTGGCCCTCAACAAGAATGTGCTGTAAGTCTACTTCTTCATTCTTGATTACATGAACCGACCCATTTGGTGAAACATGAGCATGAGTGTGTGGTAAGTTTGCTTCTTCATTCTTGATTACATGAACAAACCCATTTGGTGGAACATGAGTTTGGTTAATGCCAATGAACATTGGATTACTCATAAGAATAGGAGTTTCTTGAATAGTAGCCTTCACTGGATTGTCACAAGCAGTAGATCCAAATTTGACTTGTAGTTCTTGAACAAAGGCACCCCAACTATCACATAGCCCAATATCTTCAGCATTTTTGAACCACACTAATGCTTCCCCATCCATGTGAAAATAGGCCATCAAAAGCTTTTCATGATCTGGGGTCTTGTAAATAGTTGAAGTATCGATTTTCTTTACAAACCCAAGCCGCATATTCTTCACCCGAACCTAGGAAAATCAATCTTGATTGGTTTTTGCAAAGCGATGGCTAGAGCATTTCTTGATATATGATTCTTATTGGACAAAGCTTCAAATTTTGCCTTATACATACCCACTGTTGAAATTTGTCTCAGCCAAGCCAAGGCCTCCATAGGGTCATCATATGCTGTGGGACCAAACCTTACATGTAGTGCTTGTACCAATGTTTCCCAGTTTGAGAACACCCTAGCTTCCTTAGCTTCTTGATACCAGACCAGAGCTTCTTGATCTATCTGAAAAGAAGTAACCAACAACTTCTCTGCAATTGGTGTTTGATAATAGCCAAAATATTGATTGGCTTTATAAACCCAACTAGCAAGATCTTCCCCTGAAAAATGAGGGAATTCAAGCTTAATGGGTTTCATGAAGGATATAGCTAAAGAATTTCGGACTGGGTTTACAGGTTCTTGGGAAGAGTGCGGTCTAGCTTACTCGGAATTTAGCTTTTGCAGAATGACATTGATATTCTAAGTCATGGCCTTGATGTTCTGATTCATCTCATTCAAGATCTTGGTTTGAATGGCAAAACAAGTTTCAACCATTGTTGTCATAGGATTGATGCTTGGATACCATTTGTTAAGAACAGAGTATAATGTTTTGAGTTTCTAGTTGGATTCGAGGTCAACTGGTCCTCTAAGAAGAAGAGAGATGATAACAAAGATAGGAAAAGAGATGATAACCATCTCTGGGTGTAATGTGTGGATGGAGGATGTTCAATCCCACACTTTACCTTTTGTTTAGGCTAGCCGACCTTTTATAATAAAATGGATGTTTTCTTTCTCAAAAAAAAAAAAAAAAGTCAATTATTAACAAGATCTTGTCAAAATTAGTAAAAAATGGGAGAAAAAAAATTCTTATTACCATCACATCAAGATTAGAATCTAAAATTTTTTTTCCAAACCAAAAAGATGGCATTTTTTTACAAGGTTTACCTCAACCCCTTCTCAACCAAAAAAAAAAAAAAGAAAAAAAGTATTATATTTAACAATGTAACAATGCTATATATGAAGATGGGTTCTAAATATTATTATTTTCATGCCCAAAATAAAGTTAGCCTCACCTATATCTTTCATATCAAAATGGCTTTTAAACATATTTTTCGTCTCATTTGTAACATGCATATTTGAGCCAAAAATCAACATATCATCCACATAGAATCTAATAATAACATGTAAATTATTCTATGATTTAGAATAAATACATTTATCACATTCATTTGATTTATAACCATTTTCAACCATGTAGGAATCAAATTTTTCATGCATTTAGGTGCTTATTTCAAGCCATATAAGGATTTAGTTAGTTTACATACCTTGCTTTCATGTCCAGGCTCTACAAAACCTTTAGGTTGATCCATATAAATCTCTTCCTTTAGGTCCTCAATTAGAAAAGCAGTTTTTAATCCATTTGATGAATTTTCAAATAAAAATTTGCAGTAATAGCAATTAACAATCTAATAGATGTAATTCTTGTTACCAGAGAAAAAATATCAAAGAAATCAAGATTAGCTTTTTGTTTAAAGCCTTTTGCAACAAGTCTAGCTTTAAAGTTATCTATTGATCCATCTTATTTTAACTTTTTTCTAAGGACCTATTTTAGACACTACATTTTGTACCCCTTATGACTCGAGTCCCTGTTCCCCAATAATTATCAGATTCCTTGCTCACAAATAATTATCAGATTTCTAAGAACCCATTTTAGACACTACATTTTGTACCCCTTACGACTCGAGTCCCCGTTCTCCAATAATTATCACAAGCATAACCCTTGCTCACAAATAATCCTTTTTTAGTGATTACATAATTATCAGATTCCATAGTCTGCTTGAAGCCAGCCTTGTTAAGCAAAAAGCTTGACATCAAATTCTTCTTCATGGCCGTGTAAAGTACATCTTTCAATATTAGCACACGTCCAAAAGTGAATGTCAAATCAACTTCACCACTCCCAAGAACCTTGGTTTCCTTAGAGTCACCAAGCATAATTTTTTTTCTTCTTCAAAGAGAGTGTACAACTTGAACCAATCTTTGTCATAGCAGACATGCTTATTAGCACCAGAATCTGCTCACCACCCTTCAACATATTGCATTATATTGATGACTATAATCATAGCCACTAAAGGCTCTTCGATTACGTTAGCCTATGGAACAAATTCACGTTTCCAAAATTTGCAAAATTGAGCAATATGCCCACTCTTGCCACAGACAAAACAAGATTTAGTAAATTGATCTTGTGAAGGGGGTCATTGGTTCTTATTGTAATTTTTATTCGAGTTTCCTCTTCCTTGTGGTCTATTATTATTTTTGAAAACTCTTTTTTTAGGCTTCAATTGACCATTTCTAGGAAAATGATTTTTGGGCATATTATTATTGGCTAAAATAAGGTTTACCTTTGTGATGGAATTACCATTGCTCTCTTGTGTCATGAGTCCATCTTGTCCTTTAGCCTCCTCCTCTACATGGATGCGTGTGATCAAAGTCTCTAAGGATGTCTCCTTTTGTTTGTACCACAAAGTCTTTTGGAACTCCCTCCAAGTTTGTGGTAGTTTATCAATTATGCCAACTACCACTAGATTATCTCCAATCTTTATGCCTTCGGATTTCAATTCTGCCATGATCATCTAGAAGTCTTGTGCTTGATCTACCACCGATTTTCCTTCCACCATTTGGTAACGGAAAAATCTACTAGCAACATACTTCTTTGCGCTAGCCTCCTCGGTATCGTACTTACTTTGTAAAGCTTTCCAAATTTTCTTTGCAGAATTTTTAAGTTGTATCATAATAATCATAGAAATGATCGACAAGAAAATTCAAAATATAAAAGCGACAATTGTATTCATCTTTTGTATACTTATCTATTTTTTCTTGATGGAGACAAAATTCTTCCTCACTCATCTCATTAGTAGAAACCTTTGAATGATTCTTATCAGTGAAGATGTAGGCAACTTTAAGAAGACTCAAGTAAAAGAGGACCTTTCCTTTCCACCTCTTGAAGAGGGCTCCCTTAAAGCGAAAGGTCGTCACCTCCCCCTTGTGCATGTTTCTAGCTCAATATCTGAATCAATACATATTAGCCCATTAATCACCACAATTAAAAAGAATTAAAGAGTTTCTCTTTTTTTTTTTTAATGTGGGATTAAACATTTTTCACTAACTCTTTATCTTCCATATTAACTTCCACATCTTTATATTTATGTTGTAATATAAATTAATTTTAATTATATAATATTAAAATGCTTCAACAAAGATAATATTAATTAATTGAACATGTTATGAACATGCTTAAAATCTTTTTTCATTTTTTAAATTAAGGCAAAAATTTTCATTCATCACAATTTGAGGTTTATGTGTTTGCTATTCACCAAAATGGACAAGAGTGTAATGAGACCAAACACTAATAAATGAATACCAAAATAGCATTAAAATCATTATTTCATGTATGGAAATTCATTTTTTTGATGTTAGAGACCTCGTCACACTTCTATCCATTTTGTTGAGTGTCAAAGGCATAAACCAATTTTAAATTAAACTGACAAGAACTTGTGTCTTATTAGATAAAGTTAAACAACATTATAAAAAAATAAAATAAAAATCTGATTGAACTATATTTTAATTTATCTAATCCAACTTTTTTTTTTGGAGAAAGAAAAAGTATCTAATTCAACTTTAATTAAATAGAAAACTTCTTTATATATATATATATATATATATATAATTTTGAACTTTCTCAATGCATTATTATATACACCAGTATTTTTTTTTTTTTTTGAGAATCTATACACCAGTATTTTAATTAAATCTAACTTAGAGTCTTCTTTTGTTCTTTTTGGCAACCCACCTTCTACGGTGGAAAAATTTCTATTCCTTAATAAGGTAGCTAATGTTTGTAAAATAGACTTATTTTTATTTTTGTTTAATCTAATATATTAGCTCTTTTAACCCCAAAAAAAAAAAAAATATAGGACTAACTTCTTTTTGTACGAACCGATTCTATAATGTTTGTAAAATATATATATATATATATATATAATAAAAAATAAAATAAAAACCCATCGTATTTGGATTTTGGAGACTAATATATAATAGTAAAGAGAGAGTCCATGATTAATTACCAAATCGAAAACCCCTTCCTTATTAGCTTTAGGCTTAGCACTGAGTCTGAGCGTAAACAAAAACAATGGAACCCGAAGCAGCAAAGAGCTGGAGCATCCACAGTCGAGGCGAGATAATAGCGAAGTACGAAATACAGGAGCGCGTGGGGTCGGGAGCGTACTCGGACGTGTACAAGGCGCGTCGGCTGTCGGACAACGTGGTGGTGGCGCTGAAAGAGGTTCACGATTACCAGTCGGCGTTCAGAGAAATAGAGGCCTTACAGATCCTCAACTCCCCAAACGTCATCGTTCTCCACGAGTTCTTTTGGCGGGAAGACGAGGACGCTGTGCTTGTCTTGGAGTACCTGAGGACTGACCTGGCATCTGTGATCAATGAGGCCAAGAAGGAGGGCCGTTCGATTGGAGTCGCCCAGCTCAAGAGATGGATGCTCCAGATTCTCTGTGGCCTTGACGCCTGTCACAGGAATATGATCGTGCATCGGGATTTGAAACCCACTAATCTTCTCGTCTCCGATGATGGCCTGCTCAAGCTCGCCGATTTTGGCCAGGTCTTTTTATTTTAAGATTGATAGGTTTTTGTTTAATTTAAAGTAAGTTTACTTTTTAGGCAATGAGGCTGGTTTCTTTTGATTTAAAGCTACCGGATTTTGGCCTGTTAATTTTGTGACGAATTGATGAAAAGAAGATTTGCTTGATGGATTTGGGGTGGTGTTGATTTTGCAGCTTGATTACATTTATAAGCAATTCGTTTATGGGTTTATGTTTAGTGTTTACTTTAATGATAGGGAATGCTTTAGAGTGTGTGGTACTCTGAGAGATGATTTTTTTTTTTTTTTTGTCAGGAATTTTTTAGAGGATGAGTTGGTTTTCTCTTTTTGGATTTGATTGGTTTGATGTGGGAATAGCTGAGCCCAACATTTTAAGACAAGGCTTGGTTGTTCTTGTTGTATTGGTATGGTGTGGGAAGGAGACCTAGGAAAGCTTAGCACATTGCTAGTTTGCATTTTAAGGAAGGGTTTGTGACTTTCTGCGTTATGGTAAATGGACTTTCTTTTTGTACAAGCAATGGGTGAAAAGCATTTCCGTTGATGTAGTAGTCATTGATTGTTAGAAATTACGATGTGTTGCTTGTAATCTTGCAAATTAAACTCCCAAACTGCATTTGTAAATGTTATTCATGTATCATGTTGTGGACAAAATAGCAAATCATAAGACAAGGTAATTTAGGTAAATATACACCAGAATTCTTCAGAAAGTACATATATACACACACACAAATTCCTCATTTCTAATTTTTAAGAGATAATATACACATAGGGAGATAGAGTATAGCTTATCAAAAAAAGAGGGGGGGGGGGGGGGGGGTGAGATACTGATAGAGTGTATGTGTGTGAAGGAGGAGAGGGGGGTGGGGGGAGGTCATCCATAGTAGTCAGCTGAAATGTTGAGTATGCTCCTTATCTATCAGCTGCTAGTTTGAGGATTTGACCATTCTTAAGTTCCAACATGACACATTTTCACATTTGGATTTGATAGGCACTTTCTTCAAGCATATAAATATTTTGAATGAAATTGCTATTCCTGTTATTTTATCAAGGTTTGTGAAATGTTTTTATCTGACTCTGATTTTAGGCAAGGATACTCCTGGAGCCTGGATATGTTGCTGCCTACAACAACCTACAACCATATGAACAAAATGCTGTAAATCAGGAAAATGCCTTTCAGCCTCCTGAGGATTTTCCTGAAACAGACAATTTATGCCAAGAAGCTTATGAAATTCAAGAGCAGGGCACTATAAGTAAAGAAGAATATTTTAGACAGTTAGATGAGTTCAAAGCTAAAAATATAGATGAAACTGATGAGGAAACGAATGTTCATGATGGAGATACATCTTGTCTTGCAACATGCACAACAAGTGACATAGAGGATGATCCTTTCAAGAATTCATATTCATACAAGGCTGAGGGTGGTGGAGATGATGGACAAGGTTGTCTTACATCCTGTGTCGGAACTCGTTGGTTCAGAGCCCCTGAACTACTCTTTGGATCCACTGACTATGGTTTAGAGATTGATCTGTGGTCATTGGGTTGCATATTTGCTGAGCTTTTTACTCTGGAGCCCATTTTTCCTGGAACTGCAGATATTGATCAACTCAGCAGGATTTTTAGTGTTTTGGGAAACTTAACTGAGGAAGTCTGGCCAGGTTGTTCTAAACTTCCTGATTATAAAACAATTTCATTTAATAAGGTAGAAAATCCAATTGGTTTAGAAGCCTGCCTGCCCAACTGCTCCCCTGATGAAATCTCTTTGGTAAAAAAACTTGTCTGTTATGACCCAGCTAGCAGAGCTACAGCAATGGAACTGCTCCATGACAAGTATTTCAGTGAAGAGCCTCTTCCGGTTCCAATGTCTGAGTTATGGGTTCCTTTGACCAGAAGTGGGCAAGATGAGAATTCTCCTAGGGGGTGGTCTGGCCATGATGGAATGGGTTCGGATTCCGATTTTGAGGACTTTGAGAATTATACCAGGACTGATACTGGTTTTTCCATACGGTTCCCTTGAGCTTAAAGGGCATTAAGGTACTCTGATTTGTTAAATTATTTGTTGCAATTTTGTGTGATTAGATATTGGAAAGTTCATCTTACCTTTCTTCTCAAAAAAAGAAAAAAGAAAGAGAGGATATTGGGAGTTCATGCCAAGAGCCTCGTAGCTTAATTGCAACTTCTTAATGGTTTCAATAGAGACATTTAGAGATCAAATTTCTCCACCCAACCATTGAATTATAAAATAAATATATTATAAGTACATAATTTAATTTAGTATTGAAAGATATCTTGAAATATATTGGACCAACCTAATGTTTATATAAAAGTAGTACTCACCAACTACCATCACTCCATAAAAATAAAAACCCATAAAATCTGGAAACTCTCTTTCTTGTTAATTTGTGAGGAGTGTGGTTTTAGCACCACCACCACCACCAACCTCTGGCACCCCCACTATAAAGATATCGTCAATGCCATTAAGGCCAGTAGTGGCCATACTTGATGCCTTTGCTAGCACAACCACACCGATTTGAAGCACTACCGCCAACCTCCAATGCCACTACAACCACAAGACATCACTATCGTTATCTCTCTTTAAGCTCGACCACCAAACAAGAACAATTTTAGCTAGCAAAAATCCACTAAAAAAAAAAAAATCAAAGAGCAGTTACATTTCCGTATAGTTGCAAAGAGAACGGAAGATGCGAGGGTTTTTTTTTTTTTTTTTGACATACTTATAATATACGCGTATTATATGCTTTTTTTTTTTTTTTTTGGGTCAAAAAGGGCTACTTATATATTAGAAGCAACAATTTTATTACAAAAAGTGTTAGCTTTATCACAAGCTAACAAATGCTCCACCACAGACGGTGGTTCCACAAACACTACAAAAGATAAATTACAGCTAGCCCCTACTCTAGCTAAAGCATCTACGCAACGATTTGCTTTTCGGTAGGTGTGCTCAACCCGTTTGTTAGGGATGGCTCTTAGGAGGGTCCTGCAGTCAGTCAAAAGAAGCTCCATTAGCATATTGGCAGAATCATTATTCATTAGCTGAACAACACTCTTAGCATCCAATTCAACAACAAGGCTATTAAGATTGAGGTCCTTAGCAAGAATGAGTCCATCTCGTAAGGCCCACAACTCTGCCATAAAGCTATTAGTGCAGCCAAGACTTCTAGAGAAGCTAGCAACCCAATCTCCATTGTGATCCCTGATCAGCCCACCTCCTCCAGCCTTTCCAGGAAATCCTAATGCCAAACCATCAGTATTGAGTTTAGCCGATCCCACTGGTGGTTTTCTCCAAGCCACAAGTATAATGGACTTAGATATAGCAATCTTAGATCTCATTCCTATAGCAAAAAATTCAGCAGCACTTTGTTTGCATTTCTCAATAGCCTTAGTAGCCGGAGTACTAGTCCTAAACAAACAATCATTACGTTGCAGCCAAATGTGCCAAATTCCCAAAGGAAAGACAATACTCCACGGGATTCCCATACAATTAGATACAAGTTTTGTATAGCAGTTAACTTCCAACCATTCTTTAATGGGTTTATTAAATGATTCCCTTAGCAAATGAGGAAAATTTAGCTTCAGCCAAAAATCTTGGGCAAATTCACAAGTACGCAGCAAATGATCAAGTGATTCAGTCTCTTTGAGGCATAAAGGGCAAGTTGTATTGAGGTTTAAACCTCTTGAACCTAGTACTTCACCAGTGGGAAGGCTATTATGCATGCACAGCCACAGGCAAAACTGAACTCAAGGTGGTGCAGTAGTCTTCCAGACCCAAGACATATCTATGGTATCCAGGTTCAAGGGGTTTAAGCCTCTTGCCAATAAATAGGCTGCAGATAGAGAGAAAGAACCATTTTTGGAGAAGGCCCAAATGAGAGAGTCTTCAGCATTGGTGTCAAATGAGAAAGGAGTTGCTATAAATTTCTCTAAAATCTGATCAGGTAGCACAAAAGAACTGTTTTGCAAATTCCAGCCAATGCCATTGTCAAAACATTGATGCAACATTACTTTGTCTTCATCCCTTGCAAGTGGTCCTTCAATAAGGCTTCGGAGTGTGCCATTAGGGAGCCAAAAGTCCAGCCAAAGTTGACATGTAGGCCATTTTTCACTGACCATCTTAATCCTTTGACATAGACAGGTCCACCTTTTTTGCAAGCTGTCCAGATTCTTGAGCAAGGGAGGTTTCTGCCCTCCTCAAACAACCTCTTAGGAGTGAGATATTTCTTTACCAGCATCTTTGCCCAAGGAGCTTCACTTTCATTAGCTAGTCTCCAGCATAATTTAGCCAAAATTGCTTGATTCCTGTATTATACGCATTTTTACTATGGTCGGTAGTGGTGCTAAGATATGTAACGATTTTTATTTTTATTATTTTAGGTAAGTGAAATAAGAAAAGGTATAAAATAGGTTAATTAAATTAGTAGACTTCATGGCCAATTTTGATTTGTGGTACATAAAGTGATATAGTGAAAGTGGTATAAAATATTTGGATTCACATTAACGTATATGTAACAAATTTTTGCCTTTTAGATTATAGGGTAAATTGCAAAGTACATCATAAAATTTAGGGTTGTTTAAATTTTACATCAAATTTGAAAAATTAGATTTTACACCTTGAAATTTCTCTCTGTTAGCAAAAGTAGCTTCCATTAGTGACTCGCTTACTAATGGAAATTAAAGATGAGTGCAGCGGAAATTAAGTTTTAAACGGATCTACTTCATTCGATATTAATAACATGTACTAAGTAAATTTCAGAATTTTGAGAACAAGAGATCGTACCTTGAAGCGGTGAATTTCAAAAACAAAGATTGAAGTACTCGGGAATACTTTTAATCTTCACTCCAATTCCACTAACGCCCAAGATGTGTGGTCTCTCAAATTGGTAACAAAAGGGATGACAAGTGAGTGACAAAAACTCACATGTACACCATTTCAATGTTGTTTTTCACACTCTGAAAAATCCGAACGTTTTTCCCTTTGTATCTAATCAATTTATCTAATTGGGCTGGCCTTTTGGGCCTTACCAATTGGGCTTAAGTGTGTGGCTTGGAGTGGGACCAAAAGTGACCAATAAGACACTAGCTCCAATGGGCCTTGGGCTTTTCTGTCAACTCTTGACAAACCCTAAGTTACCATTAACTATATTTAATATCACTATATAAATAGTTGCACTCTAGGTCTTATCTATAAATTATACCTCAAGACTTTATTATACATGCAACCTCTTCATAAAATATTCGTAGTAATACAAAGTCATTAATGTAGACTGCCACTTTGTAAATTACTACATCTTGATCCTTGAGTATCCGGTTTAATCCTTTAATGTTATTCATTATATATTTATGAAATCCAATTCCATAAATATATACTTTAGTCTTACTAAAGTGGTTAGGCCTAACTCTCTGAATAACAAACTCATTAAACTTATCTCAAGGGAATACTTTATATCTCTGTTAAGAGACTATGAATTCCATCTTAAGAATACATGTTCCATCAACACTAAATGTGGCTGCCCAACATACTGAGGTTTTGACCATAACTTTAGATCTCACTCCTGATATATCAAAGCAACCTACACCTCATGATCAGGTCCATTATTCTCTCAGGATTAACAGTTCATGCAAATGTAAGTCGTGAGATTTATTATTCATTTGACAGTCTTTAGGAGAATAATAAATCTCACGGTGGTCCAGTTCAATATGTCTTAACTCTTAAAACATATGAACACATCAACTAGAAGTCACCACTTCCATGATCAAGACAAATCATCATGATTGATATGTTATAGTCTTCGCAGATGAAATGCCCAATTTCATCACTGACAACGAACTATAATTCTGAGTTTACAAAGAACTTGTGATTTATATCTTCTGTGACTCTTCACATAAATCACATACTATGCATCTCATGGACTATATGATAATGTCTGAATATTCATGTTACCATTATTTCAGATAATAATAAAACAATTTCATTAAACACAATATTAAGTCATACATAATGTCAAACTTAATATCATACATAGCATCATACAATAGGATTTAAGGGCACTAATCCTAACACTTACATGGCCGTCAAATGACATGATGGCAACCAAGACACACTCTACTTGAGGTTTACTCCGAAATTATTTTGTCTACCTGTGGTTTAAAAAATGTCACTTTACCCACCTGATGTTCACTTTGTTTGTCTCTCATAACCCACCTCTGTTAAAACTGAGGGTGTTGATGCTTATTTTGGGAAGCCTAGTAGAAAGAAGAAAACCAACAACATGGGCAGAAAAGAGTTAGTAAGTGGATAGGAAAACCATTAAACCCAAGAGACAGGAATAATGAATCACAGACCCATGAAATAAACAAATGGGCCTTGAGGAAGCAAATGGGCTTAAAAGAGCCCAGAAAGAAAGAAGTAGCAAACCTATGGGCAGTATATGATGTAGAAGAGTAAGAATGGGCTATAGCAGGCCCGGAGTAATGAAAGTACAGAAAGTAAGGGATTGATGGAAAGTCCATGAGCCCTAAGGATGAAGAATAAAGTAATTGGGTCAGGGAAGCCCAAAGGAGTTAGTTAAAGCCCATGGGAACACAAGACTAGAAAGGGCCGAGGATGCCCAAGGAAAGTAAAATGGGCAAGGATGCCCAAAAGGAAAATGGGACACAAGAGCCCGCAAGCAATGTAACCAAAAAAGCCCAAATGACTATATTGAGTCATTGAGAAAAGAATAAGCAACAAGCCCAAAAAGGCCCAGCAGGCTTAGGTCAAATAACACCACAACAGGAATAGCAAAGTGATATGGTAGGAAATGATGGTAAGGCTATGGAAAGAGTAAAAGGGTGTTGAAGGAAGGAAAGTCCACAATTAGGCAAAGCCTAGCCCCCAAAGGAAGTAAGACATAAAGAATGGGAGATCAAAAAACAATCCACGCCATAAGAAACCAAAATGACCGTCATAATGTGCAGACAATCCTCCAGATCACGGCAAACGCATGAATGACAGGCAAGCTTTGAACACACATAAAAGAGAAGTACGCGCAAGGCCCAAACATCACCAGCCTGTACCCAGCCAATACAGGACGTGGTGAGGTCATGGGTTTTGGTAAGAGGGCATGGTCTAGCAGTGGGGAGAGGAGAAAACCTATTCTGGGTATCTTGTTCAGGCTCTTTTGGGGGAAATGTCCTGCTGGGATGACATGCCACCCAAAAGAAGTAAGGATGAGTTAGAGCTACTAGGTGCCATGAGAGAGAGAGAGAGAGAGAAAGAGAGAGCACCACACTGTAACAAGTAGGAGGGTCACGACAGAAAAATAAACAAAATAGCCTTCTTTGTCTGATAAGGGGAAGTGGCATAGCCAGCACAAGTAAGTGGTGATGGTTGAACGACTGACAAACTAGTAATGGTCGACAAGGACACCCATATCAGACAAAGGTAGTTAAGGGCTAAAATAGTAAAAACCAGTCGTGGTAAGCACTATAAAAAGGGGCCTTTGTCGTGCACAAGGGGGATCACGATCATGGTAATAGTAATCTCTAAGAGAAAATCATAAGACAGAAGAAGCACTAAGAAAGGAAGGGGGGAAAAACAAAGGAAAAAGAGATAACTTAGAATGGCAAGCATGCACCAATAGGTTGATCTCCTCTCTTCATCTAAAGCTCTGCTTTCTACTAAAGAAAAAGGATCCTCATTGAACATAAACCATTTAGGCCCATTCCTTAAAAGTAATTAATTTCTTTTCCTGGGGAGATTATTCGCATTGAGGAAGTGGTTTTCCTTCTAGGTTTCAAGCTCTGTAGCCTTACTTGGCAGGGCAAACTAATTTTTTCCTTCCTTGATTCAAGAAGCCCATTATTATTATTTCCCCATTTATTTATGTTACTTTGGTGTACGGGGGTGCTTCTTGCTACTTCCTTTTATTTATTCCATCTAATATTTCTTGTGTTATCTTTATTATATCTGTCTGTCATAGCTTCCCCCTAGCATCTCTACCTACCATGGGTATGTGGTCAAAACCTGTCAAAAGGGGTATAGTTTGTGCACAAGCCGAACCAAAGTGAGTTGTAGTTGGATCGGTCTCAACTTCTTTACTTAAAACACTTGGCCTAGTACCGCAAGAGGCGGCCCAGCCCAACATTGCAAAATAGGCCCACTACATTAAATTGGTGACTTCTCTGGGGAGTTAAGTCATAGATAAGGATAGAAGTCCTCACAAATAAATGCCTCTAAAATCCAGGACGACGCGAAACATGAGCGCTATGCCCTCACAAGCAGAGTTCAGACCAACAACGCCTCACCAATATCAGCCTAACCAAACGGAAGGTGTTGACAGAATAGGGGCTGAACCCCAACCACAACCAAGAATCCCTATTGACAATGCCAACATCTTCATTGAGGTGTTGCAATCCTTGTAGCACTCACAACAACAAATGATGGAAGAAATTCGTCAAATGAAAACAGACAAAACAAAGGAGAAAGGAAGCCAGCATTACCCGGAGAATGCAATAGACAAAGAGGAGACACTAGCAGGAGATGTCTCATAGAATGTGGAACAATGTTTCATCACTATGGCCGAAGTAGTGACCCTCCTAGAGCAGGAGAGGGCTATAGCACCTAAGGAAAGATTCTATGCACGAAGACCTCCGTACCCACTAAGGGTACTCAGTAAACCATACCCTGAGAGGTATGAGCCGCGAGCCTTTGCATAGTATGATGGCAGGAAAGGAAGTGTTGTTAAGCATGTGAGCAAGTTTATTGATACTCTTGGCCTTTACACCACAGACGAAGAATTATGTCTTCGAGAGTTTTCCAAATTACTATGTGACCGGGCATACACTTGGTACATCGGCCTAGAGCTAGGAGCAATCCCAACTTGGGATGACATGGTGGACATATTATGCACTAAATACTTCCACGAGGAAGAAACAGTAACGCTTGCAACCCTACAAGCAACCAAGCAAAGAAGTGATGAGGATTTAATGGAATATATCAAAATGTTCAAGGACATAGCACTTGACTGCCATGATCATTGTGAAGAAAGAACATTGGTGGAAATGTGTATGACAAACATGATCAGGGAGTACAGGGCAGTCCTGGAAAACTTAGAAATCTCCCAGTTTGCACAATTGTTGCAAAAGGCTAGGAAGACTGCCCAGTCAGTGAAACCAAGTTCTGACAAGAGGAACGCTCTACTGGCTATGGTAGTATCTACTAGCGAACGGAAAAGGAAAACTGATGGAAGGGAGTATGATACTCCCCCACCAATACCATGTACCCTAAAGGAGTTAGATGTGCTCCTAGACAAGTGGATAGTATACTGAGTCCTTAAGCCTAATTAAGTTTCTAGAAAGCCCACAGAAGATGAGCGAAAGGACCCACGCTTCTGCCGTTTACACAACTACGTGCAACATCCTACTGCAGAATATTGGGCATTTCGTAGACTGGTGCACTGCAGGATTAAAGAAGAGACTCTAGAAATATCGTAATAGGAAGTTCAAAGAAACCCACTCCCAAACTACAAAAAGGAAGGGTGTAGCAGTGGTAGTAATTTGCGCAAATCTAGGGGAGGACAAAGAGGAGAATCTAGCCTTGCCTACCACAGTAATTACCACCTTATAGAAGAGCTCTAAATTCAAAATTTTGTTTGACCAATTGGGGCTTACGGCGAAGGAGCGAAAGATAGCCACAGAGGCCCTGGTGAGCATTGCCTTCGGGGGCAAGAATAGAATGCTTATCAGCAGAAGTCACGGATGACAGAGCCCTCCTACAGGAGTCAAGTGAAATCGCTTTTAGCAATGAGGATATGGAGGTGAGGCACCCGGACCACAGGAGGCCCATCTACTTAGCAGCATCCATAAATCAAATACCCATCAAGAAAGCCTTGGTGGATACAGGTGCTTCTATAAATCTCATTCTATTGAGCACTCTACAAGCGGCAGGAATTTCAGAAAGAAAGATTCAGGGTTGCCCAATGAAAGTGATAAGGTTCGGAGGAAGGGGCGAACACACTGCAGGCCACATTCAGCTGTGGTTAAAGATGGGCCCCATAGCTTCTTTAGCTCGGTTCCATGTAGTAAAGACAGAGGTCTCATATCTTGTGCTATTCGGAAGGCCATGGTTGCACAAACACCGACTAGTCCCATCCACCTACCACCAATGTGTGAAGGGAAGGACGAATGGCAGAATGATACGCATAGCAGCAAATCCCTCGCCATTTAAGCAAGTGGAGGCTCATTTAGTAGAAACTATGTTCTACAACCAATAGGCTCCATCTAGGGAAAGCTTAGTATCAAAACCATGAGGCACCTTCGTACCTAAGTAAGAAGACATCCAAAGTGATCCGAAACCTGATCTAAGGGAGTTGCTAGCATGAAAAAAAGAAAAGAAAGGAAGCGCCTGCCGTAGAATCAGATGACACACCGTAATGTGTCAGGGTCTAAAGCCTTGATGGCAGGATTGTTCACAAATTATGAAGGCGTGCAAGGCCCACGAGTGGAATACAAGCGAGCCCCAACCAAGAGTGGCAGTACAGGAGTTTGGCGTGTTGCGTAGCTCAAGAAAGTTTGGAGGAAGGTAATGAAGAGAAAGATAAGGAAGTTGTGGCATAAAAGGATGTACAAGTTATGACAGAAAAAGAGTTGGAGGAAGTTGACCTAGGGTCTAGCTCACAAGAACCAAGGCCTATCTCAATTAGTGCAAGTCTAACGGAAAAGGAAAAATCAGAATTGATACTGTTGTTGAAAGAGTTCAAAGACGTTTTTGTATGGGATTATAGTGAAATGCTAAGGTTAGATCCCAGGCTAGTAGCGCATACGTTGAATGTGGACCTAAAGGCCAAGCCAGTGGCCAAGCTTTCCAGGATATTCCACACTGAGATAGAATGGCAAATAGTCAAGGAAGTACAGAAATTGTTGGCTGCAGGATTCATCAAGCTTGTTCAACACCCACGCTGGCTATCTAACATAGTACTAGTAAAGAAGAAAATTAGGTAGATAAGATGTTGTTTAGACTTCAGAAATCTCAACAAAGTCTGTCCAAAGGATGAGTTCCCATTACCAAACTGGATTTACTAATAGATTCTGTGGTAGGAAGTGTCATGTTTTCATTCATAGACGGGTTCAGTGAGTACAATCAAATCAGAATGGCACCAAGGGATGCAAAGAAAATTGCTTTCAAAACACCCATGGGCAACTTCTACTACCCTATGATGCCTTTTGGGTTAAAAAATGCAGGTGCAACTTATCAACGAGCAATGATGGCCATATTTCATGACATGATGTATCAGGAACTAGAGGACTATGTGAATGACATAGTGGTAAAATCAAGGAGGAGAGAGGAACACTTCCACGTGTTAAGAAAGGTATTCGAGAGGTGTAGAGCTTTCAAACTAAGAATGAACCCTCTCAAATGCGCATTTGGAGTGTCCTTTGAGAAATTCTTGGGCTTCCTGATTCACAACAGGGGAATAGATGTGGACCCGGCCAAAGTCATGGCCATAGCAACTATGAGACCTCCAGCCATAGTAAAGGAGTTGAAGAGCTTCTTAGGGAAGGTATCATATATCCGAAGATTCATCCCTAGGTTGGCATCAATTACTTTTGCTTTCACCAAATTACTCAGGAAAGAGCAAAGCTTTGAATGGGGAAAAGCGCAGCAGACGGCCTTCAAAAGGCTACAGCAGATCATGATGAACCTCCCTACTATGTAAGCCCCAATTCACAAAAAACCATTGCTAATCTACTTGGCCACCAACTCGTATGTCATTGGTGCATTAATCACCCAAGAGGATGGAGGTGGCATTGAGCAACTAGTGTACAACATCAGTCGTGCCTTAAAAGATGCAGAAACTCGTTACCCAAGGGCAGAAAGGGCATGCCTGGCTATTGTGTATGCTTTGCAGAGGCTACACCATTATTTCTTGGCTTACGAAGTATGGTTGATGACCATGTCTCATGTCGTCAAAACTTTGATGCGGCAACCAATCCTCTCTGGTAGAATATCCTAATGGTTGTTACAATTGTCACAATACGACTTGAAAACGAGAACGCCCAAGGCAGTAAAAAGCCAAGCTATAGTAGACTTGCTGGTGCAGTTTCCAAGAGAGGAAGAATTCCCGCTGGATGATGAAATTCCAGGGGAAGTAGCCATGGTGGAAGAAGTCAGAGAACAATGGGTAATGAAGTTTGATGGATCTTTTACCGCCCAATCAGGGGGAGTGGGAGTAGTTTTATACCTTGAAGAAGATGAGGCAATGGCGTTATCGTTCAAACTAGAATTCCCCTGTTCAAACAACATGGCAGAATACGAAGCCCATCTAATCGAGCTAGCCACGGCTTTCGAAATGGGAGTCAAGCATTTAAGAGTAATGGGTGATTCGAACCTAGTAGTCTGCCAGACTAAGGGGAGCTTCTCCTTAAAGGAACTGAGCCTAGCCCCGTACAAAGCAATGGCCCAAAAGATGGAGGAAAAGGTTTCAATCTTCGAGATAGAACATGCTCTAAGGAACGAAAACCGATTTGCAGATGCATTGGCCGCACTAGGCTCATAAATAATTTTTGAAGGGGATAACACCAGGATAGAAGTTAGCAAGAGGAGGGAGTCTATTATTGAGACCTTGAAGGAAAGATTCCAGAAAGAACAGTGTGAAGGAGATTGGCGGATTCCTATAAGGGAGGCCCTGGTGAAGGAAGAAGACGCCGCAGAACTAAAGGTGCTAAAGGACTATGCCCTGGTAAAAGGAGAATTATATCGCAGGATGCCAGGAGGGATCTTGTGCAGGTGCGTAGGACAAGAAAAGGCCCAAAGAAAGTTAAAAGAAGTGCACAACAAGACATGCGGATCTTGTAGAGAGGTCAATCTTAACCATATGCTTCAAAGGGCAGGCTTTTATTGGCCAAGTATGGGTAAAGACGCAAACCAAGTCCAAACCCAATGTGAGACTTGCCAGTTTATGGCAGACAGAGTGGAAAGTTACGCTGTATTCGCCAGCGAGGACTGGAGAAGTCCATTTGTGCAGTACTTGGTAGAGGGTATTCTACCATAAAAGCACACGGAAAGATGTAAGCTTAAGAGGTTGGCAACACGCTACTTTTTGCATAACAAAGTCCTTTTCAAGAAAGTGTATGATGGGGACCCCTTAAGATGTTTGGGTCCCGAGGAAGCAAAAGGAACGATAAAGGCGGTGCACTCAAGACAGTGTGGGGAACACCAGGGGAAGAAGAAGCTATACGTATGTCTACTACAAATTGGCTATTACTGGCCCACCATGAAGAAAGACACAGCGAAATTTGTAAAAAAATGTCATGGTTGTCAAGTATAAGCCAACCTGATTCACACCCATCCGTAGAACTTACATAACATGGTCACCCCATGACCCTTTCACACTTGGGGGCTTGATTTAGTGGGACCAATTAACCCATCATCGTATGGATACATATGGATCATAGTGGCTACAGAATACTTCAAAAAGTGGGCAGAGGTAGTGCCACTCCGTAGAGCCACAGAAGGAGCAGTAGCAAACTTCATGAAGGAGACCGTAATTGTGAGGTTTGGGGTACCCCACAAGATTATCAGCGACAATGGCACCCTTTGTCAACAGTGAAGTAAGGAAGATGCTGGAATTCTACCAAGTCAAGCACCATCGTTTATCACCCTATTATCCTTGGGGAAATGGGCAAGCAGAGGCGACAAATAAGACCCTCATAAAGATCATCAGTAAAATGAGCCAAGAGTATAAAGGAGGATGGGCAACGCACCTGCCGGACGCTCTTTGGGCTTATAAAAGTTCACCAAAGTCAACCACAGGGTTTTCACCCTTTTCCTTGGTCTACAGGACAGAGGTAATGAGCCCGGCAGAAGTAATGACTCCGACAGAAGTAATGACTTCATCAATGAAAGTTATGCAAATGCAGGAGAAGGAAAAAGAAAGGGAAGTATTTGCAACAAAAACGTATGAAGACCTAAAAGGGCTTGATAAAAAGAGTGAAGAGGCCCAAGAACACAGCCATAAATATAGACAAAGGATGACTGAAGTCTATGGCAGGATGACTAAAGAGAGAGTGTTCGCAATAGGGCAACTCATGTTAAAAGTAGCGAACTACGTCAGGCGAGGGATGGCAGGACCATCTAAGTTTGCACCAAAATGGGAAGGACCCCTTGCGATAAGGGAGGCGCATCTAAATGGGTATTACCATTTGACCCAAATAGATGGTAAAGACCTAATGGACCCCATCAATGGAAATTGGTTGAAACGTTATTATGCTTAAAGAGAAGAAGTTATGTAGTTATCCCTTTTGTTTAATAAATTTTATGTTTCACTTTCTTCCTTCAAGTGACAATGTCACAAGGCAAGATTGTAACGTGCTTTTATGAGTATGTAATAAAAAAGTGCAAAGTATTATGAAAGCATTCTATGTCATAGCAATAGCAAAAGCAGTAACAAAATGTAGCATCATAATTACAAACCCAATCTGTGGCAAACTTGCCAAATAAGTGCTATAGGAAACATAAAGTGTACTAGATGGGGTAATAAGAGAAGGAAAACAACAAAAAAAGGGGGGACTACATCATCATCAACGAAGCCCGGAAATAAGGGTCTGATCTTCAAAATAACCGGATCCACCAATACTGGAAAGAAGGCACTCATGATAGCCTTCCAAGTCTGCTACCTCCTTCCTTAGAGCCTCAATACGTGTATCAATGGCATCAATAGCAGGCTGAACCCTCCTCAGGCAATCTCATGAAGATGGTCTAAAATGAACTCCACAGCAAAACCCACGCTAACAAGCTCCTGAATCGCAACCCTCCACTGTAGGATCCTCTCGGTAGAGACAGTGTCAACAAAGTTATGCTCAATATCGTTCATCACACTCCCCAGCATCTTCAAGAAATTCTCTCTAGCAGAACGGCCAAGGCGGAATCCTTGCATGAAGTTACCACAGCTACTGTCGATCGCCACCAAATGAGAAGCACAATCCTCGAGGATCCTGAAACCGTGGAAGTCTACATAGGGAGGACCAGAACCCCAAAAATCTGCAGGATCGAGGTCATTAACTTTAGGTCGATCAAAGCATGTAAAGAAGGTCGCGGCCTCACTCACAGGGTCCAGAATGGTGGCAGAACTGCTGCCCACCTCAAACTGAGAAGGGGCAGTGGGAAGTGGACCTACCAGGAAAACACGAAGCATGGTGTGAGAAATCACAAGTTAAAGAGAATGAGCTCGCAATGAATAAATGAAGAAGGAGGGGAGGGAAAGAGACACACCAAGACCCACAGGAGTAAGGGCTATAGGGATAGCAGGAACGGGTGATGTGGGAATGGCAGAAACAGGTACAAAAGGTACTGCAGAAACTGGCACTGTGGGAACGATAGTAACGAGTGCTATGGATGTGGTAGGAGGAGCGGCTGTTGGCATCCTTATGTTTGCTGCAACTCCTGGCCCCTCAAAGGTCTCTGCAAACAGGGAAATAGACATACAAATAAAAGGAGACTGCAGCAAAGGGGGTGACACAAATACATACGTATAAAGAGAAGATAACAAAAAAGAGGGAAGAGTGAACTTAGCAAAAAAAATGGGGGGGGGGGGGACCCATGAATTTGGTCTCGAGGTTAACACTCTCCTTTTCATTAGAATCAGAAATCCTTTTCTTTATGGTAGGCTCGTCGCCAAGATCCTCAAGACCGTCCTCAAACCCCTCAGAGGACAAGTCTGCATCAGGCCCATGTGTAGCAGATCTAGGAATGGAAGATGGGGTAACCACCAAAGAGGAACCATCCTTCACAGCCTGAGATAGAGCTACAAATGGGTCACTGGTGGAGATAACAAGGGGTGTGGCAAGAGAAGCAACCTCGGTCTGAGCATCAGCAGGAGAAATGACTCCGTCTTAGGGAGTAAGTGTCTCGGCAGGAATGGGAGTGGCCTCACTAACCCTCTCAGTATAAGTACCCTCATCTATGGGTACCAGCTCAGTGGAGGGGATAGAAGCCTCAGCAAGAAATCCATGTGCAGCAAGAGGAGGGGCAAGTGTTGCAAATACTACATCAGCCCCATCGAAGAAACCTTCCATAGGAGTGCCCATGGAGGCAAAAAGCTCCTCGGCCGTGGGGTGGTATATAGAGATAGGCTCGGGCTCATCCTGGAAAACAAAAACAAAAAAAAAATGGAACAAAGGAATCCATAACTAGTGATGATGCTGAAAGAAGGATGAAACAACCAATGGCATATGGCAGAGGAAATATGGGCCGAAGAGAAGAAAAAGAAGGAAGAAAGGAAGGAGACATACCTTAAACTCGAGCTCATTGAGTAATATGGGACAGGTGGCAGATACATCCTCCTTATGCTTAGACAGCAAAGGGAAAGGAAGAAAAAGACAAAGATGGAGAAATGAGTTAACAGGTATATGAGGGTTAACTGCAGGAAAACCCTATATATAAAGAGAAGGGAGAGGCAAGGTCAGAGATAACATAGTCTCCGCTCAGTGGTAGTGGACAAAGGAGGAGAGGTCTTTCTCTTACTACCTCAGGTCCTACTGGAAGGAGGAGCATAGGTAGGCAGTCACGGAGCAGTGAATTTGGACTTGCTGGCAGTAGGGCACACATTAGAACGGGTGCAGGTAGAAGCAAAAGAAGGGCTCTCCAAAGCTATATTGCCTATGTAAGGAAGGCCACTCTCAAAAGGTACAATGCCTAAATAAGCTTCAGAAGAATCACCACATTTTTTGGCGAATTTAGGCTTGGAAAAACCTTTCTTACCTGGCGCAGAAATGTTCGTCACTTTCACTTTCTTCTCCCAACCCGGAGGATAATCACCAGCATGCCAATACCACCATCTATTCTCCTCATCCCACTCAAAGATGGCAGATTGACTCTGCTTCTTGGCATATGCTAACACAAACTTGGAGGGCAGGAGCAACCGAGGATTAGCCAAAATGACCGCACTGAGCCCATCAGGAGGAATAAGGGAGAAACCATGACTACCCATCAATTCCTACTCAAACGAAGTCATCACAACCTACCAGTATCCGTGCATGGTAGAAGTACAAATGCCCTCTCTCGGTAAGCCTGGAATGGTAACTACAGTAAAACGTTGGCTCCAGAATTCAAAAGCAACATGCCACAGGAATGGTCAGACGGAAGTAGGAGACTCCATAAGAAAATAAAGATTATCGGGAATGTCCTGATCTAGCCCAAACTGTCTTCTCACCCAGTTAGCTAAATAATGCACAAACCTAATGCCTTTGTCGACCAGATAAGGTAACCACCCAGCATTGGTGGCCACCAAGTAAGTAATCCCTATCTCCTCGAAATCGGTCAAGGGGGTGGTGGTCCCGGTAATGTCAACAAATAGACCCATAACAGAGTCTGCACACGTGTAACCCATACCTAAGTTCCTGTAAGCTCTCCAAGAAAACCTAACTCCTTTATCAAAGAATTCAACAACAAAATTATCAATTGGCTTTAAACTAGCCCAACGAAAAGCCAATGGGAAGTAAAACTCAAATCTACCACAGAAATTAGTAATGACTCTCGGACACAACTAATATTTCTCCTTAGTAAAACAGACGGGCCTACACTTCGCCAAGTGCCTGGCACAACACTCATATAACAAGTGCTGCAGAATAGTACTGTGAATGGAAGTAGTGACTATGTGACAAGAGCTTGACTGATTCTCATCACTCCATTTGATGTCTAACTGAACATACAAATGCCCCAAAAACATGGGAGCCAATTGCAGGCTTACCGCAGTAGATATCTTGATAGCAAATCAAAAATATAAAGGCTTCATAGCATAGTAGGGATGAAAGCCAAAGATAAACTTACAAAGCCAGAACGTGATAAAGGCTGCATGATGAGCAGCAACGAAGATCTTAGCAGTGGAACTAACCCAAAATGACAACTTTGCATTGCCACTCATCCTTTTCTTCAACTCGGCCTCCACAGCCTTTTCCAAAGTCACGGGGATCTCACCGTAGGAGAGAATGAAAGTATGAGTGGTGGTACACCACTGGCGGACCAAATGGGAAAGGTTGAAGAGGTCCCTATAGTTAGATAAATAGGGGGATGAAACAATAGCCTTCAATACACTAGCTCACTGTATCAACCCCATGAAACCCATATCAGATAACTCCTTATCCACCAATTCCCTCCAACCCAAAGCAGTGCCCAATCCAAATTCAAAGTGAATGGGCACCAGGAGTGAAGTGCCTTGGCGGATGATGAGATCGGGGATCAAGGAAGCCAACGGAGCCCAAGAAATGTATGTATTGTGACAGCAAAGAGTTAGCCACACACGGCCCGGTGACGGCAGCGTGTAATCACCGGGAACCTTTAGGAAATGGGGATGGGTATCGTACCAAGGATCAATAAAAGGAGTGCACTCACTATCCGGGGCATGCTATGCTTCTTCCTCATCGAAATGGTCCAATTCAGAGTACACGGCCCCCTCACCTACATCACATGCAGTAGGAGGATCAAAGACAATCTCTTTTCCCTTATAGCAAGAAGAGCTTTGGCCTTTCTTCAGCGTCATGGTATAGGAGTTTGATCGAAGTAAACGAATAGGAGTGTTTTAGAAGAAGGAAGCGGTGAAGAAAGGGAAACGGAGAGAGTGTTTGTGTTGGAAAAGGAGAAGATGTTTGTGTTTGGATTACGAAAGGATTTTCTCTTAAATACCAACTTCATTAATACTGGCACGAAAGGAGGCAACGGGTCGGCCATCAAAAGAGGGATGAAATTAATGAAACGGCGACTGGGTTTCAGAATAACTACTAAACTGGGAAATTCAAAGAGACAACACCGTTCATAGCATAAAAAAAAAAAAAAAAAAGCATACAAGTTAAGGTCCACTGTTCGAAAAAGCTCGCAAAGGAAAAGAAGAAGAAAAGACAGAAAGGGCAGAGAAGTCTTTTATTCACATATGAATCGCAGGAATGCTTCATATGTTTAGGGGACTAAATGTTGATGCTCATTTTGGGAAGCCCAGTAGAAAGAAAAAGCCCAGCAATATGGGCAGAAAAGAATTAGTATGTGGATAGGAAAACCATTAAGTCCAAGTGGCTGGAATAATGGATCATAGACCCATGAAATAAACAAATGGGTCTTGGGGAAGCAAACGGGCTTAAAGGAGTCCGGAAAGAAAGAAGTAGCAAACCCATAGGTATTATATGATATAGAAAAGTGAGAATGGGCCACAGCAGGCCCAAAGTAACGAAAGTAAAGAAAGTAATGAGTTGATGGAAAGTCAATGAGCCCCAAGGATAAAGGATAAAGTAATTGGGCCAGGGAAGCCCAAAGAAAGTAAAGTGGGTCAAGGATGCCCAAAAGGAAAATGGGACACAGGAGCCAGCAAGCAATGTAACAAGAAAAGCCCAAATGACTATACTGAGTCATTGAGAGAAGAATAAACAACAAGCCCAAAGAGGCCTAGCAGGCTTGGGTCAAATAACACCACAGCAAGAATAACAGAGTGGTATGGCAAGAGATGATGGCAAGGCTATGGAAAGAGTAAAAGGGTAGGCTGAAGGAAGGAAAGCCCATAATCCGACAAAGCCTAGCCCCCAAAGGAAGTAAGGCATAGAGAATGGGAGATCAGAAAACAGCCTACGCCATAAGAAGCCACAATGACCGGCATAATGTGCAGACAAGCCTCTAGATCACGGCAAACGCATGAATAGCAAGCAAGCTTTAAACACACATAGAAGAGAAGCACGCGCAAGGCCCAGACATCACCAGTCTGTATCCAGCCGATACAGGACGTGGTAAGGTAACGGATCAGAGGTAATAGGGCATGGTCTGGTGGTGGGGAGAGGAGAAAACCTATTTTGGGGCTCCTCTCTTTTGGGGAAAATGTCCTACTGGGATGACATGCCGGTCAAAAGAAGTAAGGATAAGTTGAATCCACTAGGTGCATGCCATGAGGGATAGAGAGAGAGAGAGAGAGAGAACACCCACACTATAACGAGTAGGAGAGTCACGGCGGACAAACAAACAACTAGCCTTCTTTGTCTATAAAGGGAAGTGGCGCGGCCAATACAGGTAAGTGGTGATGGCTAAATGACTAATGAACCAATAGTGGTCGGCAAGGACACCCATATCAGACAAAGGTAGTTAAAGGCTAAAATAGTAAAAACCAGTCACGGCAAGCACTATAAAAAGGGGCCCTTGCCGTGCACAAGGGGGATCACGATCACGGTAATAGTAATCTCTAGGAGAAAATCATAAGACAGAAGAAGTACTAAGAAAGGAAGAGGGAAAAACAAAGGAAAAATAGAGAACTTAGAGTGGCTGGCATACACCAATAGGTAGATCTCCTCTCTCCCTCTAAAGCCCTGCTCTCTCCCAAAGAAAAAGGATCCTCATTGAACATAAACCATTTAGGCCCATTCCCTTAAAGCAATTAATTTCTTTTCCTAAGGAGATTATTCACATTGAGGAAGTGGTTTCCCTTCTCGATTTCAAGCTCCTTAGCCTTACTTGGCATGGCAGACTGATTTTTTCCTTCCTTAATTCAAGAAGCCCATTATTATTATTTCCCCATTTATTTCTGTTACTTTTGTGTACGAGGGTGCTTCTTGCCGCTTCCTTTTATTTATTCTATCTAGTATTTCTTTTGTTATCTTTATTATATCTGTCTGTCATAACTTTCCCGTAGCAGCTCTTCCTGTCATGGGTATGTGATCAAAACCTATCAAAAGGGGCATAATTTGTACACAAGCTAAACCAAAGTGAGTTGCAATTGAATCGGTTTCAACTCTCTTACTCAAAACACTTGACCTAGTACCGTAGGAGGCAGATGTCTCTCTCCTCCTAAAACAAAACAAAACATACAAAAACAAGATTAAAAAAATGTCATTTGTAAAAATGGTAGAAACTTGCTAAAGAACTTCAAGAACACAAAAATTACAAATATAACTTGGAAAAAAAATCTCTCTGCTATTTCTCAGCTCTAGATCTCTCCCTCTCTCTTTCTTCGCTCAAACCCCCAATTTGGTCTTGGTTGTGGATTTTTGCAGGTTGGTGGAACAGAACAAGTGACTTAACCCAAAGCAAAAACCACAGTCAAGGCCCCAAGTCTTTGCTTTAACAATTTGAACATAGATTTAACAAAAACCCAATATCAAAATCACTACTATTTATAACCAAAACACAAATTTCTTTGTGACTTACAAAAGAATTGCAGGGAAATAAGTTGGTGAAGTCTCCTTGTCCCTAGAAAGCCAAGATCTAGATGATTTTTGGATGGGAAAAGGTTTCAACAAAGAAATGAATAACATTCAAAACTGCTCCAAAAAGAAAAAATTACTAGAACCCATTTGTTCACAAAGCTCGGTCTCCCCAAAACAATGCAATCTCTTATTTGTTCACAAAGCTCGGTCTCCCCAAAACAATGCAATCTCTTAATTTTCGTTATTACACCCACTTCAGAATTCAGTTAACTCATCAAACTTATATAATAATCAAAGAAATTCTCAAATCCCAATCTTCCCAGTATGATATAAATATCCTCATCAAAATTCCTCAAATAGAAAAGTACCCATATCTTCCCCTAGAAATAAACATCGGTGCGTGTTTATTCCTAAATTTTCACTATACTTTTTCTCTTGTTTTGTTATTCTATACTACTGTTTAAGAGACTTCTTCTGTTTTGAATCTTCATTTTTTTGTTCAAAAATTCTCCTACATCCCTATGTTTAAGTAGACTCAAAATTAAATGACAATTTGGTAAAAATCTGACTCTAACTCCCACTAAAATATTACCTAAAAAATAGAGTCACTCTCTTATTCATTTTCGAATTTCTTTATCTATTTATAAATTAGATTCTCAAAATAAAAATTATAAATATATATAAAATAAATAAATACACTTTTTTTTTTTTTCTACCAAGGATTGCTAGCCACTGCGTTTGGCTGTTTCTTTGACCACCTAGGTAACGACATGTAGTCTTTCTCCTATATTAATGAACTTCTATTGTCTTTAGTTAAAAAATAAATAAATAAAGATTAGAATAAATAATTGACCCTTTAAGTTTCACTTTTTGTCATTTCAATCATTTAAATTTTAATTTTGTCATTTTAGTCTTCTAAATTTCAAATTTTGTCAATTCAGTCATCATTTACCCTTTAGTTAACTACTGTTGTTTATTAACCAAAACAACGCTGTTTTGGATGATTTTTTTTTTTAATTTCTTAATTTAAAAAATTGGAAAACGTTAATTTTAAAAAAAAAAAAAAAAAAAAAAACTAAGGGCTTAGGGAACGACGTGGTTCCCCTATCCACTAAAAAAACAAGAATAAAATGTAAAACTGGCCCTCTAAGTTTCTTCAGATTTTATTTCAGTCCTCTAATTTTATTTTTGTTTATTTCAGTCTTCTAACTTTCAAGCTTATTCAATTAAAACTTTTTGATAAACTTTTGTTATATATTGTGATTAACTTTTCAATTTTATAAAATTTTCTTCAAATTTTTTAAATTAAAAATATTTAATTAGTGATTGAAAAATATTTTTCAGATTTTTTTTTCCCTAAAAATTTTAACAAAAGTTAACAGAAAAACATTAATTGAATAAATCTGAAACTTAAAGGACTAAAATGAATGAAATAAAGTTAGAGAACTGAAATAAAATCTAAAGAAAATTAGAGGGTTAGTTTTGTATTTTAGCAAAAAAAAAAAAAAAAAAAACACAACTAATCCCGCAATGAAAAGGCATAACCACAATCCAACTATCTTTAAAAAGAACTAGATAATATACATCCCTGCATCCAGAATTTGCCAGTGCACAAAACAACTTCCTAGGAGCTTTATGCCTGCAATTTAAGAAAAAAAAATGAAAAAAAGAAAAATAAAAGAAGAATCAACCATCAAAAAATGAATTACATTATAAGTCTATACAATAATGCACAACAAAAAGAATATATTTCTCACAAAAAAAGAAGAGGAGAAAAGAGGGAGGAAGCAACAAGATAGAAAAAATTATGGCTGAAATAAATTCCGAACATAGTAAATTTGACAATCAATGTCAATACTTATCTTGTTTGCAATGTTGCTAGAGAGCAGATCCAAACCCTCATAAAGCCCCTCTCCTGAGGTTGCACAAATGCTCTAGATGAACCTGGAAAGATATTGCTATGAATTACAGCATTGCAACATGAACATAAAGCATACCAGTGACGTTGTCGGAGATGGTGAAGGCCAAGCTTATCAGTAATCTCCCTCTCCCATTCTCTCAGTATCTCTCTCTCTCTCTTTTCCTCTATTCAAGTCTTCTCCATTTTCTACTCTCTCTCTTTTTCCTCTCGCCCAGCCCTCTTCTCCCTCATTCTCTCTTTCTCTTTGTTCTCTCACTCTCCTTTTTTCTCTCACCCAGCCCTCCTCCCTCCCTCTTAACTGAATCGGCGAAACCACCAAACCCAAAGCTTGAATCAGATTTGCGATGGAGATGGCGAAACCACCAAATGCAAACCATCGAAGATCCATTGATTTCTTTGGGTTTAGGTTTTATTGGGATGGCGGTAGATATGATCTGTTGTGGCAGATTGTGATTTTTTTCTTTTATTTTTAAATCAGATCTGCAGTGGGCTATGGGTGTTTATGGTGGCTGGTTGTGGGTGTTTGTGGTAGTGGGTGGTGGGTTGCGGCAATTTTGTGGCTGTTTGTGGTGGTTGTTAAGGTGGGTATGTGGTGGTTGTTGAGGTAAGTTTGTGGTGGTGGGTGTGGTTCTTGGTTTTTTTTTTTTTTTTTTTTTTTTTTTTGGGTCGGTGAGGTTATGGTCATAGGTTGTGGCGGCTGGTTGTGCTGGCAGTGGATTGTGCGCGGTGGTTGTGGGTGGTTGTTCTTGCCTAATAGAAAAGAGAAGTACAAGGGCAAGAGACAAAGAAATGAAGAATATAGTAAAAGTTAAAAATAATAGTAAAAAAAGAATATTTAAATGAAGTTTTAAAAATAAATAAAATCATTAATATTTAGTGTGTTATAAAGTGATGCATTAATTATTAAAATAGATAAAGTGAGTTTTTGAAATGTTAAAAGCTAAAATTTTTAGCCCAATGGTTAATGCTCTAACGCAGGAAAATGAGTGATATTGGTAAGACTCGTGATGTAGCATGAGAGCAAGAGACTAAGAAATGAAGAATATAGGAAAAGTTAAAAATAATAGTAAAAAAAAAATATTTAAATGAAGTGCTAAAAAAAATAAAAAGAAAATTTGCAGTTAACCCATTTGTAGTTGGCCCATTTTAACGGTACTTATTCATAGTTTAAAATTTATCACTTAACCTATTTGAAGTGGCCTCCGTTAGACCCCGTTACCTACCTCTACTATTTTCATTAAAAAATCTCATTTACGCCAAAATTAGAACTGAATTAAAACCCTAAAAGAAAAGGAATAAGTTCTCTCTCCCTCTCTCTCTACCTTAGAACCCCAAAAATTCCCAAATCCATAATCCGTCAAAATCGAACAGGTAAAGCCTCAAGATTTGAAGCTGTACATGAACATCAAAGACCAGCAAGGCGACAGATGGTGGAGATTTGTTCCTTTCGCGCATCCTTCGACTTTTGAAACCATCTCCATGGAAGAAGATCTCAAAAACAAGGTAAAGTTTGACCTCGAATCTTTCCTCAAAGGCAAACAGTATTGCCATCGTCTAGATCGTGTTTGGAGGTGCAAATAGATTCAGATCGGGTAATGATGTGCTGTTGAAAGAATTGCCACCCGCATTGCACATCCTCGCAGTAATCGAATTCAAAAACTTGGAGTCTGCCAGACGGAGTGATGGACCACAACCACTGTGTTGAAACGTTATTTATCCATAAATTTCCTGTGCTCAAGTCTCTTCCTCGTGGTGGTCTATCCAGTGGGCACTAAAATATCTTTCTATCAATGATTGTAAGGAATTGGAATTCTCGATGTACCCCTGTTATTCTTCCCTTGTGGGACTGATTATAGAATATAGTTGTGATCCTCTGAAGTCATTTCTATTGGACATCTTCCCAAAGCTTTGTTATCTCATAATCGAAAGGTGTAGCAACAGAGTTTCTGGGTTTTTTTTTTGGACAGATTGCTGAGTTTTTTTTTTTTTTTTTTTTTTTTTGCAGATTTTTTGTTTTCTACTTGCAAATCTGGGTTTTTTTTTTTTTTTTTTTTATTGAACAGATTGCTGGTTTTTTTTTTGCAGATTTTTTTTTTTTTTTTTAACTTGCAAATCTGGGTTTTGTTTTATGAAGAATTATGTAGTAAATTTTTGGATTTAGCAGTAAAAGGCTAGCGAATCTATGGGTGTATGTTCACATGAATTTGTGGATTTGTTTGTGACTGTAGGTATAGTGGTTTTCTTTTATGTTTTATGTGAAGAAGAAGAAGAAGAAGAAGAAAGGGAGAAAAGATGAGAGAGACATAAATTATAATGAAAAGACAAATTTTCTCCTATTTTTAACGGTGATAAGAGAGAGGTAAGTAACGAGAGTCTAGTAGAGGTCACATCAAGTGAGTTAAGTGACAAATTTCAAATTACAGGTAAATATTGTTAAAACGGGTCAAGTCACAGGTGGGTTAACTGCAATTTTTTTAAAATAAAACTATTGAAGTTTGGTGTGTTTTAAAGTGATGTGCTAACTATTAAAATAAATAAAGTGAATTTTTTAGATATTAAAAGCTAAAATTTTTAGCATCATGGCTAATGCTCTAATGCTGGGAAATGAGTGACATTGGTAAGACTCCTGATGTAGCACGAGTTCACTCCCAGTATATATATATATATACACACATGGAGAAGTCGTAATTTTATTTTTAATTTTGATGATGACAAATCGTAATTGTTCAGGTACAAAGGTGGTTTTGAAATTGAAAGGATGATGAACTGTAAGGAAATTTTTTAGGGCCTGACAATGTTTAGTAGAATCTCAGTACATTTCCACCGGGAATGGTAGTTAGTAGACGGCAGCACAGTCACGCAGTGACCATCTGGCATGAGGGGACCTACGCAACTTACACATGTAGATGTAGCCTCAGCTTCTCTCCTTACCTAGGAAAAGGATTTGAAGCCATCTCCAGGAACTTCTGTAACTCTAAATAGCCTCGTGGATTTGATCCCAATAAATAAACCACCATGGGTACATTTTAATTAAACATCATGACAAGGAGACG
Organism: Quercus variabilis; assembly: GCA_030445155.1. Classification (NCBI taxonomy): domain Eukaryota; kingdom Viridiplantae; phylum Streptophyta; class Magnoliopsida; order Fagales; family Fagaceae; genus Quercus; species Quercus variabilis. The sequence continues at coordinate 42,984,064 of CP129446.1, read as the reverse complement.
ACGAATTTAATCTCATATATATATATATATATATATATTATATTTTCAAAGTACATTGATGTGTTTGAAGGGGATTACATAATTCTAACACAAATCCAGTCATAAAAAGTTTCCATGGCAGGCATTTCTAAGTTTCCATTGAAGGGGATTACACTTGATGGATATATTGCTATCTACCAGAAACTTCACATAAAGCACATATGACGATCAACAAAATCTGACCCCAAAGTATCCATTGGCTAAACATACATCATCTCTCTAAGTACAAACTCCCTCGTAAGGTATTGCCACAACTTTGGTCGAAACTTGAAACTGCAACTTCACTTAACCAAATGAATTCTTTTTGGGAACTATTCACCATAGTAAGTACATACTATTCTTGCGGAAGAAGTGCTATCTCAATTTCTTGAAGGGATTTCCCTTTCGTTTCCACCACATTTCTTTTTACAAACACCACGGCTATTAAACAAAAAGAACTAAATATTGAGTACAAGAGCTGTGGCCCAAGTTGCTCCAGCAAACGCAAGAACAGCAACCCCACAAAGAAATTGATCACCTGAAGAACCAGTTTAACCAATTAAGCCAAGAAAATCAGGAGATGATGGAAGTCCACTTCATTCTGAATTAACATTGAATTAAAAACTAATTCATATAATTTCAAATTGCCAAGATGTAGCATCTACAAGCATTAACTTAGCTGACTGTAACCATAGATCCACTAAAATTCACCAAATTCTATTCCCTCCCAACTCATGCATGAGTAAGGATTTGAACCTAGGAGCTCCAGTACAAGGGGAATGCCATTCTGCTGTTTGATCCAGAAGCCAGCAAGAGCAGACATAAAAGATTTTTTAAGAAAAAAAGAAGAAGGAAGCAGACGAGAATTACCCAATGAACTGACATACAGATTGCCATAGCTTTTGCCCTAATTCGACTGGGGAAAATTTCAGGTAGAAGGAGACCGGGAACTGGACCTGCTCCCAGAGCAAATGTAAAGACAAACCTGCACACAAAGAAATCCATTGTTAGTCCTTGATCCTTGAATTTCTCCAATGGCTTGAATTTCAAACAACTGTGATGCGTACTTATCCCTAGATAGCTGTCAGACAATCCCAGGTAGTTAATTAAAACTAGAAAAATTTTATTTATTCAATCATCAATTCTAAGATATCCAACTCATTTTTCAGAGCAATTTGTAATACGATAACCAATTAAATACTAAAAAAAATGATTTTATTTGTTCATTCATCATTTTCAAAGATATCCAACTCATTTATCAGATCAATTTCTAATAACTTCTCAACACTATTGAGCCTGAAATCCCTCTCAATCAATCTTTGTAGTGGGGAGGAATTGTTTTCCTCATCCAAAGAGTCCCAGTTGCCATAGTCAGAGATATATATGTAGTTCCAGATGATCCAGATAGGGCTGCTTATATTGCCTGTTGGGGTCACTCAAAGTCAGAAACCCAAATAGAGTCCAATTGACTACTAAGGTTCCCAACCATGGCCAGAATTATTTTAGGCGGAGTTATCTATTGTTATTTTTTGTATTAGCATGTTATTTTACAATAGTATAAGGGAATTCTTGTAATCATGCCATAAACCCTAATATTAAGGTGAGGGACTGATTAACAAAGCCCTAGACCTTTTTCTCAAATCTCTATCTTTCCATTCTTCTTTTCTCCTTCTCTCTTTTAACCCTAATATCTCATATTTTACAACTCAACTTGGTATCGAAGTGTACCAATCCACCCTAGAACGTGTTTGAACAATCTGAAGATTATTATTAGAACCAAGGTGTGCTGACTTCAACATTCATATGCTGAGATCGTCACTGGACTATCCTTGATAATCCAAATAGATTGTCAGCACCAAATAGATCTGGACTATCCTCTGTAACCTAACCTTACCAAGGTGTGCTGACAATCTATTTCCTCACCAATAAATCTGAATAAAGTGACAGTAACCTAACCTAACCTTATAAAGTGACAGTAACCTAACCTTAGAAACCCAAATAGATTGTCAGCACCAAACTTATCAAGGTTAGGTTACTGTCACTTTATTCAGATTTATTGGTGAGGAAATAGATTGTCACTCCCTTTGTTCACTCAGATGATCAGGTGATGATATTCTCATGAAACTGTTTGTTCATGCCTCCTTTCAACGATTGTCTTTCAAGTTAGGCAAATTTGATATGATGCTCTAGGTTGAGGATGAGTGTTAGAGTTACTTGTTATTTTTATATTAGCGCAGCACATCTACAAGTCCAAGAATAGAAGTAGCCCATAGCAATGAGTCACATTTTCCATTTGACTAAATTTATAATTTTTTTTTTTTTTTAAATGCACTATCATAAATTCATCTTCAAGATGCATGCGTTAAGAGATTACTCACATCAGCATGCCACCAACAGATAGGTACATAGCTCCAGAGTTTGCTACGTAAGAACTTGCTGCAGTGACTTGAAGAACCATAGACATCACCTGGGTGAATATAAAGCAAAATGTCACAACCGGGCTCCAAGTTCATTAACTTCAAGACATGTTGGAAAGTTATTTTTAGAGTAATGCATAATGTGCAATAAATGAATGTCTGATGCAGAGTAGGCATGTAGAAACAGAATCTGTAACACAACTACTACAACTCTTCCACGAAACCTAAGTTCTACAAGAACACTAGGCTAATAGGCAAAATAATAGAGAAAACCTCCCTAACAAACTTTTATTAATCAATACATAACAATAATCCACCTCCCTATAAAAAGTATTTATACGAATAGAATTCTCGTACTCCTTTGAAAAAAAGAAATAATAAAACTACTTCTAATTAAAAAAGGAAAAACTATTTAACTTGGAAAAGAAAAACAATTAAAATTGTAATTCAACTAGGAAAAGGATTTAATTGAACTTTTAAAAGCAAATAAATCCTAAATACACTAGGAAAGAGAAAACAACATAAAATATTAAAATATTTTCTTCTCCCTTAACCAATCTGCATCATTCTCCTAGGGTTAGGGAAAACTCGTCCTTGAGTCTTTGAGATAATCTTCCATAATCAATTGGAACTCCGAATAATCCTCTCCATAATATTCTTCTGTGCAAGACAAGACAAATCAATATGCTACTTATCAATCTTTTCTCACTCATAATAAATCTTGATGTACGAATTTTTATTCATGACTTCTTTTGCCACGATGGGATATAGATGAAGCAAGTACTAAAAAAGAATCCATGCACACATCCAAAAACTTCATATTGCCTCCTCCACAAGGATTACTTAAAATCACTCACTCATGCCTCTTATTGTCCTCTATTAATTCTTATTCAATAAAATCCTCTCAAGGATCAATAAAGTTTTCCATTAATCTTTCCAAATTAATATTAACTATACTATGAGGAAATTTTTTTTTTTCAGAAACTCATCAACCCCAATGAAATCATAGTGTTTAATGTGTTCAAGTTCAAGCTTTAGTAGATCAAAACTTCATTCATCAATAGATAACTCATCTATTGATGAACAAACCAATTTTATCGACTTATGATTGTAATAAAAAAAAATCAATAACCTCTTGTGCTTTAATGTCAAAAGTCTCATCAACAGTGTGAGTTTTGGGCTCACCTTGTATGTATATAACTTTATTTTTATCAAGCTCAATCTTGTCTCCTTGACTTCATCAGGATAGTCATCATAAATTGGTGGAGATTCCCAATTTACTACACAAACTCTTTCAATGTATCCATCCTCCTTGATATTGCAGTCATCCTTCTTGATATCGAAATCCTCCTCCTCCACATAACGTGGATTTGGATGCAAGTTTTGAGATTAATTTCCCACGGCTAAGGCCTCGAGTTGCTTTGACAGCGCATCAAACCACTCCTCCATTCGTTGAAAGAACGTCTCTAATTGTGCATCGCGTGCAACCTCATCGAGTTCATACATGTCATCTATGGCAACATGTCTTCCTCCAAGTGCTCCTCTTTGTGCCATGGTAGGATCCTACCGTTGCTCTGAAACCAACTAATGTAGCATAGGCGTGTAGAAGCAGAATCTATAACACACAATTACTACAACTCTTCCACAAAACCTAAGTTCTACAAGAACACTAGGCTAGTAAGCAAAATAATAGAGAAAACCTCTCTAACAAAATTTTTTTTTTTTTTTAAATAACAAAATTTCATTAAACAAAATACCCAGGTACATCGGGAGTGTACATGGATAGGAGTACATCAAGTTTGTAAATTACAATGATCAAGCATAACAAAGAGATTAGAACAAGAAAAAGAAGTAAAAACAAAACTCCAATCAAACAAAGAGTGGAGGAGAGATTTAATCTCGAGAATTGACCATTCCTTTCTCTCAAAGCATCTAGTATTCCTTTCTAAGTTGCACGGACTCGGGTACAAGGGTACAAGGGTACAACATTTCTTGAAAAACTAGGGTACGACACGTTTGGGGTACGGCTATTAATTAATTACTTAATATTTATTTTTACATATAATTTAAATATTTTTAGACATAATTTATGTTTATTTTAGGTTTAAAAATTATGTTACAACAAAAATAAAATGCTTGAAAACATATCTAAAATTAATTATTTATGTGATGTCAAGGAGTTTGGAGTAATTTTGTAATTATTTCTGTGCTCATGGGGTTATTATTATTATTATTATTAGTTAGGAAATTCTGATTTTGGGTTTGGGAATTTTATATAGTAGAATTATTTTTGGGTTAGGCTGTTGGTATACTTTTGTTGTGGGCTTGGCTTGAGTTGGGTTAAATTTCAATCTGGGCTTTAGTATGAATAGGTTGGCTTGCTAGCTTATGTCTATTCGGGCTTAAATGTTTGGGTTTAAAGGTACCAATCTTTTTTTTTTTTTGATGAAAAATATTCATTTTATTGAGACAAGGATAAAAACAATACATCTTGAGACACTAATTGCTCTATGATACATGGAGTTCTCCCTCCCTCCCCTCGCAAGAGGGAGAACTCAAAGAACAAAGCAAGAGAGGCTGAATATCTTCTTCTTTTTTCCCCACTCCCATGTCCAAGATGAACCCAGCGTGTCATGACTGTGTTCGGGCTGTATACGCAATAAAAAAATATTTTTTCTCTCTGGTACGCGATGGGTACTTTTTCTAGGCATGTCTTACTAGTACCCATGTCCAACACGGGTACTTGGCCAAGTTTGGCATGTCCATGCAACATAGTTCCTTTCTCGCCAAAGACACCATAATACAACTATGTGGGACAACCCTCCACAAGTCTATGTTGCGATGTCTACCAAACAAGCCTTGTCAATCTGCAAATAAATCCGCAACACTTTGAGGCATAACCCAGATCACACCAAAAAGGATCCACACCATAGACCATAGTTCGAAAGCAATGGGACAATAGAGAAGAAGATAGTTTACCGATGCCTTGCTTCCTTTACACATATAACACCAATCAAGAACAGGGACACCCTTATTCCATATAATCTATCAAGAGTCAAAATCTTACCTAAAGTGATAATCCAAGAAAAGAAAACAACTCTAGGAGGGATCTTAGAGCACCACACAAGTCTCCAAGGAAAAAGAGAGTCAAGGGTCAAGAAAAGAGATAAATAGTACTCACTAACCTTAAAGCCTTTATTCTTTTAGAAGGGAGAAATTTTCAGAGGGACAGTCGGCCATTCCGTTTTGAGAACATGTGGCTAAAGGCAGATGGTTTTGTAGACAGAGTGAGAACCTGGTGGGAATCCTATCTTTTTCAAGGCTCCCCTAGCTTTCAGATTGCCAGCCAACTAAAAGCTTTGAAATTAAATTTGAAGAAATGGAATGAGGAAGAATTTGGGAATGTAGAGAATAGGCTGCGCAAGCTATGGAAAGACCTTAACGATTTAGAGTTGATTGCTGATAGCCAACCTCTAACAATGAGGAGATATTGGAGAAGGATCAGCTTCGCACTAAGCTTGAAAAGGTAACCCTTATGGAGGAAACCTGCTGGAGACAAAAATCTAGGGCACTTTGGATTAGAGAGGGAGATAGAAATACTAAGTTCTTCCATAAAACAGCAAATTCTCATAGAAGATTTAATACCATCAACAATCTGGAGGTGGATGGTGAGCTAACATCGAATTCGAGTTCCATAGCTGCTTCCATATCCCTCTTCTACAAACAGTTATACTCTAAGACTGAAGGTCAAGGACCTGTCCTTGATGAAGTGGTATTTTCTAGGATTTCCGGGGAGGAAGCTACTTGGTTGGACAAACCCTTTGAAGAAGAGGAAGTTTATGGTCTCATCAAAGATTGCAATCGCGACAAATCTCTAGGACCCGATGGTTTCTCAATGGCCTTCTTTCAATCTTGCTGGGTTTTTTTAAAGCAAGAAATTATGCAGCTTCTTGGCAATTTCCATTCCCAAGCTGTTTTTGAGAAAAGCCTTAATGTCACTTTCCTTTCTCTTATTCCAAAGAAGGTTGATGCTTTCAATGTGAGGGACATTAGACCTATTAGTCTTGTGGGTGGTATTTATAAAATCCTTTCCAAGGTGCTGGCTAATAGGCTAAAAAGGGTAAATTTTCTAGGATTATATCTGAGACCCAAAATGCCTTGGCGTTTGACAGACAAATCCAGGATTCTGTTTTAATTGCTAATGAATGCTTGGATGGTAGACTCAAGGCGAGAGTTCCAAGTGTTTTATGTAAATTGGATGTGGAGAAAGCATTTGATCATGTCAATTGGGACTTTCTTTTGTATATGTTGCAGCAATGTGGGTTCTTTGAGCAGTGGAGGAAGTGGATTATGTTTTACATTTCCATGGTGAAATTTTCCATTCTGATCAATGGTAGCCCTAAAGATTTCTTTGGGAGTTCTAGGGGACTATGTTAAGGTGACCCACTCTCCCTGCTTTTATTTGCAATTGTTATGGAAGCTTTATGCCTCTTATTGGATGGAGTTGTTCTGGCTAGTCACATCTCAGGATTACTGTTGGCTCCAGAACTCATGCTCCCTTAACGGTGTCTCACCTTCTTTTTGCAGACAATACTTAAATTTTCTGTGATGCTTTACCTAGTCAGATAGGTAAATTGAGAGAGATCTTATCTTCCTTTGAGGCCGTGTCAGGTTTGCATATTAATCTGCCTAAATCAGAATTGGTTCTAGTTGGAAAGCTGTTAAATATGGGAGAGGTTGTGGGCCTTTTAGGGTGTAGGCAGTCCTCACTGCCAATGACTTATTTGGGGCTTCCGTTAGGAGCTAAATTTTAGGATAGGGCAATTTGGAACCCTATTCTTGAAAAAATTGAGCAAAGACTAGCAAGTTGGAAGCATTTATATCTATCAAAAGGTGGTAAGGTTACTTTACTTAAAAGCACTCTCTCAACCTTGCTTACTTATTACCTGTCTCTCTTCCATATTTTGGTGTATATAGCAAATCGTATTGAGAAGCTCCAGCAGGATTTTTTATAGGGTAGTTTGATAAGTCCCCTAAATTCAGTTTGGTTATGTGGGCTCAGGTTTGTAGCCCTCTAAAGTCTAGTGGGTTGGGTGTGTTTTATTTCTCTTCCTTTCTCTAACAAACTTCTAGTAATCAACACATAATAATAATCCACCTCCCTAAAAAGAGTATTTAGAGGAATAGAATTTCTCCTACTCCTTTTACGAAAATAAATAATAAACCTATTTCTACTTGCGAAAGGAAAAAAAATTAAAATCCTAATTCAACTAGGAAAAGGATTTAATTGAACTTGTAAAAGCAAATATATCCTAATTCCACTAGGAAAGAGAAAACAACATAAAATATTAAAATATTTTCTTCTCACTTAACCAATCTGCATCATTAAAGGATTTTAATTGAACTAGTAAAAGAAAATAAATCCTAATTCCATTAGGAAAGAGAAACAACATAAAATATTAAAATATTTTCTTCTCCCATAACCAATCTGCATCAATGTCTATTACCAACCCATTATCGGTATATTAAAATAACCAATTTATTCTATTCTAAAGGATTATACTAGTCCATTTTCAATATAATAACATCACTCTCCTTTTGCTTTGAACATAGAATCAATATTTAAGAGCTCCTTCTTTTCCAGCCTCCCAAATAGATGAAGTGCAGATTTAGTTTTATAATCACAATACTTTGACCATAGAAGGAGGAAAGTGATTTGGAAGTACAATTTACCATGCCCGAAAAGCTCCATAGAAGGAGCGCCTTTCTTCCTAGTTTATCCATCAAAACCATTGCAATAATTGATCCTGCAGGAAAAGAAAAAATAATAATAAGAAATGGTGCTGTCAAGAGACAGAATGCATAATCCTAGATACAGAAGGGGCTACCATGAACTGAATCTACCTGTTAAATTTGCAATTCCTATGAAGACATTGGCAAGGTTGGATGGCACTCCAGCACTTTTAAAAACAGTTGAAGAGAAATAAAACACAGCATTTATACCAGATAGCTGTTGTAAAGCAAATAGGGTTGACCCAATAAAAACAACTGCAAAAGGAACGCGTGAATAACAAAGAACTTTTGGAAAGCCCAAAAACAATATAAGACAAAGAAGAACAAGCAATGGCAATGGCAACTGTGGACACAGGAGAAAAAGGGAGTGATTATACTTGGAAATTCATAAAATTATACCAGATGTATCATATTTACCTCTAAAATGGCGACCATAAAACAACTCAGATAGCTTCACAGTATCGGTGTCATCTCCCTTGTCTGACTTGGATAATTCTGCCATAGCAACTTTGACATGTGATCCTCCTAGGAGCTTCTCAAATTCAGCTTCAGCTTCCTCAGTTCTTCCTCTCTACATCACACCATTAAGAAACTTTTTAGTCTTTTGTCTTCAGCATAAGCACTTACATAAAACACATGTAATTGGAATTTTATCTCATGTTATGGGTAGAAGAGCTACTTGGCCAAACTTGCACAGAGGAGAGGGAACTGTTTTCTATGGGGAGGAGCCAATACTCACCCATCTCCCCCCCCCCCCCCCCCCAACAAAATCCAAAAAAAAAAAAAAAAATACAGAAGGAAAAGATGGAAAGTACTGCAACTTCTTTGGAAGCCAATACAGAAAACAGAACTGCACCTTTCTGCGTCTTTGTGCTAAGAGAGAGAGAGAGAGAGAGAGAGAGAGAGAGAGAATCATGATTTTTTCCACAAATAATTGAAGAAAGGAGACAAATTTTTGTTCAAATTGAAAAAATATGCTTTAAGATATAAAGAGTGCACAAGAGATCAACAGAATCTAGTATATGTCAAATAGAAAATAATTATACAAAATTTTAAAAATTAAAATTAAAAAAAATGGCATATTACAGCACTAAAACTTAAAGAATTTTAGCTCATCTTGTAAAAAATTATAAATATGATTTATATAGAATTTAGTAAGGACTTTATTCATTCTGAGTAACAGAAAGCAATTACAGCATAGAGATTTATAATAATAATGACAATGATAATCATCTCAAGACAAATTAAAAAAAATATGAAAGCAAACCTTGTATAGCCAATGGGGACTTACAGAATTTAGTAAGGACTTTATTCATTCTGAGTAACAGAAAGCAATTACAGCATAGAGATTTATAATATTAATGACAATGATAATGATAATCATCTCAATACAAATTAAAAAAATATGAAAGCAAACCTTGTATAGCCAATGGGGACTCTCTGCACAAAACACCATGGCTACAGCAAGTACTGCAGCTGGAATTGTAGATACCCAGAAACAGATACGCCACCTGAGCATAAAATAAGTTATATCAAACAGTCGAACATGAAATACAGATACTGAGAAATCAAATAGGAGTGTCTTTACCAGCCAGCAGTTTCTTTGACAGGGATTCCAATAAACAGAGCCCCCATAAGTCCGAGACATGTTGCAATTTGAATAAAGCTTCCGTAAGTACCCCTCACAAATGCCGGAGAAATCTGCACACATAGATGGGACAAGATCATATATGATGCACTCCCTTTCATCAACAACCAAGAAAAATTTAAGCTGGAATCCATGAGACACAAATGTAACTAACCTCTGTTACATAGAGAGAAGCAACAGGGGGACCCAAGCCCATTCCAGTCCCAACAAATAACCGTCCCAAAAGCATACCGGCAAGACTTTTGCTTGTTGCACTGAAATGCAGGCAATTAATTATCATCCAATCTATAACTGAAAATTATGTGATGTAAAATACGCTATCAGGAAAGCATCCATAATATATGTTAGAGTTAGTTCTAGTTGTCGTTATTTTTGCACATTAATAGGGCTATTTTTGTAATCATGTTATGAAACCCTAATACAGATATATTCTAAGGTGTGGGCTTGATCAAGTTAATGCCCTCAACATTTTCTTTCTTTTCTCTGTCTCTATATTCTTACTTCCTCATTATTCTCACTTAACCCTAAATATTCGTATTTTACAACTTAACTATATACTTTTTTTTTTTTTTTTGAGGAACAACTATATACATTATTATATGCAAACTTTGAATAGGTGAAAATAGTGTTATTATCTGCCAAACAAAAGTGTGCAACAGCTAAGGGAACATACTAAATCAGTGTTGCAGATGGGACTATCAATGTAAATAGATTTCTAAACCTATCTCTGATGCAGGAAAGAATAGTTTGGAAAATAAGAGAGAACAGGAGAAGTCTTAAGCTTCAACACCTAGAATATTCCTGAAACTTAGGCTTCACTACCTAAGGGTGCTTGGAATCATCACCAAGGATGAAAAATATTCTCTAATCATAAAGTCTCAAACTATTCCTGGAGCCTCTTTTTAATAGGCTTCATGGATTATATACGATTACATTTCATAAAATCCTCAACAAAATTGGAGACCAAATTCAAAAAGAAAACAAGTGCAAAATTAAAAAAAAGGAAATCTGAAAAATAGATTCTGAAATAAAATTGATTGTTCTTCTTGCATCATTCTCCTATGGTTGGAAAAAACTCAACCTTGAGTTTTGAAATGTTATAGGATAAGAATTTTTGTGCTTGACACTTGCACAATCCTAGAAGCACTTCTGGCTATTCTAAAAACAATTTAGATTTCTGTTCCACCACAATAATGGGCCTGGAATAATAAAATCAATGGGTGGAGTAAATTTATACAGTCTTCTCTTGCTCTGTAGAAAGCACCATCATATCAATCTTTACCACTGATCAGTATTGTAGGCATCAAACTTAATTTTCACATCATGTGCATCTATAAATTTTCGCCTCATCAAATTGTGACTCTCCAATAAATTGAATTGGGTATACTACATATGGTTTAGGCTATATTAAGTGCACATCTATTGGTACTTGTATTTCTTTTTCAGCACAAAGTTTTGGTGCCTCAACATTATTAAGAAGCTTTACCCTCAAGATTATTGGGTGGTTTTTGGGTGGAAACCATTACTTTTTCTAGTCAGGCATTATTCCTAGCAATTTGTTGGGTTAGGTCTTGGATGGCTTTCATTATGGCTTCCAATTATACCGGGGGTTCACTTAGGAGTAGAAACTGTTTGAGCAATCACATCATCTTCTTCAAATTGTGCCTCATAGCCAGTAGCAGGTCTATGCCACTGACTCAGGTTGTTTCTTTAATCTAAGAAGTCACCTTGCTAGGATTTGGACAAATATCTCTTTTGATCAGACCTTAAGAGATTTTCTCTCAAGAGCTTTCATTTCCTTTCTTCCCAATTGGTTATGGTGGGTTTTGTGACTTTTGTCCCTTCTAAGGAAAAGGTTTTCAATATTGTACCAATAGTCCGCCTATCAGTTTCATCTTGGAAAACCTAACCTTCTTGGCATTTGACAAACCAATATGATCAAAGAATTAATCCATCTCACCTGACCAATTGATGAGGGTCCATGGGTCTAGACGACCATCAAATGTAGGTGCTTCTAATACAAACATGGTTCACTTAAATGAAGTTTCAACAAATAATTGTAACAAAAATATGGGTCAGTCTAGGTCTGACCAGGGCAGATAAGGCTTACAAGTTGGACTTTATTGGAAATTTGACCCGCTGGTTGCTGCAGTGCGGTTTTATGAGCCCACATAACCTATGCTCAATGGCCTTAGATGATTTAACAGTTGGGTAAGCTAAGTGACAGAACCAAGTGACTTTCTGACTTCTGTCCTTAACCATTTCAAAAAATAATAATAATAATTATTATTATTATTAATTGGGCACCACATTACAAATCAATAAGAAAACAGAATTCACAAAAACTTCTCAACACAGAAAGAAAAAGTCAAGAGGAGGGATTCTCAGCAAAGAGGAGAGGCATGATGCCAGTGGTGGCAAGCTGTGGGTCTTCAGCATGGTGGCAAAGGCACACGGGGTGCTAATGCTGCTCAAGACAGTGGCGATTTAGGCTACACCGACGGTGTCAAGCTCAGCTTGACTCAGGCTAGGTTCTTACAGGTTGCATTTGCAACGTGGACCTCCAGGTCAGGTGGGTGATACAATGTGGGTTGTTATTTTGGGTAAAATGGTGTGGTTTGTGAATTTGATGAGTGTTTCACTATGTTGGAATTATTGTTCCCTGGTTTGAAATGGGTGCAAGGGATCGGTTATCGGACACACTTTGATACGAAGTTTACGCAGAATAGTTTGAAAAATAGAAACAACCAAAAATAGGAGAGAAAAAGACAAATCCTAAGCTTCACCACCTAAAATTTTCCTTAACCTTAGGCTTCACCACCTTGGAATCAATACCAAGCAGGAGAAACATTCTCAAATCATAATTGTCAATTCGTATTGCAATATCTCAAACTATTCTTGGATCCTCTTTTTAATAGGCTTCATGGACTACATTAAGCCACAATTACATCCCATAAAATCCTCAAACAACATGAAAGACCAAATTCAAATTTCAATATTTATTTATTTATTTATTTTTTTTTTTTTTGTTTAAGTTCAAAATTCAAAAATGAACTCTTGAAAAATAATAAATTCTGAAACAAAATCTAATGTGCTTCTTGCACCAATCTGCAATAATCCTCCGTATTGGAAGTTTTTTTTTTTTTTTTTTATTAGTAAGTTACACAACCAGTCTCACACTCCACCTTAAGCTTATCGGGGAAGTAGATGCCATTTGAGAGCACATTGGCTATATAGAAAGTAAATTAGTAATCTTGTTGTCATTGAACATATTTTATTTGTACTACAGGTGTGTCAACAGTAAGCCCCTTTATTTTAGAAAATAACTTTACACTTGCAATATCAGAAAATACCAGGAATCTGAGATAACTATTAGTCTATTATGAACTAAAACTAGATCCAAATGAAGAGTATATAAAATAAAAGAGGCCAAACCAATTGCAACACAAAGCCCCAGTGAGCACTCAAGTGCAATGATATTTATGGTGCAAGCATACCTCATAGAAGCACCAACAATCATAGGCAAAGCACACAACTGAAAAGCTCTACGTCGACCAACCCCATCAGCAATCCAACCACTGAGTAGCGCTCCAACAAGGGCACCACCCAGACATGTACTCACAACCAGACCTTCATTAAAATAAATGACAACCTGTTAGATAAGAGAGCTAGATGCAGAAATCAGACATCACATTAGAGCTATTAAGGAAAAAGATGTCACCTTCTGCCAAAGTATTCCCACTGAAACCAAGATCTACAGAAATGCTTTCAAGTGGTTCATTAACTACTCTGAATAGATCAGGTACCAAACAAAAAAGGGCAAAAGTAGAAATTTCAGCTCGTTGCTTCACACGTGAATAGCACTCAGAAAGAGAAAAGAAAAGGAAGAAAAGACTGAGTTCAAGAAAGAGCACCAACCCTGTATGGTAGCCAAATAAGAAAGAAGATATGGTTGCAACTAGTACATGAGGGAAAGAAAGCCTCCATGAAGGGCTTGAAGTTTCCGGAGACATAACGTTCTGTAGGAGATCTACAAGACATACAGGAACAAATATATCTATTCAAATATTTAATATTTATTTGAAATTCTATTTTATATTCATATTAACTACATTATGAGATCACCCCAAGGGGCGCCTTTGGCATCCAGGCAGAGACTTAGAGCATGCAGGGCCTTGAATCCAAATACGTTACCCACAATGGAAGTAAACATGCAACCAATACCAGGTATATAAGCAGTGATTTCAAATGATCTCATATCATATAACATATAATTACTTATAATAAACTATTTATAAGCATTACGTATAATGAAACCCGCTGTAAAAAAAAAAAATTATGCCCAATTATCAATCTGCTTGGTAATGTTCATACAAATTGAAGTGTGTACTAAACTAGACCATAAACTCAATGAACTCTTAATAGTTTCCCAAGAAAGGAGGTATGTCTCCTCAAACAACTTCTATATCACCTTTTCAATCTTCTCTTTCATCTTACTTTATCAATTGCATGTACTCAGTTAGCGATACAAAAAAAGAGCAAAAGTAATTCACAATTAAAGGAAATTTAGCCTCAAGCCCCACAGTCCATAAGTTGCTACATCAAGTGTGTTTAATATGATGACACAAGATCCATTCCATTGGTAAAGAAGCAATGCTTCACAGCACAAGATCCAAGCTGTAGGGTGTTCAGTACATTAACCCCACAACCAAATTCAAGCAAAATTATAGGTAGCATACAACATAACTAGAACTCAAATTATTATTTACCAAATAGAGCTTAAAATTATTAAAGTGAGTCACCTGAGTTTTCTTCCAAGTCAACTGTATTTGTACAATCTCTTGATGGTAAGCGCTTGTACATTGAAGAAGCTTCACGTTGACGTCCCCACATGCCAGACTTCCACTAGCCTTTTCCCGTGATTTCCTAATTTGAATAATTTTACACAGCAACACTATTATGTTTCATCCACTGCAAACCAAACCAAATTTGTATTTCTGCAACACTAGAAATTAATTATAGGGGTCTCTTACTGTCATTATCACAAGGTAACAAATTTTCCACTTATCTACATATGCCTTCTTAGCAACCAAACAATAATGCTCCACTTAAGTGCAAGCAAAATATAGGCTAAAGAAAGAAATCAAAAAACTTATCATAAACCATCAATGCACAACATTGATTTGATATTTAAATATATATATATATATATAGGATTTTACTAATGTACTAATTTTGAAAAAAGTTTATCGGGAATTGAAACTTTTTCAATTCCCAATAAAAACTTTTCCAAAAATTGATTTGTTAATGCGTGCCCTAACCCATATATAAAGAGAGAGAGACTATTGACATACATTTATAAGCTAAAGAGCTCTATATCTTAACCGACACCTCTTAACATTTTCAACGAAAGACATACCCCTCTCTCCCCCAACCATGAAATTATATATTAAAAAGAGGTGGACCATGCTGATTTTTTGTTGTACAGTAAATCTATGGACTATGGGCTCAACAAATTTCACACCCATTCAGATGACAAGTTATGACTGATGTGTGAAAAAGTGATAGTAGTGGAGCGTCCATGTACCCACCAATCACCAGTTGCCACCTCAGCAAGTTGTGAAATAGTTGTATGGTTTAATTTTTCTTTGTATAAGCATCAACAGCTTTAATCATAAATAAGAAGTACTGAAAAAAGATATACATATCTGAAATGAAATGACCAAAATTTGACTACAGCGCAAGGTTTCAATAGGTAAACTAAACAACAGTTGGAAAGTACGCCTTGCCTGCCATTTGATTCACAAATATTAGGAAGAAACCACAAACACTCTGTTTGATCTCCAAGAAAATTTAGGAAATTAATATGACTTTGAACCTAAAATTTTTCTTGCCGTCTAAAATGCAGGAAATTAAACCTTACTTTCTTTCCCTGATATTTCTAAGCAAACAAACAGATGCAGAGGCTAAATTAATTGCTTAATCAATCAATTAATTAAAAATAAAATAAATAGAAATACCTCTGAAAAGATACAGAATCTGAGTCAAAGAAAAAAAATATTTATTTCTCTATTTATATATAAATTACGGTTCCGACCAACGCCAATTTCTAGCAAATGGATGAGATTCGAACCAATCATCAAGAAAAAAAAAAAAAAAAAAAAAAGCTGAATACGTATGTACCGATCATCCAATAATTGAGAACAGATCTGGAAAGATGAGCCAGTTCCTTCAATCAGTAGAACATGTTTCGGTGAGTCACATCCGAGTCGACTGTGACCAACTTGGAAATGAAAAAAAGAAACGAAAATTCTAGATGAGTATCGGAGAAGATTTTTGGCGGGGAAATGAAGTCTAAGCTATCGTGCGCCAGCTCTTTACGGTGGTTAGAGAGAGAGAGAGAGAGAGTCACAAGGGCCTCTGTTTCCTATTTATGGATGGAGAAGGAAACAGAGAGCTACCCACACCTTTTTTTCTCTCTCGGATATGGATACGGATACGAATACAGAGAAGAGTCAACAACCAAACAAAAACAGCTATGTATGTGAGTTAATTTTAGTTAGCAGTGTCAGTCAGTGTGTGTGTGAGAGATTAATTAGAATAATTAATTGTAATAATAAGTAGCAATAAACTGATATAAATGTTTGTACATACTATGTTACGATTCAAGTGCTGGTGCCGGAGAAATTATAAGATTCACATGTTGGACAAGTGACGTGATCCACTATTCTACTAAAAAATTGTCACTTGTTTAAAATTATTAGTTAGAAATTTTTTTTAAGCAGAAATTAATTACTGGTTCAACAATTTTAAACAAATATAAATTTTTTAGTGGAATGGTAAATAAGTAACGTGGTCCACCAGATGATTTTATAATTTCTCCTGGTGCAGGGTCTGTCTCCTGGCTTCTTCAAAGGTGGGTATTTTAGTAATTTAACGTGGCTTTCGATTTCAGTGAGGGCACGTGTCTGGATTTAAAAAAACAAACGTGGTAGAGTATTTGTATTTGTATCTGTATCTATAACTGTATGACTGTATTTGATTGTTTTGTTGGGGGAGGGGGAGGGGAAGTGATAGAGATGGTTATGGTGGTGGCGGTGGTGGAGGACCTAGTGAAGACGCTGTCTGTTTTTGTGGAACCCCAATTAGAAGTTATGCTAAATTAATCTTGAAGAGGGTAAAAATTTAGGTTGACAGATCTCCATGAAATGGGCCTAACAGTTCCACATCCGTGGGCCGATAGTGGACGGGCCCATTGCGTGCAAGGTCTGTTATGGATGGATCCTGCATGAACGGATGCAACAGGGACGGATCGAGCACCCATGTGGCAACCAGAAACCCTAGATAGGAAATACTTGCAACACACACTTTACCATTATGGAATCCCAAGGTAAATAGAATCCTAGCACAAAGAGGATTCTAGAAGATACACGCATTAAGATCTTCTTTATAAGGAAATATCTTTTCTATCACGTTTGGGAAAATTCAAGAGGATTTCTATAAGGAAAAGACTTCTACACCAAGGAAGAGATGTCAACCTTCTACTATTATAAAAGCCCCAATATCCTCAAAAAATAAATACGCATAATTTACTCTTCTCTAGCACTCTAGAGTTGTGAGAATAGCTCTAACTTGACCTTCGGAAGGTATTCGGCCGGTACCACACCAGTGCTCTCTATTAGGTCTTCTCTCTTTGGTTGCGTAGTTATGAGCGTGAGAAGATCGTGTAGCTCACTGGTGATTTTTTTCGGCATCATCAAATCTATTAAATATAAATATATATATATATATTACACGTAGTTAAACTTGACAAGAGTTACACCATTTGTAGGCACTATTTGTAGAGCATATATTTGTAATTGATTTTGTGGGGCCCGAGGACCCAGAACCCTCGGCCCACCTTTAGGCAGGCCCAGGGCCCAAGCCGAGGAAGGCGACTTCCCCAGACGAATGGCCTAAAGGCTCTAGTCCTCCCAAGGCCCGAGCCGAGGACACACCCATCCTCGGCACGCCTAGCCTAATCTAGGTAGGGGGCAGACCTACTGCAGGTGATCACATCCACACTTAACGATTCTACCTAGCTCTCCAGATTCCATTAATGCTGACAAGACCCTTCACTGGAAAACCTTGGAGGCAGCAGCCCCCAGTATGGGTAAGAACCTGTCTGATGGGACAAGTCCTGAACCATTAGCCCGGATGGCCTACAGTTGTAAGGCTAGGATCGAGCTAAAGAGGGTATATAAGGTAAAGAACCCCCTTGGTGAAGGGGGGGCCTCCTCGGACCCCAGCCGAGGAGCAACCCCAGGCGTAGAGCAAATGGACGAAAAGTTCAAGGAAGACCGGCAAAGGGCCAGCCGGAGCCAAACCCTTTGCCCACTCTCTACAAATTTATTGTCGGGGGCCCACCTCCGAAAAAGGAGCCCCTACAATTGGCGCCGTCTGTGGGGAGGGTTAGTGTGCCGGCCGGCGCAACCGGCGATCGTTCTAAAGCAGTCACTACTCAGAAGTTGATGGTGCAAAGAAAAGAGAAAGAAAAAGAAAAAGAAGGAGAGAAAAATGGCAGTGCGAAAAGGAAACTCAACAACAAATGAAAGAAAAATCCTTTATTAATTCAGAAGAGATTACAAGAGATTACAAGTACTACAATTCTCATTATTTCATAAAAGAAAAAACTACAAATACAATCAGAGGCTCAGACAGGCATGTTTTACAAGAATTCCCACCAACTAATCCTACAATCGGAGGCTCAGGCGGACCGGTCTCGGGACTTGCTGGACAAGAGACTCGCAAAGAATTAGTGTCAGGAATGAAGGAAGTGTCAAGCCGTGCTTTTACCAGCGTCTAGAGAATGGGAGAACTGGACAGTAAAAGCACGGGAAGGGGGGCTAGGGGCTGGCTCACCTTCAAACCAAAGCTTGAACAAAGTGAGGAGCCCCTAGACCCCGGAACACCCTCCCTCATGATGCTTCCTCGACCCCCTCCGAACTACACGAGCATTGACCGTCGGAGACGGCAATACTCGGGCACCGACCATGACGAAAGTTTGCGTGCCCCCTTCGTCGGAGGTGCGCTCTGGGGGAAGACGTTAGGTATTTCAACGACGTCCCCCTTGGCCACCATGCGAGATTCGGCCAGTTTTACGCCTAAACTCTGCCGCGCCGGCAGCCCAGTGGGGACTGCGGCCACAGCGGCACTTAGCTCCAGATCTACTAACTGCGGTCACAACCCTGGTGGCGGTATCAAAGGGACTCAAAAGGGGGCGAAAGTGTATATGTCTGTTTGTGGGGGAGAATTCATTGAATGAGGAGAAACGCTCCCCCTAGAACACCTTTTATGGAGGGCGAAAACCAGCGGAGGCTGAACCGCGCGGAATTCGAAGGGGAATTGTCAAGGGAAATTAATTCCCACCCAGTTCCAAGGGGATTGCCAGCTGCCTGCTGCGTGTTGATTCACGAGGGCATTAATGGAGGCGCGTTACGGACACCGAAGCGTCAAACAGGAAGCGCGGAAGGCCAAGCGACGCCTCGTAAACCAGAAAGATGAGGAGCACGAACCAGAGGCAGGATCAGCCCCACGTGCGAAGTCACAAGCCTACCTGAGGAAAAACAGCTCACGGAAAGGACCCGAGGACGACCCCCTACCAAAAACGAAGTCCTCGGATCTGAGGACAAAATCCTATTGGAGGCAACTGTGCAGTCGTGGTACAATAACTCTTGCTCCGGCATCCTGCAAGGGGCTAGGGGGATGGACCCCTACCCGACGTGAGACTGAGTTGCCCAGAGAGGTGAACACTGTGTCCTCAAGCTCGGGGCCCACATGGAAACGATGGCGGCAATTGTACCTAGGTCTTGCATGGTCCTCGGACTCAAGCCTACGGGGAGCTGACCACTCGTACTTAAGGCAGCAACTGTACCTAGGTCTTGCATGGTCTACGGACTCAAGCCTATGGGGAGCTAGCCACTGGAAACGATGGCAGCAATTGTACCTAGGTCTTGCATGGTCCTCGGACTCAAGCCTACGGGGAGCTGACCACTCGTACTTAAGGCAGCAACTGTACCTAGGTCTTGCATGGTCTACGGACTCAAGCCTATTGGGAGCTAGCCACATGGAAACGATGGCAGCAATTGTACCTAGGTCTTGCATGGTCCTCGGACTCAAGCCTACGGGGAGCTGACCACTCGTACTTAAGGCAGCAACTGTACCTAGGTCTTGCATGGTCTACGGACTCAAGCCTATGGGGAGCTAGCCACATGGAAACGATGGCAGCAATTGTACCTAGGTCTTGCATGGTCCTCGGACTCAAGCCTACGGGGAGCTGACCACTCGTACTTAAGGCAGCAACTGTACCTAAGTCTTGCATGGTCTACGGACTCAAGCCTATGGGGAGCTAGCCACTGGAAACGATGGCAGCAATTGTACCTAGGTCTTGCATGGTCCTCGGACTCAAGCCTACGGGGAGCTGACCACTCGTACTTAAGGCAGCAACTGTACCTAGGTCTTGCATGGTCTACGGACTCAAGCCTACGGGGAGCTATCTATTTACGACAGAGCCAAGGCACTGCTCGGCCCGAGGATCCATTCCCGTGAAGAAATTAACTACCTAATGAAGGGCCTGAGGGTCGATCCGACCACTCAAGAAAGGACCAGCCAAACCGACGGCCTTCCGGACCATAGGGACCGAGGTTTGCAAAACCCTCCTCCCCGTCCGAGGATACGTGCAGCAGGGTTTTGAGGGGCTATTGTGGGGCCCGAGGACCCAGAACCCCCGGCCCACCTTTAGGCAGGCCCAGGGCCCAAGCCGAGGAAGGCGACCTCCCCAGACGGACGGCCTAAAGGCTCTAGTCCTCCCAAGGCCCGAGCTGAGGACACACCCATCCTCGGCACGCCTAGTCTAATCTAGGTAGGGGGCAGACCTACTGCAGGTGGTCACATCCACACTTAACGATTCTACCTAACTCTCCAGGTTCCATTAATGCTGACAAGACCCTTCACTGGAAAACCTTGGAGGCAGCAGCCCCCAGTATGGGTAAAAACCTGTCTGATGGGACAAGTCCTGAACCATTAGCCCGGATGGCCTACAGCTGTAAGGCCAGGATCGAGC
This sequence comes from Quercus variabilis, assembly GCA_030445155.1. Lineage (NCBI taxonomy): Eukaryota > Viridiplantae > Streptophyta > Magnoliopsida > Fagales > Fagaceae > Quercus > Quercus variabilis. The sequence goes on along the minus strand of CP129446.1, from coordinate 42,963,087 downwards.
TAAAGAGGGTATATAAGGTAAAGAACCCCCCTGGTGAAGGGGGGGCCTCCTCGGACCCCAGCCGAGGAGCAACCCCAGGCGTAAAGCAAATGGACGAAAAGTTCAAGGAAGACCGGCAAAGGGCCGGCCGGAGCCAAACCCTTTGCCCACTCTCTACAAATTCATTGTCGGGGGCCCACCTCCGAAAAAGGAGCCCCTACAGATTTAATGGTTAAAAAAATAGCATTAAATGCTAATACTTACACCTCATTCACTTAATTAATAGCAATTTTGTTTCTCTCTCCTTATTTATTATTTAAAACTTTTTACATATTTTCCTTTTTTTTTTTTTTTTTTGGTGGTTAAAAAGAGCACATGGGTTGGCTTTGTAGCCTATTCACACTAGTGTCTCTTATACTCTTATAAATCTTCAAATACATTAGCAGATGGTTCAAAATATTTGCATGAGTTCCTGAGTGCACGAAACAGAAAATGGATGCAAGTAGCATATTTTACTTCTCGAACTAAATCCAGGTTAAAAGCCCAATTAATTTCAATAATGGAAGTTCTCTTCAAACTTTTACAAGACATTAAATGGAATGCCTAGTTAAAGGTATCCAAATAGCTCGAGGAACCCAGCCATGTCCCATTTACAATTACGGATGATAGACACATCTTCTGAAAGAGAAATTATAGAGTCATCTGGTGGACAATGTCATTTGTCCATCATTTTACTAAAAAACTTTCACTTGTTTAAAATTGTTAAGTCAAAAATTAATTTCTGTTTAAAAAAAAAAAAAATTCTAACTAACAATTTTAAACAGGTGAAAGTTTTTTAATGGAATGGTAGACCACATTACTTGTCACCATGTGGATTTTATAATTTCTCCTTCTGAAGGGACAAAAATCTAACAGAAATTAGATTAGCACTAGTGGCATCAGATAAATTACAAGCTTGGTCAGTCATTAAATAACACTTTGCCATTTATTTATTTTTAAGGAGACATGATATATATTCACAATTGATAAGACTATAAGAATATGACCAATTTAATAGAAGAAAAAAAAAAGTAGAATGAACTTAACAAAAAACAAAATATATATATATATATATATATATATATATTGCAAATATATTTGTATAGTCATTGGCAAAAAAAGGAATATATGTAAAAAGTTTTAAATAATAAATAATGAGAGATAAACAAAATTGTTATTAATTAAGCGAATGAGATGTAAGTCAATTAACATTTAATACTATTTTTTTAACTATTAGATCAATTACAAATCTACGGTCTACAAATGGTATAACTCTTGTCAAGTTACATCAGGTGTAACTTGAACCTCTCTCTCTCTCTCTCTCTCTATATATATATATATATATGTATCGAAACTTTTGACTTTTTGTTGATCTCTCCAAAACTTGTCATATTATTATCATTTTTTAAAACAAAATTATTTAAATTTTATTATTTAACAATATCAATTTCAACTTGAGAAGGACTAATCTTTGACATCAACAGCCAAAATCCAAACTTAACAAAGAGTGAAACTCTATCTCTTTAATAAGTTCAATTTAAACTCAAACGTTGATAATTTATCTCCAAATTTACGAGGTTAATCATGAATGCTATAAAAGCAATCCAAACTCCAATATATTTTTTTAAAAAGCCGAGTAGAGGTATGGGCTATTCTTCCGTTATTTTCTTTTCCTCTACTTTGTTTAAAAAAAAAAAATTATTTTATGATTTTTTATGTATTTTTTAAAAAGTGATTTTTGTATATGAACTACCAAACCCTACTCTTGTGACTGTATATGATTTTTTTTTCATCGTTTAAAGTTTAGACCTGTTAAAATTTGAAACTTATTGGTTTATGGGTTCGTGTACCTTTTTTTTTTCTTATATTTCTTTTTTGAATAGTCATACATTTTTTGAATTATTTCAATAACTTATTCTTTAATTATATATCCATTTTGGCATTTTTGAAATTTTAACATTTGATTTGTGTTAGTTTTTGCAATATTTGAATATGTTTAGTAGATTTTAATGACTATCGTGGGGTCACGGTTTATAGCTCAAACCTAAAAGATATGGGATATGAGCCCAATAAGCCAAATACAATAAATTTGTAGAGAGTGGGTGAAAGAGCTGGGCTTCTTGTGAAATGAGCAATGGCTAGTAAGGACTTAAAATACGAACAAGCACGAAAACATAATTAAAATTCAATGAAATGAGTGTCCGAGGAGATGAATTATGAATTAAGCCAATCTTTCTAGAAGCTAACACAGTTCTTAGTGCTACAGTAATTCTTTTTTTCTTCTTTTTCCTTATCCTTCTCTCTCTCATTTTTCGTCCCCTTCTTATGAGAGGTCTTTTATATTATATAATTCCTTCTAGACCCTCTTGATTGTACACTTGTTAATCATCTAAACCTTCACTTGAGTACATGTCCCATCAAACATCTTATTTAGTTCTCTGCGAATGGTGGTAGCTGAGACTGTATTATTCAAGGGTTTTCTCCACGTAAATGTGGCCAAAAAAGTTGCTGCAGTGCATTTAATGCAGTGATCGCAGTTTTTCTTTTAGATATTTCTGTATTCTTATCACCTTTGTACGTGCTTAAGATTCATCTTGATTATCGTTGGAACTCCCTAGAAGGTCACCTAATTACCCAAATACGTGTTTGATCGATATTCATCGTATCTGAGAAGGAGCTACTCCTCGGACTATATTCCTCAATTCTTTACTTACGTTTGGAGCCTCTCCCAATTATTTATTCTTCCTCAGATATATCCACGTCTTCAGATAGGGCCTAAGGCCCAATACACAATTTTGGGCTCCTATCCCCACAACTATACTATGTATTATTCTTTTGAAGGTAATCAATTTTTCTTTTATATTTTTCTATTGTGTAATTATATACTCTTTTTTTTCAAAAAACTATAAGAAGCAAATATTATGATTCTTTAATATTTTTTTACCTTTCAAAAGTTTTTTTTTTTACAAGATAGAATTTCTACTCTAGCTTAATCTAAGAGTATATGTGTGTAAAGCTCTTTCTTGAAGACTTGAACTTCAAACCTTTCAAAAGTTTTAACATTTGAATTATTCTTCTGATGGTAACATATTTTTCTCTATATTTCTCTGTTGTGTAGTCACACACACACACATATTATTTATAATTTGTAGGCTCTGGATATTTTTAATTCATTTCAATAGTTATAATCATGGATTATTTTTTTGAATGTAACTCATCTTTCTTTTATATTTTTCTATTATTTAGTCATATATATTTTGTTTTATTTCAATCATTTCTAAGCTGTGAATCATTTGATTCTTTATTATTTTTTGGTCTTTCAAAATTTTTAATATCTATAATTTCATCTTTGAAAATAACAAAATCCATGCAAACATTATAATAAAAGTTAATGTTATATAATATTAAAAATTTACAGAGACAAATAATTTTATTAACATAATAACAGAGAAGAACACTGTAAAATTTAGGATATATCTTTATGCCTTAAACCAAACAAAACATTTTTTTAGTCAGTAAATAATCAATTGTAATTTAATTTGCAATATCAACATTAGAATAGTATTCCTGAATACATATTTACTTTATGTGACAAAAATTTAGGATATTTCTTTTCTCTTAATGTTTAAATGTGCATTTTTATATAGTAATCCTGAGTAGTTAATGTAAATCCGTGTAATATATTAAAATATTTATGTTTATAGGGGCTCCTTTTTCGGAGGTGGGCCTCCGACAATGAATTTGTAGAGAGTGGGCAAAGGGTTTGGTTCCGGCCGGCCCTTTGCCGGTCTTCCTTGAACTTTTCGTCCACTTGCTCTACGCCTGGGGTTGCTCCTCGACTGGGGTCCGAGGAGGCCCCCCCTTCACCAGGGGGGTTCTTTACCTTATATACCCTCTTTAGCTCGATCCTGGCCTTACAGCTGTAGGCCATCCGGGCTAATGGTTCAGGACTTGTCCCATCAGACAGGTTCTTACCCATACTGGGGGCTGCTGCCTCCAAGGTTTTCCAGTGAAGGGTCTTGTCAGCATTAATGGAACCTGGAGAGCTAGGTAGAATCGTTAAGTGTGGATGTGACCACCTGCAGTAGGTCTGCCCCCTACCTAGATTAAGCTAGGCGTGCCGAGGATAGGTGTGTCCTCGGCTCGGGCCTTGGGAGGACTAGAGCCTTTAGGCCGTCCGTCTGGGGAGGTCGCCTTCCTCGGCTTGGGCCCTGGGCCTGCCTAAAGGTGGGCCGGGGGTTCTGGGTCCTCGGGCCCCACAATAGCCCCTCAAAACCCTGCAGCACGTATCCTCGGACGGGGAGGAGGGTTTTGCAAACCTCGGTCCCTATGGTCCGAAAGGCCGTCGGTTTGGCTGGTCCTTTCTTGAGTGGTTGGATCGACCCTTAGGCCCTTCATTAGGTAGTTAATTTCTTCATGAGAATGGATCCTCGGGCCGAGCAGTGCCTTGGCTCTGTCGTAAATAGATAGCTCCCCGTAGGCTTGAGTCCGAGGACCATGCAAGACCTAGGTACAATTGCTGCCATCGTTTCCAGTGGCTAGCTCCCCATAGGCTTGAGTCCGTAGACCATGCAAGACCTAGGTACAGTTGCTGCCTTAAGTACGAGTGGTCAGCTCCCCGTAGGCTTGAGTCCGAGGACCATGCAAGACCTAGGTACAATTGCTGCCATCGTTTCCATGTGGCTAGCTCCCCATAGGCTTGAGTCCGTAGACCATGCAAGACCTAGGTATAGTTGCTGCCTTAAGTACGAGTGGTCAGCTCCCCGTAGGCTTGAGTCCGAGGACCATGCAAGACCTAGGTACAATTGCTGCCATCGTTTCCAGTGGCTAGCTCCCCATAGGCTTGAGTCTGTAGACCATGCAAGACCTAGGTACAGTTGCTGCCTTAAGTACGAGTGGTCAGCTCCCCGTAGGCTTGAGTCCGAGGACCATGCAAGACCTAGGTACAATTGCTGCCATCGTTTCCATGTGGCTAGCTCCCCATAGGCTTGAGTCCGTAGACCATGCAAGACCTAGGTACAGTTGCTGCCTTAAGTACGAGTGGTCAGCTCCCCGTAGGCTTGAGTCCGAGGACCATGCAAGACCTAGGTACAATTGCTGCCATCGTTTCCAGTGGCTAACTCCCCATAGGCTTGAGTCTGTAGACCATGCAAGACCTAGGTACAGTTGCTGCCTTAAGTACGAGTGGTCAGCTCCCCGTAGGCTTGAGTCCGAGGACCATGCAAGACCTAGGTACAATTGTTGCCATCGTTTCCATGTGGCTAGCTCCCCATAGGCTTGAGTCCGTAGACCATGCAAGACCTAGGTACAGTTGCTGCCTTAAGTACGAGTGGTCAGCTCCCCGTAGGCTTGAGTCCGAGGACCATGCAAGACCTAGGTACAATTGCCGCCATCGTTTCCATGTGGGCCCCGAGCGTGAGGACACAGTGTTCACCTCTCTGGGCAACTCAGTCTCACGTCGGGTAGGGGTCCATCCCCCTAGCCCCTTGTAGGATGCCGGAGCAAGAGTTATTGTACCACGACTGCACAGTTGCCTCCAATAGGATTTTGTCCTCGGATCCGAGGACTTCGTTTTTGGTAGGGGGTCGTCCTCGGGTTCTTTCCGTGAGCTGTTTTTCCTCAGGTCGGCTTGTGACTTCGCACGTGGGGCTGATCCTGCCTCTGGTTCGTGCTCCTCATCTTTCTGGTTTACGAGGCGTCGCTTGGCCTTCTGCGCTTCCTGTTTGACGCTTCGGTGTCCGTAACGCGCCTCCATTAATGCCCTCGTGAATCAACACGCAGCAGGCAGCTGGCAATCCCCTTGGAACTGGGTGGGAAGTAATTTCCCTTGACAATTCCCCTTCGAATTCCGCGCGGTTCAGCCCCCGCTGGTTTTCGCCCTCCATAAAAGGCGTTCTGGGGGGAGCGTTTCTCCTCATTCAATGAATTCTCCCCCACAAACAGACATATACACTTTCGCCCCCTTTTGAGTCCCTTTGATACCGCCACCAGGGTTGTGACCGCAGTTAGTAGATCTGGAGCTAAGTGCCGCCGTGGCCGCAGTCCCCACTAGGCTGCCGGCGCGGCAGAGTTTAGGCGTAACACTGGCCGAATATTGCATGGTGGCCAGGGGGGACGTCGTTGAAATACCTAACGTCTTCCCCCAGAGCGCACCTCCGACGAAGGGGGCACGCGAACTCTCGTTATGGCCGGTGCCCGAGTATTGCCGTCTCCGATGGTCAATGCTCGTGTAGTTCGGAGGGGGTCGAGGAAGCATCATGAGGGAGGGTGTTCCGGGGTCTAGGGGCTCCTCACTTTGTTCAAGCTTTGGTTTGAAGGTGAGCCAGCCCCTAGCCCCTTTCCCGTGCTTTTACTGTCCAGTTCTCCCATTCTCTGGACGCTGGTAAAAGCACGGCTTGACACTTCCTTCATTCCTGACACTAATTCTTTGCGAGTCTCTTGCCCAGCCAGTCCCGAGACCGGTCCGCCTGAGCCTCCGATTGTAGGATTAGTTGGTAGGAATTCTTGTAAAACATGCCTGTCTGAGCCTCTGATTGTATTTGTAGTTTTTTCTTTTATGAAATAATGAGAATTGTAGTACTTGTAATCTCTTGTAATCTCTTCTGAATTAATAAAGGATTTTTCTTTCATTTGTTGTTGAGTTTCCTTTTCGCACTGCCATTTTTTTCTCTTTCTTTTTCTTTTTCTTTCTCTTTTCTTTGCACCATCAACTTCTGAGTAGTGACTGCTTTAGAACGATCGCCGGTTGCGCCGGCCGGCACACTAACCCTTCCCACAGACGGCGCCAATTGTAGGGGCTCCTTTTTCGGAGGTGGGCCCCCGACAATGAATTTGTAGAGAGTGGGCAAAGGGTTTGGCTCCGGCCGGCCCTTTGCCGGTCTTCCTTGAACTTTTCGTCCATTTGCTCTACGCCTGGGGTTGCTCCTCGGCTGGGGTCCGAGGAGGCCCCCCCTTCACCAGGGGGGTTCTTTACCTTATATACCCTCTTTAGCTCGATCCTGGCCTTACAGCTGTAGGCCATCCGGGCTAATGGTTCAGGACTTGTCCCATCAGACAGGTTCTTACCCATACTGGGGGCTGCTGCCTCCAAGGTTTTCCAGTGAAGGGTCTTGTCAGCATTAATGGAACCTGGAGAGCTAGGTAGAATCGTTAAGTGTGGATGTGACCACCTGCAGTAGGTCTGCCCCCTACCTAGATTAGGCTAGGCGTGCCGAGGATGGGTGTGTCCTCGGCTCGGGCCTTGGGAGGACTAGAGCCTTTAGGCCGTCCGTCTGGGGAGGTCGCCTTCCTCGGCTTGGGCCCTGGGCCTGCCTAAAGGTGGGCCGGGGGTTCTGGGTCCTCGGGCCCCACAATGTTATTTTATAATTTTTTTTAAGCCATTACACGTTCAGGCAATGACTTTTTTATCAAATTGTAATACAAATTTAAGTCACATAAGAACAAATTATGCAATGGTATAGTTTCTTAATCAATTTAAGATTTTATAAAATTATTTGAGTTTACCTTACAAATAAATAAGTTTCCATACATTGTTAGCGACTAGATAATTAATTAATTAATGTGAAGGCCCTAACCTAAACCAACCTATGAGCTATTATGAGAGAAATTATAAGATCTACATGATAGACAAGTGATGTGGTCTACCATTCCACTAAAAAACTTTGATATTTTAAAATTGTTAATTAGAAAAAAATTTTGAACAGAAATTAATTACTAACTCAACAAATTTAAACAAATAAATTTTTTGGGTAAAATATCATTTTCGTCCCTAAATTATCACAAAAGTTCGTTTTTCGTCCCTAAACTTTCAAAAGTTCTATTTTCGTCCCTAAACTATCACAAAAGTTCGTTTTTCGTCCCTAAACTTTTAAAAGTTCTATTTTCGTCCTTAAACTTTTCTAAACGTATTGATTTTCGTCCCTCTCACGTCAGTACTCTGTCAAGCCACGTCAGCATTCCATCAGAACTTTTGAAAATTTAGGGACGAAAATAGAACTTTTGAAAGTTTAAGGACGAAAAACGAACTTTTGTGATAGTTTAGGGACGAAAATAGAACTTTTGAAAGTTTAGGGACGAAAAACGAATTTTTATGATAGTTTAGGGACGAAAATGATATTTTACCCAAATTTTTTTTAATGAAATAATAAACCAAATCACTTGTACACTAGATGACTTTATAATTTCTCCTATTATTGGCAGCAGTCAGCAAAGCGAACGAGCACCCAGCGCCACGAGTCACGACCATAGGCATAATAATAAATAAATAAAGCGCGTCTAATTTTGTTAGGTAATAAAAGTGCCTCAAGTGTGTCGTGAGCGAAGGATTGCGTAAAAGATGGACCGATGAAAGTAACCGTTTGTAAACAGCAATCAATTTTATTTTAGGTCCCACTTTCACACACTCACACACACAAACAAAGGTGGGGGGTCCTTCCTATTCCTATTGTGTTTCTTGGATCTTTTGATTCTTTTTGCATTGGGTTTTTGTTTTTTTTGAAAAGGATTTTTGCATCAGTGATTCGTTGAATACCGTATAATTATTTTAATACAGCTATGAGATAGCGTTAAAAAAAGCAACTTGTCTCGTTTTCAAGGTGGCAATGGCATTTCTGTACCGAATTTCGCGTGAGCATAATATTACCAATTTCCTACCCTTTTTTTTTTTTTTTTCAAGCTGTCATCCACCCAAAAGAAAACCCAGTTGCACTACCCTATGAGCAAGGGCTACAATTACAAGTTCTTAGGAAACCCCACTTTTTCCATTTAACTAATATATGTCTATATATAAAAAAAAAGAGCCAATGAGTTACTGCTACAGTGTGCAACAGTACATTTTTTTTTTCCCTGTAAGAGCCAATGAGTTACTGCTACTGTCGCAATGCTACAATACATTGGTTCGTTCAATTTATATATATATATATATATATATTTATTTATTTATATATTTGGGTACTTGATTTATAGTACTTTGGTTGTTTCAATTTCCACTATTATGCTTGCCTCCGTTGAACTTGCTTATATAATAATAATAATAAAGCATTAATGCAACAAATTACTATAGTATTTTTCATAATTGTTGAAGTGCTAATTCCTATAAAATAATAAAATATAATATTGGAAAGTGGAGCCAACCACAACTAAAAATAAAAGTACTGTGAAGGAAAAAAAATGTTACATTTATAACATTTTCATAACAAATTTTAACTGGTAAATTGTTATTCTAATTTAAATTTACCAATGAAATCAATTTTTTTCCTACTAATAACAACCTACTACTTATGATTTGTAATGAAAATGTTGTGAACATAGTATTTCTCTTTTGAAAATATTAAAATATCTTGTTGTCATTACAATATTTTCACAACTGTTGATGTGTCAATTCTTTACAAGTCAAAATACAATATAACAAAGTTGTAAAGGTATTAAGAAAATGTTGTGCTATTCTTTGTTTTTCTAGAATTTTTTTAGTCAATTTCTGTTGAGCCAAAATTCATTATTTCACATACAATTTTCTTAGGTTAATTTTTTTTTTTTTTTTGTATTTCTTTTTTCTTAATGCACCATTTTAAGTAAAAATAGATAAATTTAATATTAAACCACTTTTCGTTATTTATATTTGGAGTAGTTCACAATTCCTCCTTAAACTTTAAAATCAAGTAATTTTCCTATTAATATTTTGGAAAAGAGCAAATATGTCATATTTTTATTTTCTCAATAAAACCCTAATGAAATCTTATAATTCTTAAAATATTCCATTGTGTAGTAGCTAAAGTATTCCCACTAAATTTTAACATCCCAAAAATTTTCTTTACGTATTTTAAGTTTTATGTGATAATAATGCTTACAAATTTGGAATGGTAATTGTAGGGACTCAGTTTAGAAAGGTTCCCTAACAATACATTTTTAGAGAGTAGGACGAAGGGTTAGGCCCTAACAGACTAGTAACGGAACACGAGCCACCTTTCACCATTGAAGGGGAGTGAACCCAATTTATAACTAAGGGTAACTCCTCGGCACTTGTCCGAGGAGGTTCCTTCTCCCTCCCCCCCTCCGAACTGCTTTGCTCGCCCTCCTTATATAGTTCTCCTCCTGCTATCTCATTCTTTCTTCTGTTGATCATCCATTGGCCTTCCCTCTGACCGTCCGTCTCATCAGAGGCCTTATCAGTACTCGAGTGGTTCACAATGATCAATGTTACCCTATCAAGGGGTTACATCGCCATTAATGTGGCCAAGGGGGTTAGATGAACGCATTTAGGGTGGAGGTGACAACCTGTTCTGGGCCTGTCCCTCACTTGAAATTAGCCTTGGTACGCCGAGGACATCCCTGTCCTCGGCGGGGTCCAAAAGAGCATAGGTCTTCACATACCAGCCTCGGACGATCATCCCTCCTCGGCATAGGCTTTGGGCCAAATGCAAGATGGGCCCAGGCTACCAGGCCTACGGGCTCTACAATAGCCCCTCAAAATCTTGCTGCCCGTTCCCTCGGACGGGGAGGAGGGTTTTAATACCTACGGGTCCTAGTGGCCGACGCCCTGGAGAAGTCTCTTCTCCTTCTCGCTGACATGGCTGAACTTGGGAGCAAGAGTGGGCCAGAGGTTGCCCTTAACCTTAAGAGACATCTAGGCATGGTGGGTCCCTTAATACCTGTTTATCTTACTTGAACTTTGTTGCTTAGCACCTCCCTTCTCTTTACGGCGCACCTGTTTTTGTTGGCAGGCTGTCCAGGCCCTTTTCAGGCTGGACGAGGAGGCTTTTGCCGAGGTAACGCTTTAGCGCAGGAGCGTGACAAGTTCTTGAAGGTTGCGAGGACCCTTAAGAGGTCTGAGGCAGATCTAAAAAAAAGGCGATCGAAAATCTGGAAGAGATGACAAAGGCCAGAGATAATGCGGCCCCTGATCTAACCATGGCTACGAAGCAAGTCGAGGATCAGACCAAGCAGTGGCAGGATGTCGAGGGCCACCTACGAATTGCCAAAGAGGACATCGCTATCCTGAATAAAAAGTTGGCCGAGGCAGTCAGCACAAGGGGTATTGCCGAGTATGCCAAGGGCGAGGCTGTGAGGGCCAAAGACGAGGCAGTGTTTGCGAGAATAGACGCTAAGCGCTCCGCAGGACAGGCGGAAGAGGGGGCTTTTGCCGAGGGGGTGGCTAAGACTGAAGTCACCCTCAAAGCTCAAATTCCTATAGTGTGCAGGCGCTTTTGTTATGAGACCTGACATGAAGCCCTTAACCAAGCGGGGGTTGATGTCTCGTCTGACCTTAGGAGGGCGGAAAGAGTATTTTACCCTTCCGCAATTTGCGAGGTTGTTCTTGTTGCTTCCGAGGAGGGGTTTGCCTTACTAGCGGCAAGTGAAAGTCATAACGGAGCCGTTGATGACACATTTGCAGCTGACAGACCTTTTGAGGGGGCCGAGCCCCATAGAGCGTTGGAGGGGGCTAGAACCGAGGGTCAAGAAGTGCCCCAAGAGGTGGTAAGGCTTCCCGTAAGCCCCCCAGCCACACTCACGGTTCCTTCGATTACCCTTACCGTGGAAGGGCCCTCTGAAGTAGCCCCTCCGAGACAAGGTCCCTAGGTGTTGGTTGAAACCTTTTGACAAGCCTCCTTAAGACAATTTACTTACTGAGTTGGAGGGAAATGGCATAGGACACTGTTATTTGCTTTCTTTTCATTCCATTTTGCTTCTTGCCTCAAGGGCATTGTAACGAAACTATATGCTTTCTATTTGAAATGAATATTCACTATTTTGCTTCTAATTATTAATGCTTCCTTTTTCTTGCCGTACTTTAATATTTTGCTCAATACCTTGGTTCCGTTCTGGATTTGGTCTTATAAGACCATCAGCTATCATTCAGGCATGAATCCGAGGATCGCATCACAATTCGGTTCTAGCTAACGCTTCGGTTCCTCTGTAAATAGTTAGTTTAACCCTTCGGTTCTTCTGTAAGTAGCTAGTTTTCCCATAGGCTTGAGTCCGAGGACCATGCAATGCGTTAGTTTTGTCTAACACTTCCATTCTTCTGTAAGTATCTAGTTTCCCTATAGGTTTGAGTCCTTGGACCATGCAATACCTTGGTTCTGTCTAGTACCCAGGTATAGCCGAGTAGTTAGTTTCCCCATAGGCTTGAGTCCGAGGACCATGCAATGCCTTGGTTCTGTCTAACACTTCCATTCTTCTGTAAGTATCTAGTTTCCCCATAGGTTTGAGTCCTTGGACCATGCAATACCTTGGTTTTGTCTAGTACCCAAGTATAGCCAAGTAGTTAGTTTTCCCATAGGCTTGAGTTCGAGGACCATGCAATGCCTTGGTTCTGTCTAACACTTCCATTCTTCTGTAAGTATCTAGTTTCCCCATAGGTTTGAGTCCTTAGACCATGCAATACCTTGGTTCTGTCTAGTACCCAAGTATAGCCGAGTAGTTAGTTTCCCCATAGGCTTGAGTTCGAGGACCATGTAATGCCTTGGTTCTGTTTAACACTTCCATTCTTCTGTAAGTATCTAGTTTCCCCATAGGTTTGAGTCCTTGAACCATGCAATACCTTGGTTCTGTCTAGTACCCAAGTATAGCCGAGTAGTTAGTTTCCCTATAGGCTTGAGTCCGAGGACCATGCAATGCCTTGGTTCGGTCTAACACTTTCATTCTTCTGTAAGTATCTAGTTTCCCCATAGGTTTGAGTCCTTGGACCATGCAATACCTTGGTTCTGTCTAGTACCCAAGTATAGCCGAGTAGTTAGTTTCCTCATAGGCTTGAGTCCGAGGACCATGCAATGCCTTGGTTCTGTCTAACACTTCCATTCTTCTGTAAGTATCTAGTTTCCCCATAGGTTTGAGTCCTTGGACCATACAATACCTTGGTTCTGTCTAGTACCCAGGTATAGCCGAGTAGTTAGTTTCCCCATAGGCTTAAGTCCGAGGACCATGCAATGTCTTGGTTCTGTCTAACACTTCCATTCTTCTGTAAGTATCTAGTTTCCCCATAGGTTTGAGTCCTTGGACCATGCAATACCTTGGTTCTGTCTAGTACCCAGGTATAGCCGAGTAGTTAATTTCCCCATAGGCTTGAGTCCGAGAACCATGCAATGCCTTGGTTCTGTCTAACACTTCCGTTCTTCTATAAGTATCTAGTTTCCTCATAGGTTTGAGTCCTTGGACCATGCAATACCTTGGTTCTGTCTAGTACCCAATTATACCCGAGTAGTTAGTTTCCCCATAGGCTTGAGTTCGAGGACCATGTAATGCCTTGGTTCTGTTTAACACTTCCATTCTTCTGTAAGTATCTAGTTTCCCCATAGGTTTGAGTCCTTGGACCATGCAATACCTTGGTTCTGTCTAGTACCCAGGTATAGCCGAGTAGTTAGTTTCCCCATAGGCTTGAGTCCGAGGACCATGCAATGCCTTGGTTCGGTCTAACACTTCCATTCTTCTGTAAGTATCTAGTTTCCTCATAGGTTTGAGTCCTTGGACCATGCAATACCTTGGTTCTGTCTAGTACCCAAGTATAGCCGAGTAGTTAGTTTCCCCATAGGCTTGAGTCCGAGGACCATGCAATGCCTTGGTTCTATCTAACACTTCCATTCTTCTGTAAGTATTTAGTTTCCCCATAGGTTTAAGTCCTTGGACCATATACTACCTTGGTTCTGTCTAGTACCCAGGTATAGCCGAGTAGTTAGTTTCCCCATAGGCTTAAGTCTGAGGACCATGCAATGTCTTGGTTCTGTCTAACACTTCCATTCTTCTGTAAGTATCTAGTTTCCCCATAGGTTTGAGTCCTTAGACCATGCAATACCTTGGTTCTGTCTAGTACCCAGGTATAGCCGAGTAGTTAATTTCCCCATAGGCTTGAGTCCGAGGACCATGCAATGCCTTGGTTCTGTCTAACACTTCCATTCTTCTGTAAGTATCTAGTTTCCTCATAGGTTTGAGTCCTTGGACCATGCAATACCTTGATTCTGTCTAGTATCCAGGTATAGCCGAGTAGTTAGTTTCCCCATAGGCTTGAGTCCGAGGACCATGCAATGCCTTGGTTCTGTCTAACACTTCCATTCTTCTGTAAGTATTTAGTTTCCCTATAGGTTTGAGTCCTTGGACCATGCAATACCTTGGTTCTGTCTAGTACCTAGGTATAGCCGAGTAGTTAATTTCCCCATAGGCTTGAGTCCGAGGACCATGCAATGCCTTGGTTCTGTCTAACACTTCCATTCTTCTGTAAGTATCTAGTTTCCCTATAGGTTTGAGTCCTTGGACCATGCAATACCTTGGTTCTATCTAGTACCCAGGTATAGCCGAGTAGTTAGTTTCCCCGTAGGCTTGAGTCCGGGGACCATGCAATGCCTTGGTTCTGTCTAACACTTCCATTCTTCTTTATGAAGGGGTTTGTCCTCAGACCGCTTTACTGGAAACGGTTCTTCCTCAGGTTGGACTATTAACTCTACGGTGCTTTAGGCAGGGGTGGTTCGGGCTCTGATCTTACAGGTGGCATTGACCTCGCCTTCAATTCAAGTTCCCATCTTCTTCACTTACGAGGCGTCTCTTGGCCGTTCGCGCTCCGCACTTGATGTTTCGATGTGCGAGACACGCCTTCATTAATATCCTTGTGAATTGATACAAATCCAGCGATCTACGGTCTCCTTGGGATTTGGTCCAGATTAGTACCGCTGATAATTCTCTTTTCGAACTTTGTGTGGATTAATTCCCACCAGTCTTCATCCTCTATATAAGGCTTTCTGGGAGAAACGTTTCTCTACACTCCATGAACTTTCTAATACAGCTAGAAACACGTCCCTTTAGCTCCCCCAGCCCCTTCAATAACCCTGCCAGGATTGTGACCAGAGTTGGGAGATATGGGGTGGCCCTGGGTGGGTGTGAGGACACACAGGCCAAAGGCCCTACCGCCCCGACCAAGAGCCGTTGTGACTGCAGCCCCTACCAGACTTCCAGCGCGGTAGAGCCTAGGCGTAACCCTGATAGTGCCATGCGTGGTGGCCAGGAGGGATGTCCCTGAAGTACCTAACGCTCTTCCCCGGGGTGACGCGCAAAATCACGTCATGGCTAGTGCCCGAGTGTTGCCGTCTCCAACGGCCAACGCTCGTGAGGATTGGAGAGAATCAAGGGAACATCATAGGGGAGGGCTTCCCGGTGCCCCTGCATCGGCTCCTCTCTTTGTTCCAGCTCCGCCGAACCAGACAAGGAGTTGTTGGTGGCCTTGAAGCATGCTAGCCTCAGCCCCATTCCCTCTAGCTAGTTTTAGAACAGGTCTACTTGGGCCTCTGTTTGTAGAATTAGCTTGTAAAATTAGTTTTAAAACAAGTCTGCCTGAGCCTCTGTTTGTATCTTGAACTTTTCGTTTAATAAAATAATATGACATTCCTTTTCTTTTCTGTTGAATCTTCTACTTTTCTGCAATGTTTGTTTGTTTTTTTTTTTTTTTTTGATGCGTCGCTACCAACCTTCTGTAAAATAACTACTTAGGAATGATCGCCCATTGCGCCTGCCGGTGCACTAATCCTTCCCATAGACGGCGCCAATTGTAGGGACTTAGTTTAGAAAGGTTCCCTAACAATACATTTTTAGAGAGTGGGACGAAGGGTTAGGCCCTAACAGACTAACAACGGAACACGAGCCACCTTTCACCATTGAAGGGGAGTGAACTCAATTTACAACTAAGTGTAGCTCCTCGGCACTTGTCCGAGAAGGTTCCTTCTCCTTCCCCTCCTCCGAACTGCTTTGCTCGTCCTCCTTATATAGTTCTCCTCCTCCTATCTCATTCTTCCTTCTGTTGATCATCCATTGGCCTTCCCTCTGACCGTCCGTCCTATCAGAGGCCTTATCAGTACTCGAGTGGTTCATAATGATCAATGTTACCCTGTTAAGGGGTTACATCCCTATTAATGCGGCCAGAGGGGGTTAGATGAGCGCATTTAGGGTGGAGGTGACAACCTTTTCTGGGCCTGTCCCCCACCTGAAATTAGCCTCGGTACGCTGAGAACAGGGATGTCCTCGGCGGGGTCTAAAAGAGCATAGGTTTTCACACACCAGCCTCGGACGATCATCCCTCCTCGGCATAGGCCTTGGGCCAAATGCAAGATGGGCCCAGGCTACTAGGCCTACGGGCCCTACAATAGCCCCTCAAAATCCTACTGCCCGTTCCCTCGGAGGGGGAGGAGGGTTTTGATACCTACGGGTCCTAGTGGCCGACGCCCTGGAGAAGTCTCTTCTCCTTCCCGCCGACATGGTTGAACTTGGGAGCAAGAGTGGGCCAGAGGTTGCCCTTAACCTTAAGAGACATCTAGGCATGGTGGGTCCCCTGATACCTGTTTATCTTACTTGAACTTTGTTGCTTAGCACCTCCCTTCTCTTTACGGCGCACCTGTTTTGTTGGTAGGCTGTCCAGGCCCTTTTCAGGCTGGACGAGGAGGCTTTTGCCGAGGTAACGCTTTAGCGCAGGAGCGTGACAAGTTCTTGAAGGCTGCGAGGACCCTTAAGAGGTTTGAGGCAGATCTAAAAAAGAAGCGATCGAAAATCTAGAAGAGATGACAAAGGCCAGAGATAATGCGGCCCCTGACCTAACCACGGCTATGAAGCAGGCCGAGGATCAGACCAAGCGATGGCAGGATGTTTAGGCTTGCTCAAAGTTGGGTCTTTCATGTAAAGTTGGAATCGAGAGGTTACAGATGCATTAGTGCATTTTGGCCTGGCTCGATCGATCAATGGAAAGACTCGATCAATCGAATCTCGGGCAGAATGTTTTTCTGCAGAATATTCCAGCTCAGCCCTAACTCATTAAACGTTTTAGGTTTTCTATTTTTACCCTAGGTATATAAAGAAAAACCCTAGCCACATTTTTAGAGTTGCGCCCGTTGAGTTGTTGCTCATACTTTGCTGTTTTGTGTAAATCTCTTGTGAGATCTAGAGGAGTTTTCCTTTACACAAAGTTTAAGGTTTTCAAGGTAGAGATTACTTCAACATCTTGATGATCAACTCGGTTGCTACCATAGAAGCTTAAAGAATATCAAGCGTGGGTGCTTGTAGCTGATTGAAGAATCCAAGAAAGAAAGAGTCCGTGGATTCGGAGTTTACATGTGGTCGTGTCAGTAAGTTCTACTGGTGGGTAGCATTAGGAAGTCAAGCAGGGAGCTTGTAAGTCCTTTTGTATGAACTTCGATTCTTTCGCATAGTGGATTCAGGTTTACCTTGAGGATAGCTAGGTCAAATCCTCCCTAAATTTTTACCGTGTGGTTTCTTGGATGATCATATCATTGTGTCTTTTATATTTCCGCTGTTTTATACTTTTGATATGATTGTATGTTTGTGATAACCTAGAATTGCTGAAATTGACTAAGTTAATCACTTGGCTAATTAACTAGGTTAATCTGGTTGTTTTAAGGGGTCTAAAACCGTTCAATAAGTTTTGGTCATTCATTTAGGTGATGAGAATGAGAACATGGACACTTGAGCTCCTCTTATACAAATCTCTCGTGTCTTCAGTTTTCAGGTAAGGGATATATAACATGTGCGTTTAATAAGTATAAAGATTGTTTAAAACTTTATTACTTTATTATATATCAAAATCTTTTAATTAGACTTATTACATATAAACATGATTTAAATAAAGATATATGTTTGTGATTTGTTGAATCTTATATATATATATATATATATATGATAATTTTTGCATATTGATGCTATTACTTATATCACGAACATAATATTTAAGAATGAAGTGAATATGCTACTATTATGAAATATTTATGTTAAGGCATATTTATCAGAAAAATATAGTTTTCGGATTATTTCATTGCTATGATCTAAACTTAGCTTGTAGGGGTTATGGTACTGGCATTTCCATGGAAATTTTGATTGGCCATTATAAGTGGTGAGGACTCTGCTGTACGTGCCCTCATTGGGAACGACCAACTTGTGGAGGATGCTAATCAACCCCCATGGTTAATGATTTGATCACACCGAAAGGGATGTCATACTTTCTGATATGATCCTAGAATTTCCTAACATTGTAGGGAATGCTAGATGCCTGACACAATGTGCTGGAAGCCTTTGAAAGTTGTGATAGATTGACAATTAGACTGACTAATATGTATTATGAATGAGCTATTAAGCTATTTGAAATTTATAAAAAAAAGTATGATAATAAGAAAGGTATGTTGAATGTGTTATAAGTCTGATAAAAAGTTTATGATAAAATATTTTATAGTCTATTTAAAGATAAGGTTACTGAATTATGTTTAAGTTCCTTATTATGTCCTTTTATTATTATATGAAATGAAAATGATATATTTTCAACTGAAAGTTCATAAATTATTTTAAGAATAGTACCCTTGAAAGTTGTGATAGATTGACAATTAGACTGACTAATATGTATTATGAATGAGCTATTAAGCTATTTGAAATTTATAAAAAAAGTATGATAATAAGAAAGGTATGTTGAATGTGTTATAAGTCTGATAAAAAGTTTATGATAAAGTATTTTATTATCTATTTAAAGATAAAGTTACTGAATTATGTTTAAGTTCCTTATTATGTCCTTTTATTATTATATGAAATGAAAATAATATATTTTCAACTGAAAGTTCAAAAGTTATTTTAAGAATAATATGAATACTATTGAAGACTATTTATCAAAACTAGCATATCTATAAAATATTTGATTTATATGCTTATTAATGCTCATGGAGCTTAAAACCTTATTGAGTTTCGCAGCTCACCCTATTATATTTCATTGCACAAGTTCTTTTCTGGAAGTAGCGAGAGTATTAGAGATGGCAAAGAATCTATAATTCTAGTTTGTTAGAATGTATAGTTTTTTTTTTGTTGTGTAGTAGTTTAGTTCTTTTGCTGTATAGGAGGAATCAAGATGTATTTGATCTTTTTGAGCACAGATGTAATTTAGAACCTTCGTTTGTTTTGAACCTCAATTGTATGTCCTTGGGGTTAGGCTTGTAAATAAGAATTTTGCTAAATATTTAGCTATGTAATATTTACATGAATACCTTAAGTTTCAACTAAGTTGTAATCTTACAAAGTTTGAAATGAAATGAAGTTTCAAAGTTTTATAAATTTTGTTTATTATGGCTTTCATGCAAGGAAAGAAAAAGGAATACAAGAAACGATTTTTGATAAGCACCTTCAACTTTAGTTGGTTCATGTTAGTATTGAGGTAAATTTGATATTAACATGTCGATCATGCTCTAAATTATGAAGTATAGGTTTGGTTCATGACATGCATAGCTATAGTAGCTATAGTGTCTTTTGGTTTGTTCAATATACATTGTAGTTACAGTTTTTTTTTTTTTAGTCATCGGCTTGTGTTTTTTTTTTTTTCCTTTTAAATATTTATATGAGCTAGCATATATATTGTTATATTAACACAAAAAATTTCACAATATTTTCACAATTATTAAGGTTTTAATTTCTTATAGGTCAAAATAAAATAATAAAATATGAGATTGTGACCAATCATGACTGAAAATAAATGTTTTGTCTTTTGGTTTGTTCAATTGACACTGTAACTATTGTTAGGACATAAGTGAATCATTGTTAGGAACATATGTCAATATTTTATGTAATTGGCTAATCTTTTGACAAAACGCACTTTACTTGTAATTGGGTAGATTTAGGATGTATTTAATACTTTATGGAACAAGGTTTCAAGATTAAGTGTTAAAGTCATGCAAGTCTGTCTAAAAAATAAGTGAAGAAGTGCTGGTTTTTAAAACTCGACAGCTAGCATTAATCAAGATTTAAAAAGCTGCTAAAACCTGAAACTCGATAGCTAGCTCATTAGATAGGGTATCCGTCGAGATTTATGAAATACAGATTTTCAATTTTGTTTTGCATCCAATCCATGAGTATGTGTTTAGGCTTTCTTTTCTAACAATCATAAACATATGTAAAGATTATTTTAAGGGCCGTCAAAGATAGCACGGTTGCGCGAGTGTAAAGCAAAGTCTTGTTCATGCAAATTGTGACCGGAGATAGAATTTTTCCTAGTTCATCTTTCTTTTGAAGAAACTGCTGTGTTTGTACACCTTAGGGTTTTGTGATTGAGGAGTTTCATGATCTTCATCGTGTGATGAAATAAAAAACTTTGTAGCCAACATCTTTCTCAAATTAGTGATTAAGTTACGTACTAAGATCTACGCATCTATTGGTTAGTCACGTACTGAGAGCCGTACATTGAAAAGGAGAGATTGTCATTACAGAACAAGTCCAATTAGGTATTGGGGTAAGGGTTCAACTGTAGGTTAGTATAAGGTACTGGGATTCCTTTACTTGTAACCGTTTGTTTTAATAATAGTAGATTCTCGGGAGTGGTGACATTAAAATCGTCTGGTGGGGTTTTTGTAGTGTAGGTTTTCCCCATTCGTAAACAAATTACTGTGTCAATTTATTTTTTTGTTGCATTTAGTTATTTGGTGATTTGTTTATGCTGCCATGCATATTGCATGCAAATTGAATTAACTAATTAAATTGGCTAAATCAATCAGTTAATTTATCATAAGGGGTCAATACATTCTTGTCCTATCAAGTGGTATCATAGCAGACATTTTGATTAGGTGATAATCTTTGCTATGTGATCCATTGACCCATGTTGTCATGACTGCAACCAGCTTGAAGAGATCTTTGTTTTCAAATATATCTTGTTTTTCTAATCTCTACTTGTTTGAGTGTATCAGAAAATGCAAGTCTAAAAGTTATTTGAATTCTATTATGATGACTATTAGAAAAGATCTTAGCTTGACGAAAAAAAAAAAAAAAAAAAAAAAAAAAAAAAAAAAACTAGACTGTCTCAGAATGAAAATGTGCAAAGGAGTTCGTTTGAGAAGAGTGAAAGTTAAAGGTGTAGTTCATTAAAGGTAGATGAGAGAAAACGCCGTTCCCATTGATCTGTCATTTAAGCACGAAGTGTGCTTCATGATGAAGTTCGCATTTAAGGTTATGGACACATGTTTGTGGTACCTTGACAGTGGTGACTAGAGACCAACCTCTCTTCAAGGTTTTCGAGTCTAAGAAAGGTGGTAATGTCACTTTTGGTGGTGGTGGGAGCAAATTACAGATTAAAGGAAAGAGAATCATCTCTCTACCTAGACTGCCAGACATTGCAAATGTTCCATATGTAGAGGTTTGAGAGTGAATCTGTTGAGCATAAGTCAGATATGTGATTAAGACTTCATGGTACTATTCTTATAGGGAAAATGCCTTGTCATGGACGAGTCTGGAAAGAAACTCATAAGTAGTATTTGCATTCTAGACAATTGTTATAGCTTGGTTCCTGATGTGGATATTGTGTGCAAGCATTCATTTACCAAATGAAGATTTATGGCACTAAAGGATGGGACATGCTAGTTACAAACATTTTACAATTGTATCTAAGCATGAGTCAATTTTGGGGATACCAAAGCTTAGTAAAGTGAGCAATGTGGTGTGTGGACCATGTCAGCTTGGGAAACAGGTGAAAGTTAATCATCCGAGCACTCAAACATTTGCTACATCCAGACCATTGGAGCTACTACATCTAGATCTTATGGGTCCAACTAGAACTGAGTCTCTTGGTGGAAAGAGATACATCATGGTTGTGGTAAATGACTTAACTAGGTACACTTAGGTCATCCTCCTACGATCCAAGTCTGATGCTCTCGAGCACATTGAAGCCTTGTGCACAAGATTGCAGAATGAGAAGAGCCGAAAATTGAACGAATTCGAAGTGATCATGGTAAAGAATTCGAGAACTTATATATGGAGTACAACAAAAGAACCATGAACGTAATGGAAACAGTAAATGTTGTTATTGATGAATCTTCAGATTCTAGTTCTAAGAAATTTATTGAGGAAATCCCTAAAGAGATTCTTCCTCTCGAGCCCTGGGAAATTCAAGAAATTGTTGAACAAGAGCCTGCGTCCCCTAGTACTCTTGATACTCCAAGTGTTGTAGAAGGTTCAGCAGACATATCTACTTCACTTGATTCTGAAACCCATAAAGATAAATGACCTTCCTCTAGGATCAAATTGAATCATCCTCCTGAAGTTATTGTGGGAAACATGAATGAACTTACACGAAGGAAGTGTACAGTTGATAAATGCGTTACTAACTTTGTGTCTTATTCTTGTTATTTATCGCAAGTTAAACCCACTAAAGTTGAGGAAGCTCTTTAGGATGAAAGTTAGGTTGAAGTTATGCATGATGAACTGCTTCAATTTTAGAAGAATGATGTCTGAACTCTAGTACCTAGACCAGAGGGTGAGCACATCATCGACACAAAGTGGATATTTTGTGATAAGACTGATGAAGAAGGTAATGTGATCCGCAACAAGGCTTGTCTTGTAGCTCAAGGATATTCTCAGATGTAAGGAGTAGACTATGATGAAACATTCACTCCAGTAGCCCGTATGGAATCTATCAAAATTCTTCTAGTCCTAGCACGTCACCTGAAATTCAAGCTATACCAAATGGACGTAAAGACTGCTTTCTTGAATGGGTTTCCTTAAAGAAGATGTCTACGTGGCTCAACCAAAAGGATTCATTGATCCACACTTTTCAGATCATGTGTTGTATCTCAAGATGAACTGCTTCAATTTCAGAGGAATGATGTTTAGACTCTAGTACCTAGATCGGAGGGTAAGCACATCATCGGCACAAAGTGGATATTTTGTAATAAGATTGATGAGGAGGGTAATGTGATTTCCAACAGGGCTCGTCTTATAGCTTAAGGATATTCTCAGATGGAACGAGTAGACTATAATGAGACATTTGCTCTAGTAGCCCGCATGGAATCCATCAGAATTCTCCTAGTCCTAGTATGTCACTTGAAGTTTAAGCTATACCAAATGGACGCAAAGATTGCTTTCTTGAATGGGTTCCTTAAAGAAGATGTCTACGTGGCTCAACCAAAAAGATTCATTGATCCACACTTTCCGGATCATGTGTTGTATCTCAAGAAAACACTTTATGGTTTAAAGTAAGTCCTTAGAGCTTGGTATGATCAGTTCACACAATACTTGGTATCTCATGGGTTCACAAGAGGAAAAGCTGATCAAGCTCTCTTCATTAAAAGGGAAGACGGAGTTGATAGCTGCTCAAGTCTATGTTGATGATATCATCTTTAGGTTGACTAAGGATGAACTTGCTCATAATTTCTCAAAACTCATGTAAGGCAAGTTTGAGATGAGCATGATTGGAGAGTTAACTCACTTCCTTGGCTTATAGATTCGTCAACAAGGTTCAGGTATATTCCTATCTCAATCTAAATATGCAAGAAATCTTGTGCAAAAGTTTGGTTTGGAATCTGCTAGTTCTGTTAGAACCCCTATGAGCCCAAATGTTAAACTTACTATTGACTTATTAGGAAAAAGTGTTGATTTATCTCTTTATAGAAGCATGATAGGTAGTCTTCTTTACTTTACTGTTAGTAGAACTGACATTAGTTACAGCGTGAGAGTGTGTGCTAGATATCATGCTAATCCTAAAGAGTCTCATATGATTGCTTTGAAAAGAATCATAAAGTATGTCAAAACCATTACTGACTTTCGTGTGTGGTACAGCAAGGACAAAAATGATATCTTAGCTGGGTATTCTGATGCTGACTGGGCTGGGATTGCCGATGATAGAAAGAGTATATTATGGGGTTGTTTTTATGTGAGTAATAATCTTGTTTCCTGAATGAGCAAAAAGTAGAATTTCATCTTTTTATCAACTGTAGAAGCTGAGTACATTGTTGCCAGTAGTTGTTGCACCTAACTTCTATGGATGCAAAAACTCCTCCATAATTATGGTATTTGTCAAAAGCATCTTACCATCTACTGTGACAATACTAGTGCCATCAACAACTCTAAGAATCCGATTCAACATTCTCGGACTAAGTGCTTAAAGATTTGACATCACTTCATTTGGGAGCTTGTCGAAGATGGTACTCTTACTCTTGTGTTTTTTCACACTGATAATCGGAAGGCTGACTTGTTCACCAAACCTCTTGATAGCAAACAGTT
The DNA here is from genome assembly GCA_030445155.1 of Quercus variabilis. NCBI lineage: Eukaryota > Viridiplantae > Streptophyta > Magnoliopsida > Fagales > Fagaceae > Quercus > Quercus variabilis. The sequence goes on along the minus strand of CP129446.1, from coordinate 42,939,072 downwards.
TGAATTCCTTCGCCAAAACATTAGTGTTATCTCCATGGATTGATCTCCTCTTCTCCTTCCTTATGCATTTGCATCTAGTTTTATGCATTGCTTTGTTTAACATGTTTTTGGTTGTTTTCTTTTCAGTTTTACTTTATTTTTTTTTTCATATAAAAATTTTAAAAAAATAAAAAAAATTTGAAAAATATAAAAATAGTGTGTGTTTGTGTACATTAGTACTTGTGTACCTTAGATGGCCGTTGAAACAAAGTTTTCTAAATTTTGAATTTTTTGTAACTTAGATGAGCATGTCTATGTATAACTAAGCAAGTGTGCTTTGTAGCTCGTGTTTGTGATGTGTAAGATTAAGTAATTTCTTATACTTAATACTCACCACTGTTGCCCACCAATCATGAAATGACATTTGTATACTTCAACATAACAAAAGTAGAATGTCAAATGCTTAACATCATTGGGTATTTCTTTTCTCTCTCATAAATTCCTATGCACAGTTTGCTTATTAAAAGAAAAATATGCAAAGAAAAATAAAAGCAAAAAGATCAAAATGCTTTATATATGATTGCAAGCGTGTATTCTAAGAGATGTGAGAGTTATAGAATGTACCTCGAAGGTGATAGTTCCTATCAAACAGTTATGATTATGTGTGAGTTAAAGTGATTTTCTCATATCTCAAATTATCATAACATGTAGACATGTATGCAATCTTATGATATTTTTCACATATAATACGCAATATTCTTTGCTACTTTTGATACATGTGTAGGTACAATGTGATTTGGCCATCACAAGGAATACATGTGTTAATATATGCTCACTAAACTGTCTTAACTTGTTTTTGAAATATAAAATTGGTTTGACTTGTTTAGTGTATGCGTGTGTTTTGAATCTATGTGCTTGACATTTTTCTTGTTGGGAGATGATTTTGATAGCTTAAAAATCAGTTTGGATCTTTGGTTGTGTAGCATGCTTGATTGCATTCATATTTATGTTTTTCTCTATTTTTAAGCAATCTCGATAGCTATCTCGATACCTCTCAATAGTTAGGCTATTTATCGAGACCCTTCAGCTACTTTTTATCACATTCTCGATAGCTCTCGATATCTACTTCGATCCATTGAGAAACCTTCTGGATGCTCGATAGCTTCTCGATAGCTACCTCGATCCATCGAGCTCCTTTGCTGTGGAAACCTTTGGATAGCTCCTCGATAGCTTGTTCGATAGCTATTTCTCATGCTTTTTAATTCTCGACAGCTCTCGATAGCTCTTGAATTGTCGAGAATTATGATTTCCTATATATAGGATCCTCGTGAATTCAGATCACTTTTCCTCTATCTTTGTTAATAGTTTCTGACCTCTCAACTTCCCAAACTTCTCTCTCTCACTCAAATTCACTTTCCCACTTAATCTTCGGTCTCAAGATCTACTTCTTTCTCTAGCATGATTCTTTTTCATCCTTTAATCATGCATTTCATATCTTTTGACCTAAAATTTGGGGGTTTTTGAAAATGTTTAGGATTTTTCAAAATTGTTGAGTTATTTGCAAAATTTTTGGGATGGGTTTGTGTTTAAATGATGTCAAATCATCATATATTGCATTACATGAGCATTCTAACTATATTGTCAAGCATTTTAGATGTGTGATATATATGTTGTCATGTTGTGTGCTACTAGGTTTGGATTGGGCTGAGCCCATGATGTATTTAAGTTTGCATGTCACATGTTCATGCATTTTCATGCATACGTACCTTTAAGTCTCTATATTCTTATATATATTGTGTTGTTGGTACATTTCTGATTGTCTCTATCTCTTCCTCTGTCTCTCTTTCTTGCGTTAGTTGCTTAATGGCACCCAAATGTAAATCTACTCTGTCCTAGAACCCTCTGTGTTCTAGGGCTTCTTCTTCCTCTGATCCTACACTTTCTTCTGTTCAGTTCTGTAATGAGAGGGCCCGTAAGGACTTCTTGGAGAACTTTTCTAAATGAGGCATTCATTCGAAACGCCAAGTCATCCTATTGGATTTTTTCGATATTGACCTACCCACTGTTATCTACAGTTGGGGTTGAGAGTCACTGTGTGGTGCCTCGATCACCTGTCTCTCCATGATCATACTAGAGTTTTACTCTAATATGCACGGATCTAATTCTTCAGTACCTCAGTTTTCTACTCATGTTCGAGGTACGCGCATTGTGGTCACTCCAGATATTGTATCCGAGGTGCTCTATGTTGGAAAATCTAGTTTTGCATCTCATACAAAACATGTAGCGGAAGCAACAATCATGGATCTACTTCATTCATGAGAGATAACATGTAATCTTGAATTCTAGAACAAAGAATAGAAAGCGTACCTTAGTACAGTGAAATTCAAAACCTAAACTTGAGAATTACTTGGGAACACTTTCAATCTACACTCCAATTTCACTTGATGCCCAAGAAGTATGGTCTCTCAATCAGTTTCCAAGGAGAGAATAAAAGAGTGTCTAACACTCACATACATCATTGCATTCCTTATGTGATCTAAATGAAAACCACACACACATTATCCTGTATGTTTCTCTCCTCATATATAACTGATTATCTAATTGGGCTAGCCTTTTGGGCCATTCCAATTGGGCTATAATGTGTGGCTTGGAGTGGGACCAAAAGAGACTAATAAGACACTAGCTCCAATGGGCCTTGGGCTTTTCTGTCAACTCTTGATAAGTTCAAAGTTACCATTAACTATATTTAATACTACTATATAAATATAGTTGCACTCTAAGCCTTATCTATGAATTATATCCCAAGACTTTATTATATATGCAACCCCTTCATTAAAATATTCGTAGTAATACAAAGTCATGAATGTAGACTGCCACTTTGAAGATTACTACATCTTAATCCTTGAGTACCTGGTTTAATCCTTTATGTTATTCATCATATATTTATTAAATTCAATTTCATAAATATATATTTTAGTAAATCCTTACTAAAGTGGTTGGGCCCAACACTCTGAATAACCAAACCCATTAAACTTATCTCAAGGAAATATTTTATATCTCTGTAAAGAGATTATGAATTTCATATTGAGAATATACGTTCCATCAACACCAAATGCGGTTGCCCAATATACTGAGGTTTTGATTGTAACTTATAAATTTCACTCTTGATATATTAAAGCAACCTACATTTCATGATCAGGTTCATTATTCTCTCAGGATTTAGAGTTTATGCAAATAGAAGTCGTAAGATTTATTATTCATTTAACAGTCGTTAGGAGAATAATAAATCTCACAGTGGTCCAGTTCAATATGTCTTAACTCTTAAAACATATCAACATATCAACTAGAAGTGTCCACTTCCATGATCAAGACAAATCATCTTAGTTGATATGTTATAGTCTTCGCAGATGAAATGCCCAATTTCATCATTGACTACGAACTAAAATTTTGACTTTACAAAGAACTTGTGATTTATATCTTCTATGACTTTTCACATAAAGTACATACTATACATCTCATGGACTAAGATAATGTCCCATTAGTTCATAAATAGTCTCACATAATTAAATAACTTAATTATTCATAACCTACCAATAAATTGGATTTTAGGGCACAAACCTTAACACTCTATGTCTCGAAGGTAGTGCATCCTGACTACCCTGTTTATGATCGTCTGAAGATTGTGTCCAAAGACAAGCTTATGTCTTTGTTCTGTGAGACTCCGTCTTTTTGGGGTGATAGTCAAAACACCCGTTGCTCGACCTTTGCTAAAGGTTCGAGATTCTTGAACATGGTGATGACATTTATCCTTTATCCTTTGTCACACTATAACACTATCACAAAACCTCGTGCTCGCTTTTTGTTATTCCTCATTAAGGATCTTTCTATTGACTTCCTTTCTCACTTTATCTTATCCCTTATATATGTCTATAGAGATATGGTGACCCATGATAAGTTCATCTTTTCTTCAATTATCATGAGGATTCTTCGCCATTTTTCAGTCTCCTTTCCTCTGTCCAATCACTTTTTTGTCATGGGCGCCACTAATGCAGCTATTGTTAGACCGAGTGATGCTCAGCTTCGCCCAAGGCGAGCACAGACCGAAATGGCAGCTCCTCTGGCTTCTTTAGCTCCATCCACCTCTGCTTCTTCTTCTTTTGTGGGTGGTGTGACTTTTGATGCGATCATGGCATAGCTTCAGTGCATGGATGCTCACCTCGACACTTTTAGTGATGAGTTGTGTCAGGTGAGCACCCGTGTCGGCCGTATTCCTTTATGGCAGGCTCACCTTTATGGCTTCATTGAGTCTCCCTCTCCTTCTTTAAAGGCTTCTAAGGACGAGGACGACGATGGTGACTGTAATGATGATGGTGATAAGGATGATAGTGCTATCTCATTCAGTGATGATGAGATGTCTATTTGATGTACTTGCCCTTTGTCACTCGTGACAAAAAGGGTGAGTAGTTTTGAAATGAGAGTAATCATACTCATAGGGGGAGGGTTAGTATAGGAGATTTTTGTTAGGGGAAGTGTCCATATTTTTTTTGAGGGATGTAGTGAGGTTCTTATGTATTTTCTTTTCTTTTACATTTACCTCATGAATATTGGTCTTCTGACCATTTGACATATATTGCACTTATCATTGGATATATATATATATATATATATGTTGATGTATGTTATTCACATATCTTTCCATGTGTTGTTTCTTTTCTTTCTTTATACACATATTTCTTACTTATTGTATGCAATCTTTTATTTCTGTTTCACACTAAGATGCTTTGATAAGTTTTGTTTAAAGTGTTTCAGAAATATAGGTTGGCAAAGTCTTCTTGCCATAAACTCTATTCTTGCAAAGTTTTTCAAGAGTTTGTGTTAAGATAGATTTTGTTGTATTCAACAAGTGAGTATGAGTTGAGCGATTTATGATTTCTCTCATATGTTCATTTATTTGTTGTAGTTTTGTCAAGGATTGTTAAAAGGGGAGATTGTTAGGACATATGTGAATTATTGTTAGGAACATATGTCAATATTTTATGTAATTGACTAATCTTTTGACAAAATGTACTTTACTTGTAATTGGGTAGATCTAGGATGTGTTTAATACTTCATGAAACAAGATTTCAAGATTAAGTGTTAAAACCATGTAATTCTGTCTAAGAAACAAGTGAAGAAGAGCTGGTTTTTAAAGCTCGACAGCTAACTTGATAGCTAGCATCTATCGAGATTTAAAAAACTACTAAAGTTTGAAACTCGACAGCTAGCTCGATAGAGAGGGTATTTGTCGAGATTTATGAAAAATAGATTTTCAGTTTTGTTTTGCATCCAATTCGTGAATATGTGTTTAGGCTTTCTTTTCTCACAACCCTAAACATATAAAAGGATTATTTTAAGGGCCGTCAAAGGTAGCACAATTGTACGAGTGTAGAACAAAGTCTTGTTCATGCAAATTGTGATCGGAGACAGAATTTACCTTAGTCCATCTTTCTTTTGAAGAAGCTACTGTGTTTGTACATTTTAGGGTTTTGTGACTAAGCGGTTTATCAAGTTGGTGGTTAAGTCGCGTACTAGGATTCGCGCATCTATTAGTTAATCACGTTCTAGGAGTCGTGCATTAAAAATAAGAGATTATTACTATAAAACAAGTCCAATTGGGTATTGGGGTAAGAGTTTAACTGTAGGTTGGTATAAGGTACTGGAATTCCTTTACTTGTAACCGCTTGTTTTGATAATAGTGGATTCTTGTGAGTGGTGACCTTAAAATCACCCGGTGGGGTTTTTGCCATGTAGGTTTTCCTCATTTGTAAACAAATCACTGTGTAAATTCTTTTCCGCTGCATTTAGTTATTTAGTGATTTTTTTGTGCTGCCACGCATATTGCATACAAATTGAATTAACTAATTAACGTGGCTAAATTAATTGGTTAATTTATCATAAAGGGTCAATACATTATTGGCTTATCAGCTATAATAGTTATAGTTTTTTTTTTTTCAATCATCAGTTTGTGTATTTTTTTCTTTTAAATATTTATATGAGTTGGCATATATATTATTATATTGACACAACAAATTTCACAATATTTTCACAATTATTGAGGTGTCAATTTCTATAGGTCGAAATAAAATAATAAAATATGAGACTGCGAACAATCATGACTGAAAATAAATATTTTATGAAAATGTTGTAACACTTTTTGTGTGAATGTGTAAAAACTACAGTACTTTTTAGTTTGCTGAATATGTACTGTTCATCACTTCATTGGCCTTTTTTTTTAATCATTGGTTTGTGCTTTTTTTTTTTTTTTTTTTAATATTTATATGAGTTGGCACATATATGAGGTGTCAATTTCTTATAGGTCGAAATAAAATAATAAAATATGAGACTGTGACCAATCACAACTGAAAATAAATGTTTTGTGAAAATGTTGTAACACAAATCATAGATAAGCTACTATTGATGGATAAAAAAGTGATATCAGTCGTGGGTCCATTTTAAAATCAGTAACAACTTGCCATCTAAAATTTGTTATAAAAATATTATGGAGATAGCATTTCTATAAAATAAATAATAATATATCATACCAAAACTTACCATAGTTAAAAAAAAGGTAGTGTAAAAATATTGTGACATTTTGTTGTATTCCTAGATTTCTTTTTTAGTTTAGTCAAATTTGGTGAGCAAAAATTCATTGTTTTATGCACAATTTTCTTCTTTTGGTTTGTTGTTTATTTTTTCTTTTAATGCATAGTTTAAAGTGGTTGTCCCAATTAAAATAAAATTATAAAAGATCATACTAAGGCCCATCATAACTAAAATAAAGGTATTGAGAAAATATCGAGACATTTATTGTGATTTTAACTTTTTTATTTTTTTTTAATTTTTAATTTTTAATTTTTTTTGTTTAGCCAATTTGTTGAGCTAAAATTCATAGTTTTACAAATAGTTTTCTTGGGTTGACCTTTTTTTCTTCTTCTTATTTTATTTTATTTTATTTTTATAACACATTGGTTGTGCATGCAAGCATGAACTTGCGTACGCAGCCTTAATGCCTCCGTACGCAGGCACGAGCTTGTGCACACAGGTAGTGTTTCAGAAACCTACAAAAGAGAAGTTTTCTACATTAAAGACTAAGGTTTGGAATGAATCCCACATTGTCTGGAGCCGTTCCAAACCTTCATTTTCACAATATAAATAGCCATACATGGTACATTTTCAAAACACAGAAATCCCACGAGAAAACACTAAGATTCACTAGAAATAGTGAAGCAAAGAGGGAGGTTTTCACAAAACATCCTCAAGTAAACTTTATTTGATTAAGGCCTTTTCTGGCATTGATCTTCGAGTTTAAGATTACTAATTACATTTTTATTGATTTGTGAATAGATTTGATTATGGGAACGAAGAAAAATCAAGCTTAGGAGCTTTTGCTTTAAGGTATTCATTTAAAAAATTTTCTTTTATTTCCTTTAATTTAATTCTATTTTGTTTGTTTCTTTACTTGTTTTATGCCTTAATATGTTTATGTAGTCAAGGTTTTTGCTTTTGTATGTCTTAAAAGCATGTAGGTTGTTAAATTTAAGCTTTCAAGCGTTTTTCTGCGTTTCTATTTCTAGGTTGGGGTTTAGGATGTGTTTGCGTGTGCATGCTTCTTGCATGTGTATTCAAGCTCAAAGTATGCGTACGTATACAATTGGCTTACTTACATAGGCCTATGTTTGTGCACGCATACTTGTGCCTGGTAACCCTATTTTTTAGTTTGCTGCTTCTGTTCTTTCTTTTATTTTATATCATATATTTCTACTTTTACCTTCTTGTATGCTTTTGCATCTTCTATTTCTTTGTTCACATGTTCATTTGTCACTGTATGCTAGATTAGGGTTTTCCTCTTAAAGTTTTTTCTTCAATGCTATGCCATTCATTCATATGTTCATGCGTGATACCATATGTGCTGAATTGCTGCAAGATATGTAAAGGTAAGTCATGCATTAACAATGTACATGCATGTCCATTCTTAGGTTTGATGATACAATTGTGTTTTTAATGTTTTGGATGACGATGTGATTTGTTTGCTTTACTTCTACCTTGGTTGTAATGATCATATGCTTCAGCCTTGGATGTGATGACATGATACTAGATGTATGCTAGGGTTTATGATGTGATGATGTGCATGTTAGGCTTTGGTTGATTGCTATGATAGATTTATGGTTAGGGATGATTGATGCCATGTTAATTGTTAGATGAATGTTAGTGTGTGTGTGAGTCTAGATACAATATTAAGTGTGCCTTTAATAGGGTTAAGACATAAGACACAATAAGGGGAAGTCAACCTTATGGTTGGGCGGTTTTGAGTGCCTAACACCTTTCTAAGACCATACCTTAACTTTGAACCCATATCTCTAGCAGTAAGATCAAAAGGTTCTTCCTCGAGAGAATGCTATATACATGGTTCCTAGATCATTGCAAAAACTAGGTGGCGACTCTTCGTTATGTCCACAATGGCGACTCTGATGGGGATTATGAGTTTAATTCCTTTGTAACCTATGTCTTAACCTTAATAAAGACTTATTCAATACTTGTTTGCACACACATCACTTGGTTCTATTGTCCTTTTTACCTTGATTGGTGATGAGTAGGAAGATGGAAGGCTCTATTTGGGCCAAGTCTTTCAAAGTTTATCCTACCAACTCATAATGTGTGTCATTGCCTATAATGGGCTTTAAGTACGTTAATGGTTTGCCACCAATCCATAAAGGTCCACTTAGGCCCTCGGTTGGAATCATGACTCACCTAGTTATGAATGACCTTCTTATCTATACCTTTAGCTCTAGGGAGCCTACCCACACTTAAAGAGATCCTAGATCCTATCAAAAGAGGATACCCCTTTATATATCTCTTATTTGTTCAACCATATATATTGTGCTCACCTAATTCTAAAGGAAAAAAAAAAAAAGATGTAAAAGTGGATGGATGACCCTAAAGTTATGACATACCCTAAGACAATTGGGATAAAAGAAAGGAAGTTCTCACATGTAAGAGGCTTATCCCTAAATCTAAAGGTATATCTTAACTTGAAAGGTGTAAGGTTGAATTTAATCAACCATCTTGTTGGCTTTATTTCGTGCCAAATTTGCTTGTAATTTAGCATTTAGAAACCCTATATTTAGGTGGAAATCATGTAAGGGTAATGTGTGAGAGAGTGTGAAGAAATGCTCAAGAATATGCAATGAAGCAGGGATTCGCGACTGGATCTCGTGGGTGGCTCGCAACTAGAAAGCCGCCAGATGATGCACATGAGTGAAGCATGTAAAGAAACTAAACCGTCATGCCATCTATTGCATTATAGGACAAAAGTCTAAAATGACCATTTAGTTTGGTTGCGGCTTGAACTCGTGACTCAGTCAGCCAGCTCTGTTTTGGAAAAACTGACTCTTCGCATTCCTTTCTCACCCTAGTATTATACCCACGAAATGTAGAGAGCTTCCAGAGAGAATTTTTAGAGAGAAACCCTAGAGAAAAACAAGATTGACTCATCCACAATCTTTTCATAGAGACTCTTTAAATTCCTCTACTCTCACCCTCTCTATTGTTGCATCCTTGAGAGGTTCTTACCCAAATCCTTTTCTCACCACACCTACATCTTTGAGAAGGCTTTTTGGTGCTTTGGGAAGTAGTTAGGAAGGGACTAATGGTTATGGGTTGATGCTATGGGCTATAGCGGAATCCGGTAAGCTAGAAAAGATAAAGGTTCGGCCTAACCTCGTTAGAGCAAGAAGCTTGGAGGGCTTAGGTACATTGGGTAGATTAGACTTGGAGGGTCTATTGCTGTTCATGTATCCTAACTTTATTTTCTAGTGGATTATTGACCGCTTGAAGGGTGGCGGAGAGGTTTTACGTCGAGGGCTTTGGTTTCCTCTTCGATAACGCATCACTGTGTTGTCTTTGTGTTTGCATCTCTCTTCCCTTTATCTTTGCCATTTAATTACTGCTGTGGATATGATTTTATTTAGTTTAGATTGTTTATCAATTCTGTTATAAGCTTATGTTTATTTTTTGCACTTACATTGTTTGATATTAAGCTTGAATTGGTAATTTTTTATATTGGGGGTCTAGACGTTCATAGTATTTTATTTGCTATTTGAAAATTCAAAAGGTTCATAAGATCATAGCCTAATTGCTATCATAAGCTCAAATCAAAAGCCTTTTTGAAAAATAGGACTTTTAGCCTTAGATAACAAGTATGCTATCCAAAATCCTACAAAGTCAATGTGAATTTCCCTAATCTTGGGCCTCTTTGTTGTATGCCTAGGCCTAAAATGATGAGACCTTCATGGATCTTGTGAGAAAAGCTGCAATATATTCTGGCTAAAAAGCTACTTCAAAAAAATGATGATAATAATGAAATGAAAAGATGAAAGCCTAAAGGTGATGAATGCATTGTAAGCCCACGTTTAAGACAAAGGGTTGAAAATATCTAAAGCATATTCTAATGAAAGCCTATGAGAGTAAGATAAGAGCATTATTGTAAATGGACCAAAGCCCAATGAAACAAGAGGCAAGGTTCTTGAGAGAAAAGAGAGTGACTTTGTAATTGGGCCTTCATTAAAATGGACTTAAAGACTTTCTAAGAACATCTAAAAATAAAAAGGACCTTTTAATTGGGATATGGACTTAATGAAAAAGGGACTTCTTTTAAGGTGCCATTGCACTCCTACAATCCAAGTCCAAAAGAAAAATGGAAGGTGAGACATTCCAAGAAAAGATGAATGCTTCAAGTGAAGAATCCCTCATGCAAAAGATACTCGAGTGTGTGGAGGCACAAGGTAAAGTCCTTGAGAAGATAATAAGCTGCCTCTCCAAGGTAGAAGAAGATCTCAAGGAAGAATGGGATGAAGGGGACAAGGCCGATTATGAACAAAAAGAGTTGAGTTAAGAGGACATCGATTAGATGATGACAAAAGGGAAGGCCCACCTACTTATACCCAACTTTATGCCGAAATTAAAGAGCACTCTTAGACCATGGACTTTCAAGAAGGCCAACGTCAATGACTTCTTTGAATCGGGAGACATGAGATCTTGGAAAGATCATGACTGGCCGGAATGGACCTTGTTGGTAAGGGAAACTCAAGTCACCCCGGCTCACTTTATGCTTGAATGCGACATGGACCCTTCTTCTGATGACGATGAACACCTTGTGTTGACTCAAGGTGAAGAAGAAGAGGAAAGAGATAATGGAGTGATTAGCTATTGGAGTGAAGATGGCGGCCACTAGTTTTTTGATGAGGCAGGAAGAGATTTCCCCAATAAGAGCAAGGTTTTATATGACATAACCAAGGCTGTGCACATATGGGAACCTTTGAAAGATGAGGATTGGTCCGTTGAGTTGAAGACTTTGTTCAGAAAAGGGGATGAGAAAAAGATTGACAAGCCTTGAAAAAGAAAGAAGACGGAATTCATTATGCCTACTGTGGGGCAACTTAATAATTGGACTTAGGTTGGGTTTTCTAAGAGTGGGGAAAAGAAATTTTGTAATGCAAGTCCCAATGTGCTTTTCAATATTTTCAATTAGATGAATTATGATTTGGCTTATTTTGATGTGTCCCATAATACTAAAATTTTGCACTTAAATGATTCAATTGAATTTGAAAATGAAATTAATAAACAATTGGAAAAGAAAATTGAAAATATGGAACCAACTTTTGAAACTCTTAATTTGGGCAATAATGAGAATCCACGTTTAATTAAAATTAGCTCAACCCTAAATGAAGAAGAAAGAAAGGAACTTCAAGAAGTGTTTGCATTGTCCTATGAAGATATGCCCAGTATTGATCCCAAGATAGTCCAACATCATATTGATACCCATGCCCACATGGTCCCTGTTAAGCAAAAGTTAAGGCACATGATAGTTGAATGGCTCCTAAAGATCAAAGAAGAGGCCATGAAACAGTTGAAAGTAGGGTTCATTAAGCCTATGCACCAAGTCGAATGGATAGTCAATGTTGTGCCCATACCCAAGAAGGATGGAAGGTAAGGGTGTGCGTGGATTTAAGGGATTTGAATAAAGCTTGCCCTAAAGATGATTTCCACCTTCCATACATAGACGTCCTAGTGGATAATACAACCAGTAGTGCCTTGATGTCTTTTATAGATGGTTTCTCAAGATATAACTAAATCAAGATGGCTCCTAAGGATATGACTAAAACCATTTTCACCACAGAATGGGGGATCTATTGCTACATAGTAATGCCATTTGGGCTAAAAAATGCAGGTGCAACTTATCAAAGGATGGTCAAATCTTTGTTACATGATATGGTCAAATCAATGTTGTGCCCATACCCAAGAAGGATGGAAGGTAAGGGTGTGCGTGGATTTAAGGGATTTGAATAAAGCTTGCCCTAAAGATGATTTCCACCTTCCATACATAGACGTCCTAGTGGATAATACAACCAGTAGTGCCTTGATGTCTTTTATAGATGGTTTCTCAAGATATAACTAAATCAAGATGGCTCCTAAGGATATGACTAAAACCACTTTCACCACAGAATGGGGGATCTATTGCTACATAGTAATGCCATTTGGGCTAAAAAATGCAGGTGCAACTTATCAAAGGATGGTCAAATCTTTGTTACATGATATGATGTATAATGAGGTTGAGGTGTATGTCGATGACATGATTGTAAAATTTAAGGATAGGGGAGGTCACATCATTAAACTAAGAAAGTTCTTCAAAATGATCAAGGAGTATAGATTGAGGTTGAACCCTTCATGGACACAAAGGAGGAGTCGCCACCTAGTTTTTGCAATGGTTTAGGAATTAAATATACAGCGTCCTTTAGAGGAAGGACCATTGATTTTACTACCACAGTATGGGTTCAAAGTTTAGGTACACTCTTGGGAAGGTGTTAGGCACCCAAGATTGCCCAACCCTAAGGTTAGCCTCCCATCGTTGTGTCTTATGTCTTAACCTTATTAAAAAGAAATTAAACACTTGTATTCTAACTCACACACACACTAGCATGCATCTAACATACAACATGTCATCATTCATCCCAAAACACATATCTATCCATAAAGCAATAAAGAGCCAAACCACTCACATATACAAACCTTAGCATTCATCTAGCTTGTGAAAACCCTATCATACATCTAAAGCAAGGCAGCAACTTAAACATGGCAATCACAAGATCATGTAAACATCCATACTCAAAACCAAACATCATACAAACATAGTCATCACCAAAGATGCATGTTCAATGCATGACCTACCTTTACTTACCTTGTAGTTACTCAACATTTATGGCATCAATGCATGGTATGTGAATGAATGGCATGGTATTAAGATTAAGAAATAAAAAGACAAACCCTAATCTAGCACACGAGAGATACCTACAAATAAAGCATGTGAACTAGAGACTTAAATACGTATATACATATGAAAAAGGTTCAAATAGAGGCAAGACATGTGAAGTAAGCAAGCCAAACAACACAACATATCTAAATTAAGGTTTTTGGGCAAGTGCCTGTATATGCAGCCAGAGACCTACGTATGCAGGGTTTATTCTACATACGCATGCTTATGGCATGCATGTGTGGGACTTGTTCAAAAACCTTAACCTTGAAACACGAAACAGAAAAGTAGAGCATAAAAGGAAACCCTAATTCTAACAACCTAGCATGTTTATAAACATCAAACAAGCGTAAAACTAAACTAAGAAAACATGTTATAACACAAACAAAATAAGAAAAACAAATTAAACAGCAAAAAAAAAAAAAAAAGACTAAAAAGAGAAAAGAAAGGTAGAAGCTTGATATCTCAAAAAGGAGTTCCCAACCTTTGATTTTTACCGTTCCCCTCAGTCAAATCTATCACTAGTCATTAAACAAGTGATTAGCAACTTTAAACTAAAAGGATTAGGGCCATAAAAGGTTCTGATCAAATAAAATTGACTTGAGGGTGTACCATGTAAGACTTTTTCGTGGGATTTCTGAGCGTTTTGAAAATGTACCATATAAGGCTTTTTATAGTGAAAAAATGGGGTTTGGAGCGGCTCCTAGGCGATGTGGGATTCATTCTAAATCTTAGTCATTATTTCAGAAAACTTGCCTTTTCCATGCTTTTGAAACCTTAGTTGCGTACATAGGAATATGTCTACGTATGCATGCTTTGGCCCACGTATGTGGGCCAAGGGCCACTTTGGTCTTTTATTTTCAAAAATAGGTTTTTATTTATTTAAAAGGTTATATTTTTATTTTGACATTCCTCAAGTTAATTTGATATTGAATTGAGCTCTAAACTGGCCTTGGGCCTTAGAGTTCGAGCATCATTGGGGAATGGGGGCCCAAGTTATAAAGGGTACAAAATGCGGTGTCTATACCCCCAAAAATGTAACTTTGAAGTAACAGCTGGAAAGTTGCTAGGCTTCCTAGTAAGTGATAGAGGGATAGAAATAGGTCTATCCAAGATTAAAGCCATATTGGAGATGCTTCCACTCAAGAATGAGAAGGAAATAAGAGGATTCCTAGGACAACTACAATATATCAGTCGATTTATAGCCAAGGTCACCTCCACTTGTAAGCCCATCTTTGAACTCCTAAGGAAGAATGAACCCTACACATAGAATGATGGATTTTAGAAAGCCTTTGAACTTATCAAGGAATACCTCCTCTATCCACCTATCCTGGTACCTTCACAATAAGGAAAGCCTTTGCTACTATACCTTTCTGTCGTAGGAGATGCAGTTAGGAGCATGCTTACACAAGAAGACAACAATAAGAAAAGGAAGGCAGTGTACTATTTATGCAAAAGATTCCATGATTATGAGACTATGTATACCCCTATAGAGAAATCATGCTTTGCACTCGTGTGGGCCGTACAGAAGTTGTGACACATCATCCCACCGTTCCAAGTATGGGTAGTAGCCCAGATGGATCCATATAAGTACTTGTTTGAGAAACTAGCTTTGAGTGGAAAACTGTCAAGATGGTTGATCCTATTAGCGAAATTCAATTTGAAGTATGTGGTAAGGAAGACTATCAAGGGGAGTGATGTGTCTGATTTTTGTACCGAAAATCCCATAGAAAGAAAGGATAGAAAAGAAGACTTCCCGGATGAGGACATCTTGGATATTGAGCTAGGGGCATGGAAAATGTATTTCAATGGAGCTGTGAACCAATATGGGAATGGGATAGGAGTACTTTTGATCTCCCCCGATGGATCCCATATGCCTTTGGTTGTCAAATTGAACTTTGAGGCAACTAATAACATGGCAGAATATGAAGCTTGTATTGTTAGAATGAAAGCTCTTTGAGAGTTAGGGGAAAAAAAGGTAGAGATATTTGGAGATTCGACCTTGGTTATAGCTTAAGCCTAGAAGTTGTGGAAGGTAAAGGAAGAACATCTGAAGCTTAATCAATAATATCTAAAGGATTTGACCAAAAATTTTGACAAAATTCAATACATGATTTGATAGAAATAAGTATGTACGCGGTGGAACATTAACGGTGTTAGGACATATATGTTTTAACTTGTTTAAGAACATATGTCACTTATTTATGTAAATTGGCTAATCCTTTGACAAAACGCATTCTACTTGTAATTGGGTAGTTCTAGGTGTTTTTAATACTTCAAGAAACAATGTTTCAAGGTCAAGTGTTGAAGTCATCAAGTCTGTCCAAGAGAAAACAAGCTGAAGTGCAAAGGTTTTAAAGCTCAACACCTGCTCGACAGCTACCTCGACACCTGCTATTTGTCTAGATTTAAAAAGTTAGATTTCCAATATGATTTTCTTGGGATCCGTGAATATTTTTTTGGACCTTCTTTTCTTCTAACCCTAAACATATAAAAGGATTATTTTAAAAGCCGTCAAGGGTGACACAAGTTGCATTATCATTAAGCAATCTCTGTTCAAGCAAATTGTGATCAACAGACGAAGTTCTTGACCTAGTTCATCTTCCATCAAGAAGTTGTTGTGTATTTGCACCATAGGGTTTTGTAACCAAGCATCTTCCTGCTATTCATCATAAAGGATGAGCTGAAGAACTTTGCAGCCAACCATTCTTCCTCAGTTGGTGTTCTGAAGTCGCGTACTTGGATCCGCGCATTGGTTAGTCATGTACTTGGGAGCTGTGCATCAAAGGTGGAGACTGTCACTACAGATCAAGTCCAATTAGGTATTGGGGTAAGGGTTCAACTGTAGGTTGGTAAGGTACTTAGGATTCCTTTACTTGTAACCGCTTGATTTGATAATAGTGGAGTTTCGAGAGTGGTGACCTGAAAATCACCCGGTGGGGTTTTTGCCATTAGGGTTTTCCCCATTCATAAACAAATCACCGTGTTATTTATTTTCCGCTGCATTTTTAGTTGTTGGTGATTTGTTTGTGCTTCCATAAAATTGCATGATTAATTGATTAATTAATTACTTGGCTAAATTAATTAATTAGGGTTAATCATAAGGGGTCATTCAGATTGTGACCTATCAAGTGGTATCAGAGCAGGCACACTCTGATTATGGTTTAATCTTTGCTGTGTTGATCCATTGACCCCTGTTGTCATGGCTATAACTGGTTTGAAAAGATCCTTGTTTTCAAATACATCTTGTTTTTCTAATCACTATTTGTTTGAGTGTCTCAGAAAACACAAGTCTAAAAGTTATTTGAATTCCTTTACAATGAATAATGAAAAGGATCTCAGTTTGGCTAAAAGGAAACTAGACTGTCTCAGAGTAAAAATGTGCAAAGGAGTTCGCCTGAGAAGAGTAAAAGTTAAAGGCTCAGCTCATCAAAGGCAGTTGAGTGAAAGAACCATTCCCTATGATCTGTCATCCAAGCATGAAGTGTGTTTCATGATGAAGTCTGCCTTCAAAGTAATGGATACATGTCTATGGTATCTTGACAGTGGTTGCTCAAGACATATGACTGGTGACCGATCTCTCTTCAAGATCTTTGAGCCTAAAAAGGGTTGCAATGTGACTTTTGGTGATGGAAGCAAGTCACAAATTAAGGGGAAAGGAATCATATCTTTACCAGGACTACCAGACATCGCGAATGTTCTTTATGTAGAAGGTCTAAGGGTTAACCTATTGAGCATAAGTCAGATATGTGATCAAGACTTCATGGTGCTGTTCTCAAATGGAAAGTGTCTTGTCATGAATGAGTCTGGAAAGAAGCTTATTAGTGGGGTTTGCACTCTGGACAACTGCTATGGATTGGTTCCTGATGCCGATGTAGTGTGCAATAGCATTCGTTTGCCAAATGAAGAACTATGGCATCAACGAATGGGACAAGCTAGTTACAAGCATCTATCCATTGTATCTAAGCATGAATCTGTCTTGGGAATACCAAAGCTTAGCAGAATGAACAATGTAGTGTGTGGACCATGTCAACTTGGGAAACAGAAAAAAGCTAAGCATCCGAGCACTCAGACTTCAGCTACTTCCAGACCATTGGACCTTTTACATTTAGATCTTATGGGTCCAACCAGAATCGAGTCTTTTGGTGGAAAAAGGTACATCATGGTTGTGGTAGACGACTTCACTAGATACACTTGGGTCATCTTACTTCGATCCAAGTCTGACGCTCCTGAGCATATTGAGGCTTTGTGCACAAGACTGCAGAATGAGAAGAGCTTAAAGATTGATAGAATTCGAAGTGACCATGGCAAAGAATTTAAAAACTCATACATGGAGTCTTTCTACACAAGATCAGGTATATCTCAAGAGTTCTCTGCTCCTATTACTTCTCAGCAAAATGGTGTGGTAGAAAGAAAGAACAGAGTTATTCAAGAGATGGCCAGAGCCATGTTGCATAACAAAAATGTGGCTCGAAACTTATGGGGAGAAGCCATAAATACTGCCTGTCATACGGTTAATAGGGTGTACTTCAGACCCAGTACCAAAAAGACTCCCTATGAGTTGTGGAAAGGAAGAAAGCCAAATGTGAAGTATTTCAGGATATTTGGAAGCACTTGCTTCATCCTTAAGGATAGAGAAAATGTGGGAAAATTTAACTCTCGAAGTGATGAAAGCATATTTCTGGGATACTCATCCACAAGCAAGGCTTATCAGGTATTCAACAAGAGAACTCTGAAAGTAATGGAAACAATAAATGTGGTCATTGATGAGTCTTCATATTCCAGCACTGAGAAAGGCATTGAGGAACTCTCTAAAGAAATTCTTCCTCCTGAGCCTAATGAAGTTCAAGACATTGTTGAACTAGAACCTGTGTCTCCAAGTACTCCTAGTATTGTGGAAAACTCTACAGATGCTCCTACTTCACCAGATTCTGTGTCTTATGAAGAAAAAGGACCCTCCTCTAGAATCAAATTAAATCATCCTCCTGAAGATATTGTGGGAAACATGAATGAACTCACATTAAGGAAACGTACAGTTAACAAATGTGTTGCTAACTTTGTGTCTTATTCCTGTTATTTGTCACAGGTTGAACCCAAGAAAGTTGAGGAAGCACTACAAGATGAAAGTTGGGTTAAAGAAATGCATGATGAACTACTCCAGTTTCAGAGGAATGATGTTTGGACTCTAGTACCTAGACTAGAAGGTGAGCACATCATCGGTACAAAGTGGATATTCCGTAACAAGGTTGATGAAGAAGGCAATGTGATTTGCAACAAGGCACGTTTGGTAGCTCAAGGATACTTACAAATGGAGGGAGTAGACTATGATGAAACATTTGCCCCAGTTGCCCGAATGGAGTCAATCAGAATTCTGCTTGCCCTAGCATGTTAGCTGAATTTCAAACTCTATCAAATGGATGTAAAGACTGCCTTCTTGAATGGGTTACTCAAAGAGGATGTCTATGTGGCTCAACAAAAAGGATTCATTGATCCACACTTCTCGGATCATGTGCTATACCTTAAAAAGGCACTTTATGGGTTGAAGCAAGCTCCAAGAGCCTGGTATGATAGACTCACACAATATCTGGTGTCACATGGGTTCACAAGAGGAAAGGCTGATCAAACTCCCTTCATCAAAAGGGAAGACGATGAGTTGATAGTTGCTTAAGTCTATGTTGATGATATCATCTTTGGGTCGACTAAGGATGAATTTGCTCATGACTTCTTAAAACTCATGCAAGCCGAGTTCGAGATGAGCATGATTGGAGAACTGACTCACTTCCTAGGATTACAGATTTGTCAACAAGATTCAGGCATATTTCTTTCTCAATCTAAATATGATAAAAATCTTGTGAAAAAGTTTGGTTTGGAATCTGCTAGTTCTATTAGAACCCCTATGAGCCCTAATGTGAAACTCACTGTAGACTTGTTAGGTAAAAGTGTTGACCCCTCTTTTTATAGAGGTATGATAGGTAGTCTTCTTTACCTCACTGCCAGTAGACCTAACATTAATTACAGTGTTGGAGTGTGTGCTAGATATCAAGCTAATCCCAAGGAATCCCACATGATCGCTTTAAAAAGAATCATAAAGTATGTTAATACCATTGCTGAGTTTGGTGTATGGTATAGCAAGGACACTAATGGTGTCTTAGCTGGGTACTCTGATGCTGATTGGGCTGGTAATACTGATGATAGAAAGAGTACTTCGGGGGGTTGTTTTTATCTGGGTAACAATCTTGTCTCTTGGATGAGCAAAAAGTAGAACTCCATCTCATTATCCACTGCGGAAGCTGAATACATTGCTGCTGGTAGTTGCTGCACACAACTCCTCTGGATGCAAAAACTCCTTCATGATTATGGTGTTAGTCAAGAGCATCTCACTATCTATTGTGACAATACCAGTGCCATTAATCTCTTTAAGAACCCGGTTCAACATTCTCGAACCAAACACATAGAGATTCGACATCACTTCATTAGGGAGTTGTCGAAAATGGTACTCTCACTCTTGAATTTATTCACACTGATGATCAGAAGGCTGACATGTTTGCCAAACCTCTTGATAGCAAACGTTTTGAATTTCTTCGTCAAAACATTGGTGTCATCTTCATAGATTGATCTCCTTTTCTTGCCCTCTTCTTCATGCATATGCATCTAGTTTTTGCATTATTTTGTTTAACATGTTTTGTGTGTTTACTTTCAGTTTTGTTTATTTTGTTTTTAATTAAAAAAAAATTGAAAAAATCAGAAAAATACAAAAACAGTATGTGTTTTGTGTACTTTGGTATTTATGTACCTTGGATGGCCAATGAAACAAAATTTTCTAAACTTTGTATCTCTTGTAGCTTAGATGAGCATCTCTATGCACAACTAAGCAAGTGAGCTTTGTGGCTCTTGTTGGTGATGAGTAAGATTAGGTTATCTCTTCAAACTTAACACTCATATCACTCTTTTTGACGGGTAGGACTAGAAAATCCTAAGAGAAAGGCATAAATAACCATCTCACCACTAGTACCCGCCAATCATAATATGACACCTGTATGCTTCGGCATAGCAAAAGTGCAGTGTCAAAGACATTCGTATGCTTCGGCATAGCAAAAGTGCGATGTCAAATGCTTAACATCTTGGGTATTTCTTTTCTCTCTTTTATATACCCATGTATGATATGCTAAAATAAAAGAAAACATGCAAAGAAAATAAAAAGCAAAAAGATTAAAAATGCTTTAAATATGGTTGCAAGCGTGTATTCTAGGAGATGTGGGAGTTATAGGATGTACCTCGAATGTGATAGTCCCCATCAAACAGTTATGATTGTGTGTGAGTTAAAAGTTATTTTCTTATATCTCAGATCGTCATAAAATCTATACACATATGCAATCTTGCGATGTTTTTCACACACAACACGCAATATTCTTTGCTACTTTTGATACATGTACAGGTACAATGTGATTTGGCCATCACAAAGGTTTTACATGTGCTAATGTATGCTCACTAAACTGTCATAACTTGTTTTTGAAATATAAAATTGGTTAGACTTGTTTAGTGTGTGTTTGTGTGTTTTGCATGATCCTTGTGCTTATATTTTTGTTGAGAGATGTTTTTGAGAGATTTATATGTTGAGTGGATCTTTGGTTGAGATGTGTGTTGGATTGCATTCATGTCTGTGTTTTTCCCTTCTCGAAAAACTGCCTTTTTCTGCTGGCTCGACACCTCTCTCGATACCTCCTCGATACCTGGTCATCTGTCGAGCTTCTCAAGTTATTTCTTATTGCAATCTCGACACCTCTTCGACACTTTACGGATCGATCGAGAAATCTTCTGTCTCCTCGATACCTTCTCGACACCTTCGCGATCGATCGAACATCACGTATCTATTTTTTTTTATGCATCCCGATACCTCTCGACACCTCCAACTGTCGAAGGCAATTTTCTCGATACCTTCCTCGACGGCTTCCTTGACACCTCTCGACACCTCAGCTGTCGAGATTTACTGAGGTGCTTATTTAAGTTCTGTAGCGATTTTTCTTCATTTTCACTCGATCTCTCTCGATCTCTCCGTGTCTGTTCCTCTCCCTTTCACTCTCCTTTCACTCAAATCCTTCAACCCTCTTGGATCTTGATCTTTTCTTGCTCATATCACTTGTTAAGATCTCTATTCTCTTCATTTTTCATGCATTGCATGTTTGAAAACCTAGTTTTTGGGATTTTTCATAAAAATTTGGGGTTTTTCAAAATTGTTGAGTTTTTCTTGAAATTTTGGGTTGGGTTTACTCTTAAATGTTGTTAAAATGTCATACATTGCATTTCATGTGCATTATAATGATATTTACATGCATTTAGATGTGTGCCATATGCTGTGTGCTGGTAGGATTGGATTGGGCTGAGCCCATGATGATATTTGTATTTTGCATATCACATGATCATGCATTCCCATGCATACGTATTTGTTATTCAAAATATTTGTCATTTTTGACCTGTTTTGGGAAATTTTCTGAGTGTCTCTCTCTCTCTTTCTCTCATTCTTTTACGTTAGTAGGGTCTATGGCACCCAAACATAAATCCACTCCTGCTCGGAACCCTCTGCATTCTGGAGCTTTTATTTCTTCAGATACTGCTCCCTTTAACATTCGGTTCCGTGATGGAGATGCCCATAAGGCATTTTCGAAGAACTTTTCTAAACGAGGTGTTCATTTGGAACGCCAAGTTATTCTGGCGAATTTCACCGATATTGACCTTCCCTCTGTCATTAACAGTAGGGGATGGAGGTCACTGTGTGACATCCCAGTCACTTGCCCTCTCATGCTGATACAGGAGTTCTACTCCAACATGCATGGGATTGATCTTTCAGTACCTCACTTTGTCACTCGCGTTCGAGGTATGCGCATTCCTAT
Organism: Quercus variabilis; assembly: GCA_030445155.1. Lineage (NCBI taxonomy): Eukaryota > Viridiplantae > Streptophyta > Magnoliopsida > Fagales > Fagaceae > Quercus > Quercus variabilis. Next base: position 42,916,860 of record CP129446.1, on the reverse strand, counting down.
CACAACGCAACTTGTTGCGGATGTGCGTAGGGTACCTAGGATAGAGTTTCCTGATTACTCCTCTTGTGAGCGTCTGAGGACTGTGTCCAAAGATGAGCTCATTTCTGCTTTTTGTGAGCGCCCTGCTGATTGGGGTGAGCATCAGTTCACATCATGTAGGCCTTTTGCTAAAGATCCTAGATTCATTAACATGGTGATGACTTTTGTTCTCCATCCTCTTTCTTACTATAACTCTATCACAGAGCCTCGTGCTCGATTTTTGCTATCTTTGCTTGAGCATCTTACCATAGACTTCCCTTCTCACTTCATCCGTTCTATCATAGAGGTCTATCTTGATTCGGCGTCCTGTGATAAGCTCATCTTTCCTTCTGCTATCACGCGGATTCTATGCCATTTTTCCGTTCCCTTTCCTGTGTCCGACCACTTCACATACATATCTGCCATAGATGCCGCTACCGTAAAACGTAGTGAGGCGCAGTTCAGGTCGAGACAGCTAGGTGCCACTCCTCCCTCCCGTTCAGCGCCATCCAGATCAGCTCCATCTACATCTGCTCATTCTTCCTCTTCGAGCGATGTATCCCTTGGTGATATTATGGCGCAGCTGCAGCGCATGGACACTTGTCTTGATACATTCTCTGCTGAGTTATATCAGGTGAATGTTCGTGGGGGTCGTATTGCACGACAGCAGGCGATCATGGGTGGATTTGCTCTAAAGGCTACTCCTTCACCATCTACTCCAGCAACGTCAGATTTTGAGGATGATGATGATGATGATGATGGGGATGCTAGCTCTGCCGATGAGATGTCTACATGACACTCTACCCTTTGTCACTTGTGACAAAAAGGGGGAGTAGTTTTGGGCTATGAGAGTAGTCATCTTAGGGGGAGAGTTAGTATAGGACATTTTTGATAGGGGGAGTGTGGGCATTTTTGATAGGGGGAGTGTTGTTATTTTTGAGGGATGTAGTGAGGCTATATGTATTTTTTTTCTTATCTCTTAGATACATTGGTCTTGTATATGAGGTCCTTTGACCATTTTTACATACATTGTACTTATCTTATCTCTTATATATATTGATGTATGTTTCTTTCACCTATCTCTTCATGTGTTGTTTCTTTTCTATCTTTATACACATGTTCTTTATATTTGTATGCAATCTATTTATTTCTGTTTCACACAAGATGCCTTGAGGAGTTTTGTTTAAAGTGTTTCAGAAATACAGGTTGTCAAAGTTTACTTATCATAAGCTCTCTTCTTGCAAAGTTTTTCAAGAGTTTGTGTTATGATAGATTTTATTGTATTCAACAAGTGAATATGAGTTGAGTGATTTATGACTTCTCTCATATGCTCATTTGTTTGTTGTGATTTTGTCACGGATTGCAAAAGGAGGAGATTGTTAGGACATATATGTTTTAACTTGTTTAAGAACATATGTCACTTATTTATGTAAATTGGCTAATCCTTTGACAAAACGCACTCTACTTGTAATTGGGTAGTTCTAGGTGTTTTTAATACTTCAAGAAACAATGTTTCAAGGTCAAGTGTTGAAGTCATCAAGTCTGTCTAAGAGAAAGCAAGCTGAAGTGTAAAGGTTTTAAAGCTCGACACTTGCTCGACAACTACCTCGACACCTGCTATCTGTCGAGATTTAAAAAGTCAGATTTCCAATCTGATTTTCTTGGGATCCGTGAATATGTTTTTGGGCCTTCTTTTCTTCTAACCCTAAACGTATAAAAAGATTATTTTAAGAGCCGTCAAGGGTGACACAAGTTGCATTATCATTGAGCAATCTCTGTTCAAGCAAATTGTGATCAACAGACGAAGTTCTTGACCTAGTTCATCTTCCATCAAGAAGTTGCTGTGTATTTGCACCATAGGGTTTTGTAACCAAGCATTTTCTTGCTATTCATCATAAAGGATGAACTGAAGAACTTTGCAGCCAACCATTCTTCCTCAGTTGGTGTTCTGAAGTCGCGTACTTGGATCCGCACATTGGTTAGTCACGTACTTGGGAGCCGTGCATCAAAGGTGGAGACTGTCACTATAGATCAAGTCTAATTGGGTATTGGGGTAAGGGTTCAACTGTAGGTTGGTAAGGTACTTGGGATTCCTTTACTTGTAACCACTTGATTTGATAATAGTGGAGTTTCGGGAGTGGTAACCTGAAAATCACAAGGTGGGGTTTTTGCTATTAGGGTTTTCCCCATTCGTAAACAAATCACCGTGTTATTTATTTTCCGCTGCATTTTTAGTTGTTGGTGATTTGTTTGTGCTTCCATAAAATTGCATGATTAATTGATTAATTAATTACTTGGCTAAATTAATTAATTAGGGTTAATCACAAAGGGTCATTCAGATTGTGACCTATCAAACAGATCTACTTCATTCTCAATCTATAACATGCACTATGTAAATTTCAGAATTCGAGTATAAGAGAGAGTACCTTGAAGAGGTGAATTTCAAAACAAATATCGAAGCATTTGAGAATACTTTTAATCTTCACTCCAATTCCACTAACACCCAAGAACTGTGGACTCTCAATCAGTTACAAAAGAAGAATTAAAGAGTGACTCACACTTACACACACACCATTTTACAATGATGTTTTTCTCTCTTTAAAAATTCTATATGTTTTTCCTTTTGTATCTAACCAATTATCTAATTGGGCTGGCCTTTTAGGCCTTTCTAATTGGGATTAAATGTGTGGCTTGGAGTGGAATTAAAAGGGACCAACAAGACACTAGCTCCAATGGGCCTAGGGCTTTTCTGTCAACTCTTGACAAGTCCAAAGTTACCATTAACTATATTTAATACTACTATATAAATATAGTTGCACTCTAGGCCTTATCTACAAATTATATACCAAGAATTTATTGTACATGCAAACCCCTTCATAAAATATTCGTAGTAATACAAAGTCATTAATGTGGACTGCCACTTTGTAGATTATTACATCTTAATCCTTGAGTACGCGGCTTAATTCTTTTAATTTATTCATCATATATTTATGAAATCTAATTTTATAAATATATACTTTAGTAATTTCTTACCAAAGTAGTTAGGCCTAACTCTCTGAATAACAAACCCATTAAACTTATCTCAAGGGAATATTTTATATCTCCGTTAAAAGACTATGAATTCTATCTTGAGAATATATGTTCCATCATCACTAAATGTGGCTGCCCAACATACTGAGGTTTTGACCGTTACTTTAGATCTGACTCTTGATATATCAAAACAACCTACACTTCATGATCAAGTCCATTATTCTCTTAGGATTAAGAGTTCATGCAAATATAAGTCGTGAGATTTATTATTCATTTGATAGTCCTTAGGAGAATAATAAATCCCACAGTGGTCCAGTTTAATATGTCTTAACTTTTAAAATATATCAACACATCAACTAGAAGTCTCCACTTCCATGATCAAGACAAATCATCATAGTTGATATGTTATAGTCTTCGCAGATGAAGTGTCCAATTTCATCACCAACTATGAACTATAGTTCTGAGTTTATAATTAACTTGTGACTTATATCTTCTGTGACTAAATCACATAAATCACATACTATACATCTCATGGACTATGTGATAATGTTCAAATATTCATGTTACAATTATTTCAGATAATAGTAATAAAACAACTTTATTTAACACAATATTAAGTCATACATAATGTTATACACAATGTCACACTTAATATCATACATGGCATCATACAATAGGATTCAAGGGCACTAATCCTAACACGATCATCCCTAAAGCTTAGAATTTGTTGCAGATACCTTAGCTACCTTGGCAACATGATTGAAATAACCGAAGAAGTATGGATACGACCTTTAGAGATTGGACCAAGTTATGAGTTAGTACACAAGGAGAAGGGTGAGTTGTCGGTTTTGGTTATAAAAGAGGAAGAGTTTCCTTGGTATTATTATATCATGAAATTCTTGGAGTTAGGGATATATCCGGATGGTGCTGACAAGAGAGAGCGTCATTTGATTAGGATGATGGCAATGCAATACATCCAATGTGGAGGATAGCTTTATAGGAGGTCCTATGATAGTATACACCTTCGCTGCCTAAAGAAAGAAGAAGTGAAAAGACTTATGGAGGAAGTTTATTAAGGGATTTGTGGTCCTCATATGAATGGGAGGATGTTAGTTAAGAAGATTCTAAGGATAGGCTACTATTGGAGTGTGAGAGACCGATGTTCGAAGAACTTGGGTGCTCTCAGAAAAGGAGTTAGGCATTAGCATCTTCCTTTTTTAGGATTCCATGGAGTCGCCACTTATTTTATAAGTAAAAGAAGAAAACTTTACAATTTACAATATATCTTGAATAGTATGCATCTTTATTGATTGGAAACAATTTAAATCTCGGTAGAAAGAACTTTACATTGCTTTGATTCCTAAGTACAATATAATAAAAAGAAAAATACAAAGCTTTTTTTTTTTTCCTAGTTACATTCTACCCAAAATAAAATAAGACACTAAATCTACCAACCTAAAATCCTAAGGTTCAGGGGCTAGGTTACAGGATGGGAAGGTGTTAAGCACCCCACCTTGCCTAGAAAGAGTCTAGTCTTATAGACTTTAAATGACCATTAAATACCCACAAAAAATGAGATGCAAATTGTTGTGTTAATATTCGACCTAAAATTGGTTAATATGCAAAATACTAGATCTGTTGCATTTATGTAAAGAGAAATTATATCTAAATTTCATTTGTGAAAAGAAAGATTTTTATGAGAAGTTTCAAATTAGCAAAATGAATTTTGTGATAAAAATTTAGATCTGATTTTTTTTATAAAAAATAATAGGGAATGAATTTTTGTTGAAAATTTCCTAAATCCGATTTCTTAATTAAATAACAGAATGGATCTTGATAGAACAAGAATGTATTGGCCTTTTGTGATAAATTGATTGATTAATTAGCCATGTTTATTAATTAATCAGATTAACAAGTAAAGCGCGTGATAGCACAAACAAATCACCAATTATCTAAAGTATGTAGTGATTTTTTTATGGGGAAAGCCTACAGGGCAAAAACCCCATCGGGTGATTTTAAGGTCACCACTCCTGAGAATCCACTATTATCAAAACTAGTGGTTATAATTAAAGGATTCCCAATACCTTATACCAACCTACAGTTGAACCTTCACCCAAATACCCAATTGGACTTGTATTATAGTGATAATTTCTCATTTTTAATGCACGGCTCCCAGTACATGACTAACCAATTGCACGGATCCTAGTGCGTAACTTAACAACCAACTTGAGAAGGATGTTGGTTGTAAAGTTCTTCTGTTCATCACACGATGAAGATCATGAAGTTGCTTGGTCACAAAATCCTACGGTGTACAAACACTGCAGCTTCGTGAAGAGGAAGAAGAACTAGGGCAAACTAGGTTTCTGGTTACACTTTTCTTCACACTTGTGGAATTGTGCTCTTATGCAACTTATGTCACCTTTTACGACCCTTAAAAAAATCCTTATATATGCTTAGGATTATGAGAAAAGAAAGCCCAAACATACATTCGTAGATTGGATGAAAATCAGAATTGAAAATTTGAACTTCATAAATCTTGACAGATACCCTATCTATCGAGCAATTGTCGAGCCTCAGGTTGAAACATCTCTTTTAAACCTCGATAAATGCTAGCTGTCAAGATAGCTATCGAGTTTTAATGAACAACACTTCTTCACTTAATTCTTGGACAGACTTGCATGGGTTTAACACTTAAACTTGAAGCCTTATTTCTTGAAGCACTAAACCACATCCTAGATCTACTTAATTACATGTAAAGTGCGTTTTGTCAAACGATTAGCCAACTACAAAAAATAGTGACATATGTTCCTAACATTGAATCACATATGTCCTAACAATCTCCCTCTTTGGCAATTCGTGACAAAACCACAACAAACAAATGAACATATGAGAGAAGTTATAAATCACTTAACTCATAGTCACTTGTTGAATACAATAAAATTTATCCTAACACAAACTCTTGAAAAACTTTACAAGAAGAGAGTTTATGGTAAGAAGACTTTGACAACTTATATTTTTGAAACATTTTAAACAAAACTCATTAAGGCATCCTAGTGTGAAACAGAAATAAAAGATTGCATACAATATATAAAAAGCATGTGTATAAAGATAAAAAAGAAACAACAAATGAAAAGATAGGTGAAAGAACATACATCAATATATATATATATATATATATATATATAAATCAAATATAACTACAATGTATGTCAAAATGGTCACAAGGCCAATATACAAGATATAATGTATTTGAATAGAGAGAACAGAAAAACATACATAAAGTCCTCATTACATCCCTAAAAAAAAAAAATAAGAACACTCCCCTAACAAAAATCTCTTATACTAACCCTTCCCTTATAAGTATGACTACTCTCATATCCAAAACTACTCCCCCTTTTTGTCATGAGTGACAAAGGGTAAGTATATCAAGTAGATATCTCGTCATCACTGGGTGAGCTAGCATCCTCATCCTCATAATCATCATCGTCATCGGAGTCATCATCGTCATCGGATGCCTCAGAAGGAGGAGAGGGGAGACTCTACGAAGCCACCAAAGTGAGCCTGTTGTCTGGCAATACAGTCGACATGGGTGTTCACTTGACACAACTCATCATTGAGAGTGTCGAGGCGAGCATCCATGTGTTGAAATTGTGCCATGATTGCATTAAGAGTCACACCACCCGCAGAAGAAGAGGGAGCGGAGGTGGATGAAGCTGAAGAAGTGGGAGAAGCTGCTATCCTAGACTGTCTCGAACATATGTGCGCCTCGCTCCATTTAATGGTAATGGAGTCTATAGCACACATGACATAGAGGTGGTCAGAAACGGGAAAGTGAACAGAAAAATGGTGTAGAATCCTTGTGATAGCCGAAGGGAAGATGAGTTTATCACGGGTCACCGTATCCTTATATACATCTATGATGGAAGGAATAAAATGAGAGGGAAAATCTATAGTGAGATGCTCTAAAAGGGAAAGCAAAAATCGAGCATAGGGCTCGGTAATGGAGTTGTAATAAGATAAAGGATGCAAAACAAAAGTCATAACCATGTTAAGAAACTGAGGAACGTTAGCAAAGGCCGAACAAGGAGTGAACTGACAATCACCCCAATTAGAGAGATGCTTACAAAAAGCAGACATAAGCTCATCTTTAGACATAGTCCTAAGACGCTCACAACTAGGGTAGGTAAGATGCACTACCCTAGGGACATGGAGCACGTTGGATACAATACCCAGTGTGACCACAATGTGTGTACCTCAAACGTGAGTAGCAAAGAGAGGTACTGAATAATCAAATCCATACATGTTAAAGTAGAACTTCTGTACAACCACGGATGGACAAGTGGTCGGGACATCACACAGTGACTCCTAACCCTTACTGTAAATGACAGTGGGTAAGTCTGTGTCAGAGAAGTCCGTCAAAATGACTTGGCATTCCAAATGAACGCCTCGTTTAGAAAAGGTCTCTGAGAAGTCCTTATGGGCCTTTTCATCACAGAATCGAATAGAAGGAGTAGGATTAGAAAAAGTGGATGCCCCAGAATGAAGAGGGTTTTGGGATGGAGTAGACTTACATTTAGGTGCCATGACGCGACTAATGTAAACACAAGAGAGAGAGAGGGAGAAAGAAACACACAAAAAAGCACCAAACACAATCAATATATAAGACTATAGAGACTGTAAGGTACATATGCATGAAAATGCATGAACATGTGATATGCAATAGTAAAAGCATTATAGGCTCAGCTTCATCCAATCCTACTAGTACACAATTAGTTCAACATAGTAAACACACACCTATAATGCATGAAACATTGTTATAATGCAAATGAGATACAATGCATGATGATTTAGAACCATTTTCACAAAGCCCATCCCAAAAATTTCACAAAAAGTCCACCAATTTTGAAAAACCATAAATTTTTTTCAAAAACCCTAAACTTATACCTAAATGTATGAAATGGATGAAGAATGAGAGATAAAGAGCATACCAGTAGCAAGAAAAATGATCTTGTAAGGTTGAATTTAATCAACCATTTTGTTGGCTTTATTACCTTCTAATTTGCTTGTAATTTGACATTTAGAAACCTTGTATATAGGTGGAAATCATGTAAGGGTGGTGTGTGAGAGAGTGTAAAGAAAAACTTAAGAGTGTGTGCAACTCAGCAAGGCCTTGCGACTAGATCTTGCGACTGGCTCGTGACTTGCAAGTTGCCAAAAGACACACACTAGTATAAATACCCCTTATACCCATGTATTATAGAGAGGTTCTAGAGAGAATTTTGAGAGAAAAACCCTAGAGAAAAATAAGTTTGACTCATCCATAATCTTCATCCTTGTTTCTCCAAATTCCTCTACTTTCACCCTCTTCGTTGTTACATCCTTGAGAGGTACAGTTAGCCAAATCCTTTTCTCACCATACCCATATCTGTGAGAAAGTTATTTGGTGCTTGGGAAGCAGTTAGGAAGGGACCAATTGATATTGGTTAATGCTATGGGCTATTGCGAAATTTGGTAAGTTAGAGAAGATAAAGGTTCAGCACAACCTCGTTGGAGTAAGAAACTTGGAGGGTTTAGGTACATTAGGTAAATTAGGCTTGGAGGGTCTTCTACTATTCATGTATCCCAACTTGATTCTCTAGTGAATTATTGACCACTTAGAGGGCGGCGGAGATGTTTTATGCCAAGGATTTCAGTTTCCTCTTCGATAACACATCGCTATGTTGTATTTGTGTTTGCTTCTCTCTTTCCTTAATCTTTGCCATTTAATTTCTATTGTGGATGTGATTTTATTTGGTTTAGATTGTGTTATCAATTTTGTTTTAGCTTATTTACATTTTTCGTGATAGGCCAAAAACGTATTGACCCATTGTGATGAATTAATTGATTAACTAGCCAAGTTTAATTAATTAATCAAATTAACATGCAAACACGTGGTAGCACAAAAAAAATTACCAATTAAACTAAGTATGCAGTGGAAAATAAATTGACATGGTGATTTATTTACAAATGGGAAAAACCAACATGGCAAAAACCCCACTGGGTATTTTGACGTCATCACTCTCGAAAATCCACTATTATCACAACAAGCGGTCATAAGTAAAGGAATCCTGATACCTTATACCAACCTACAATTGAACCCTTACCCCAATACTTGATTGGACTTGTTCTGTAGTGACAATCTCTCCTTGTAATGCATGGCTCCCAGTACATGACTAACCAATTGTACGGATCCTAGTATGCGATTTCAATCACCAACTAGAGAAGATTGTTAGTTACAAAGTTCTTCAGTTCATCTAGACGTTGAAGATCCAGAAGATGCTTGGTCACAAAACCCTACGGTGAACAAACACAGCAACTTCTTCACAAGAATGATGAACTAGGGGCAAACTTTGTCTCCGGTCACAATTTGCTTGAACAAACTTTGCTCAACACTTGTGCAACTTATGTTCTTTTTGACGGCCCTTAAAATAATCATTTTATATGTCTAGGGTTATGAAAAAAGAAAGCCCAAACACATAATCATGGATTAAAATTAAAACAAAACTTAAAATCTGTTTTTCTTAAACCTTAACAGATGCCTAGCTGTCAAGATGTTGTCGAGCTGCTATTGAGCCATGGGGCTGATCAGCTCTTTGAACCTCGACAGATGGCTAGTTGTCGAGCTTTAATGACAGGCACATTCTTGGCTTGAAACTTGGACAGACTTGCATGGCTTCAACACTTGATCTTGAAACAAAGTTTCTTGAAGTATTAAACACATCCTAGATCTACCCAAATACAAGTAAAGTGCGTTTTGTCAAAGGATTAGCCAATTACATAAAATAGTGACATATGTTTCTAACAAGTGAATCACATATGTCTTAACATTCCGCACGTACATTGTTTGTTTATAAGCTTGAATTGATAATTTGTAATTTGGGGTTTTAAACGTTCAAGGTGTTTTACACACATATTTGAATATTTAGATCTTGAGGCCAAAAAGCTCTTAGGAAGGGAGTTTGAAGTGAGAAAGAAAGGTTTGAGAGGTGAAAAGACTCGGCAGTCGAGAGAGATCGAGTGAAATGAGATCTGAATTGTATGGACCCTATATGTAGACTCTTATAATTCTCGATAGATTGAGAGGTGTCGAGCTTTAAAGGCATGAAGAGATACAGCTATCTAGCAGCTGTCTAAAGGTGTCCACAGAAAAAACAAGCTCGATGGATTAAGGAGCTATCGAGGTGGCAGAAACTTTCTCGATGGATCGAGGAGCTATTGAGAAGCTATCGAGATTGTAATAAAAAGAAGCTAAAGAGTTTGGTAAATAAGCTAGGTGTTGAGAGGTGTCGAGGAGTTGTCGAGATTGCTTAAAAATAGTTTCTCAAGAGAAGAAAAACATAGATATGAATGCAATCAAACATGCAACTCAACCAAGGATCCAAATAATATTTTAACCTCTCAAAAACATCTCTCAATCAAGAAAAATGTAAGCACATAGATCCCAAAACTCATACACACACTAAACAAGTCTAACCAATTTTATATTTCAAAAATAAGTTAAGACAATTTAGTGAGCATGCATTAACACATGTATTCCTTGTGATGGCCAAATCACATTGTACCTGCACATGTATCAAAAGTAGCAAAGAATATTGCATGTTGTGTGTGAAAAACATTGCAAGATTGCATAAGTGTCTACATGTTATGATGATTTGAGAAAATCACTTTAATTCACACACAATCATAACTGTTTGATGGGAACTATCACTTTCGAGGTACATCCTATAGCTCCCATATCTCCTGGAATACACGCTTGCAATCATATATAAAGCATTTTGATCTTTTTGCTTTTATATATTTTTTTCTTTGCATATTTTTCTTTTAAACAAACCATGCATGAGAAAGAAAATAAATACCCAATTATGTTAAGCTTTTAACATTCCACTTTTACTATGTTGAAGAATACAAATGTCATTTCATGATTGACAGGCAACAGTGGTGAGATGGTTATTTATGCATTTCTCTTAGGATTTTCTAGTCCTTTCCGTCAAAAAGAGTGATACGAGTGTTAAGTACAAGAGATTACTTAATTTTACTCATCACAAACATGAGCCACAAGGCTCACTTGTTTAGTTGTATATAGAGATGCTCATCTAAGCTACAAGAGATACAAATTTAAGAAAATTTTGTTTCAATGGCCATCCAAGGTACATAAGTACCAATGTACATATACACACACTGTTTTTGTATTTTTCAATTTTTCAAATTTTTTTTTTTAAATTTTTATATGAAAAACAAAGTAAAACAAAACTGAAAAGTAACCAAACAAAAACATATTAAACAAAGCAAAGCAATGCATAAAACTAGATACAAATGCATGAGGAAGAAGGAAGAGAAGAGGAAATCAATCCATAGAGATAACACCAATGTTTTGGTGAAGGAATTCAAACCGTTTGCTGTCAAGAGGTTTGGTAAACAAATTAGCCTTCTGGTCATTAGTGTGGATAAACTTAAGAGTAAGAGTATCATCTTTGACAAGCTCCTTAATGAAGTGATGTCGAATCTCTATGTGTTTAGTTCGAGAATATTGAACCGGATTTTTAGAGATATTAATGGCACTAGTATTGTCCTAGTAGATGGTAAGATGCTCTTGACAAATACCGTAATCATAGAGGAGTTTTTGTATCCATAGAAGTTGGGTGCAACAACTACTGGCAGCGATGTACTTAGCTTCTGCAGTGGATAATGAGATGGAATTCTTCTTTTTGCTCATCTAGAAAACAAGATTATTACCCATATAGAAAAAACCCCCTGATGTACTCTTTCTATCATTAGCATCCCCTGCCCAATCAGCGTCAAAATACCTAGCTAAGACATCATTTGTATCCTTGCTGTACCACACACCAAAGTCGACACTGGTCTTGACATACTTTATGATTCTTTTCAAAGCAATCATATGAGACTCTTTGGGATTATCCTGATATCTAGCACACTCCCACACTCTAACTAATGTCAAGTCTACTAGTAGTAAGATAAAGAAGACTACCTATCATGCTTCTCTAGAGAGATGAATCAACACTTTTGCCTAACAAGTGAACAGTGAGTTTAACATTTGGGCTCATAGGGGTTCTAATAGAACTAGCAGATTCCAAACCAAACTTCTTCACAAGATTTTTAGCATATTTAGATTAAGATAGGAATATACCTGAATCTTGTTGATGAATTTGCAATCCAAGGAAGTGAGTTAGCCTCCAATCATGCTAATCTCGAACTCGACTTGCATGGGTTTTGAGAAGTTAGAAGCAAGTTCATCCTTAGTTGACCCAAAGATGATATCATCAACATAGACTTGAGCAACTATGAACTCGTTATCTTCCCTCTTTATGAAAGAGTTTGATATGCTTTTCCTCTAGTGAACCCATGTGACACTAAGTATTGTGTAAGCCGATCAAACCAAGCTCTAGGAGCTTGCTTTAACCCATAAAGTGTCTTCTTGAGGTATAGCACGTGATCCAAAAAGTGTGAATCAATGAACCCTTTTGGTTGAGTCATATAGACATCTTCTTTAAGCAGCCCATTCAAGAATGTAGTCTTCACGTCCATTTGATAGAGCTTGAACCTCAAGTGACATGTTAGGGCTAGGAGAATTCTGATGGACTCCATATGGGCTACTGGAGTAAATGTCTCATCTTAGTCTACTCCTTCCATTTGTGAGTATCCTTGAGCTACAAGAAGAGCCTTGTTGCGGATCACATTACCCTATTCATTAGTTTTATTGCGAAATATCCACTTTGTACCGATGATGTGCTCACCCTTCGGTCTAGGTACCAAAGTCCAGACATCATTCCTCTAAAACTGAAGCAGTTCATCATGCATAGCTTCAACCCAACTTTCATCCTAAAGAGCTTTCTCAATTTTAGTGGGTTCAACCTGCGACAAGTAACAAGAATAAGATACAAAGTTAGTAACACATTTATCAATTGTATGCTTCCTTAGTGTAAGTTCATTTATGCTTCCCACAATAACTTCAGGAGGATGATTCAATTTGATCCTGGAAGAAGATCCTTTCTCTTCATGGGTTTTAGAATCAAGTGAAGTAGATAAGTCTGTTGAAACTTCTATAACACTTAGAGTATTTAGAGTACTAGGAGATGTAGGCTCTTTTTCAATAATTTCTTGAACTCCCCTAGGCTCGGGAGGAAGAATCTCTTTGGGGATTTCCTCACCAAATTTCTTAGAACTTGAATATGAAGATTCATCAATAACAACATTTATTGTTTCCATTATTTTCTTGGTTCTTTTGTTATATACCCGATAAGCCTTGCTTGTAGAGAAGTATCCTAGAAATATTCCTTAATTACTTCAAATTTTCCCACATTCTCTCTATCCTTGAGAATGAAACAAGTACTTCAAAAGATTCTGAAATATTTAACATTTTGCTTCCTTCCCTTCTATAACTCACATGGAGTCTTCTTGGTACCGGGTCTAAAATACACCCTATTAACCATATGATAAGCAGTGTTGACGGCTTCTCCCTATAAGTTTCTAGCCACGTCCTTGTTGTGCAACATAGCTCTAGCTATCTCTTGAATAACCCTATTCTTTCTACTACACCATTCTACTGAGGAGTAATAGGAGCAGAGAATTCTTGAGATATACCTGATCTTGTATAAAAGGACTCCATATATGAGTTCTCAAATTCTTCACCAAGATCACTTTAAATTCGATCAATCTTCAGGCTCTTTTCATTTTGCAATCTTATGCACAAATCTTCAATGTGCCTAGGAGCATTAAATTTGGATTGTAGGAGAATGACCCAAGTGTACCTAGTGAAGTCGTTTACCATAACAATGATATATCTCTTTCCACCAAGAGATTCAATTCTGGTTGGACCCATAAGATCCAGATGTAGTAGCTCCAATGGTCTGTGTTAAGGACATATTTTATGTAATTGGCTAATCTTTTGACAAAATGCACTTTACTTGTATTTTGGTAGATTTAGGATGTATTTAATACTTCAAGGAACAAAGTTCAAGTCTAGTATTGAAGCCATGCAAGTTTGTCCAAGAAACAAGTGAAGAAGTGTTGATTCATTAAAACTTGACAACTGCTCAACAAATAGTTATCGAGGTATCTATCGAGGTTACGGGAATTCAGATTTTTAGAATTGATTTTCGGCCCATGTTTTTGTTTTTGTGTAGGGTTTCTTTTCTCCAACTCTAGATCTATATAAGACTTATTTTAGAGGCATCACATAAGAGAATACAAGAAGAACATATGCAAAAAATGATCGATGCCTTATTCTCTTTGAAAGAAGCTACTGTGTCTCTGCGCCTTAGGGTTTTGTAACCAAGTGCTTCTTGATCTTCATTGTTGATGAAGTGAAGAACTTTTCAATCAACATCTTCTTCAAGTTGGTGTATTAGTCACGTACTAAGAGTCGTGCATCTTTGGTTAGTCACGTACTGGGATCCGTGCATCAAAAGGGTGGCATTCATATATTGAAGAGTTCAGAGGTTCTGAAGCGGTAGAAGGTTTCTGCTAAGTTCATCTATGAGGATTGTAAAGTCTAGGGACAAAGGTTTTGTACTAGATCTAAAATTTCTTTTTATTATAGAGGAATGCTTTTCAGGAAGGTTTCCCGCCCAGATTTTTTACTGTGAAACTAGTTTTTTTTATTGGTTTTCCTAGGTCATCAAATCTTGTCTTATTTAATTTTTCCGTTGCATGATTTTGACATGATATTGATATTTATTTTTTTTAACAAGTTTTATTCGTAATAAATTTAATTAACAACTTGAGTTTAAAACTTGTTAATTCTATCAACTGAGGTCTGAATTTTTTAACAAGTGGTATAAGAGCGGGTACACTCTGATTGGATTAATTTTCTGAGTGTGATCATTGACCCATGTTGTCATGGATTGTGGACAATCTCTTTTGATTCCTCCTTTATTTGATGGAACTAATTATGCGTACTAGAAAGTTCGTATGAAATTTTTTTTGCAGGCTTTAGGTGAATAGGTATGGCAAGCTGTTGAAGTTAGTTGGATTAAGCCAAAGAAAGCGTTGGTGGATTGGGATGATGCAACAATCATTGCGGCAAATTTCAATAGTAGGGCCTTGAATGCTTTGTTTTGTGGGATGACTAAAGAAAAATTCAAGAAAATATCACCCACAGAAGTTGCCAAGGAAGCATGGACTATTCTTGAGACCATCTATGAAGGTACTAAGGTAGTAAAGACTGTGAAGTTTCAACGACTCATTGTAGTTTTGAAGAAATAAGGATGCAGGAGGATGAGACCTTTGATGAGTTCTATGCCAAACTCAAGGATATTGTGAATTCTGCCTTCAACCTTAGAGAATGTATTGTAGAATCCAAAATTGTTAGAAAAATCCTTAGGTCCTTACCTGAAAGATTCCATGTCAAGATCATTGCCATTGAAGAAATAAAGGACATTGATTAAATTCCTTTGACTGAGCTTGTAGGGAACCTTGAAACCTATAAGATGGGATTAGGTTTAATGGGAAAAAGTGGAAAGAGTAGAAACTTGGCTCTTACGGGTATAAAGGAAGAGATTGAGGACTCTGAAGATGAAGATGATGATGAGGATGAAGATTTAACCTTTATAACTGATGAGATTATCAAGCTTATTCAATTTAGGAAAAAGGATAAGGGCAAACCTCCTAGGAAATCTAAATCCTCTAGGAAGAGCAAGAATGAGAAACTCTACATCCAATGTCATGAGTGCAAAGATTTTAGTCATATGAGGATAGAGTGCCCAAGCTACCTTATGAAGGAAAAGAGGAGTCAAAAGATAAAGGGTTGGTTGCTACTTGGAGTGATACGGAGAATGACTTTTCTGATGAGTATGTGGGTGAATGTAGTCACGCTATGGCCTTTGCTGCCACAACCGATAAAGTGATTGTGGAGAGTGCTAGTGATAGTAAGGAATTCTTCTAATGATGAAGTACCCAAGAAGTTAACCCTTCAGGAAGCCTATGATAAGTTATACACTAAATTTATAAAATCTGAAAAAACTTCTCATCTTTGTAGAAAAGAGCTTAATGAGGTAAAAACTGAAAAAGCTAATTTGTTAGTTAAGCTAGATGAGACTACAAGATTAGTTGAGACTCTTGTTGTGAAGAACACCTGATTAGAAGAGAAGGTTAAGAATCTTGAGGTTGAGCTTAGTCAAGCTAGAACTCAAATAGAGAGGATATCTAGTGCAAAGCTTGATGAGGTGTTAAGTGCTTAAAAGCCTAGTTCTGATAAGACTAGCTTAGGATATGTTGTTTCCTCCAGCCCCTCCTCTTCCACGGCTTTTGGATCAAGGTCTGTCTTTATGCCCCAATCTGAGAAATGTGATAAAGGTATGAAATCGAAAACTGCTTTGGCTAATTCTAAATCCTTTGCTAGACCTCATGTTTGTCACCATTGTGGTGTTTCTGGACACATTTATCCTAATTAGCTAATTGTTTTAAGTTGTATCCTTATAAGTAATTGTCCAAACGGTCATAGGTTTCCTCTCAAAGACCTACACCTTTGTTTGGAGAGTTATTAAAAGTCTTGAGCTTTTTAACTCAATTTCAGGAGAATTTTACTTCTTATATGTCCTTTAGTAGACATACTAGGACGCATGTCTTTTCATCTTCATGGCTAAAGACTCGTGCTATGTGGGTAAGAAAGGAGCCTAAGACTTGATTGTCTTTCTTGTATGTCCTCTTCTTTAATTCTTTCTATCTAAAGTAGGACTCTCTTTGCTTGATCTTGATTTCTTATCTGCTTTTAAAATCATGTTTTCATGCATCTGCACCTTTCTATCATGCCTTTATGCATATGCATCTTTCTTTCATGTTTTCATGTTGTTTGTTTGTTTTTGTTTGGTTGTTTAGTTTTTATTTTGTTTTGTTTTCAAAATAAAAATAAAAAGGAAAAATCAGAAAAATACAAAAATAATGTGTGTTTGTGTACATTGGTACTTGTGTACCTTGGATGGCTATTGAAACAAAGCACAATTAAGCAAGTAAGCTTTGTGGCTCTTGTTTGTGACGAGTAAGATTAAGTTATCTCTTGTAATTAACACTCGTATCACTCTTTTTGACAGGAATGACTAGAAAATTCTAAGAGAAATGCATAAATAACCATCTCACCACTGTTGCCTGCCAATCATGAAATAACATCTGTGTGCTTCAGCATAGCAAAATTACAATGTCAATGACATTTGTGTGTTTCAGCATAGCAAAATTGGAATGTCAAATGCTTAACATAATTGGGTATTTCTTTTCTATCTCTTATATGCTCATGCATGATTTGCTTAAAAAAAGAAAAATATGCAAAGAAAAATAAAAAGTAAAAAGAATAAAAATGCTTTATATATGATTGCAAGCATGTATTCTAGGAGATGTGGGTATTATAGGATGTACCTCAAAGGTGATAGTCCTCATCAAATAGTTATGATTGTGTGTGAGTTAAATTCATTTTCTCATAACTTAAATCATCATAACATGTATACATTTATGCAATCTTGTAATATTTTTTATACATAACACGCAATATTCTTTACTACTCTTGATACATATGCAGGTACAATGTGATTTGGCCATCACAAGGTTTACATGTGATAATGTATGCTTACTAAACTATCTTGACCTATTTTTGAAATATAAAATTGGTTAAACTTTTTTAGTGTATTTGTGTATTTTTGGGATCTTTGTGCTTAAAATTTTTGTTGAGAGATGATTTTGAGAGCTTAAAATGTTGATTGGATCATTGGTTGAGTTGCATGCTTGATTGCATTCATATCTGTGTTTTTCCCTTCTTGAAAAACTGGTTTTTAGCAATCTCAACAAATCCTTGACACCTCCTCGACACCTGGCTATCTATCGAGCTTTTCAACTTCTTTTTATCACAATCTCGATAGCTTCTCGACAGATAGGTGGATCGATCAAGAAATTTCCTGTCTTCTCGATAGCTTCTTGACAGCTTCTCGATCCATCAAGGTTGGCTCGATAGCATCTCAACTCCTCTTAATCAACCGAAATCCTCTTGCATGCATTGTTTTTCACATGTTTTGCATCTTTCTTTTATCTTGTCATTCATATCATATTGTTTCATTACATTTATGCATTTATATGGATTTCTTGTGCCCCCTTGATCATCCTTGATCTTTTTTATGTCTCTCGGGTGAAGCTTTCTAGCTTCTTGTACCATTTGTCAATCATGAAAAAAAAGGGAAGAATATGTGGAGAAAATGTGGTTTCATTTTAAGATTCTACATGTTAGGGGGAGAAATACATGCCTTTGTAAGGGGGTTATGTGTTTCATCTTGTTAGAAAGAGTGTTTACTTCCTTCTTCTTGTACATTGGTCTTGTGACCATTATTGACATAGATTGTACTTATATTTTTTTATATATTGATATATATTTTCTTCACCTAGCTCTACATGTGTTGTTTCTTTTTTTATCTCCATACACATGTTTCTTATATATTGTATGCAATCTTTTATTTCTGTTTCACACTAAGATGCCATGATGAGTTTTGTTTAAAGAATTTCAGAAATATAGGTTGTCAAAGTCTACTTGCCATAAACTCTCTTCTTGCAAAGTTTTTCAAGAGTTTGTGTAAGGATAGATTTTATTGTATTCAATAAGTGAATATGAGTTGAGTGATTTATGGCTTTTCTCATATGTTCATTTGTTTATTGTGATTTTGTTACGGATTGCCAAAAGGGGAGATTGTTAAGGACATATTTTATGTAATTGGCTAATCCTTTGACAAAACGCACTTTACTTGTATTTGGATAGATCTAAGATGTATTTAATATTTCAAGGAACAAGAGTTCAAGTCTAATATTGAAGCCATGCAAGTTTGTCCAAGAAACAAGTGAAGAAGTGTTGATTCATTATAGCTCAATAGCTACTCAACAATTTATCGAGGTTACAAGAATTTAGATTTTCAGAGTAATTTTCGGCCCATGTTTTTGTATTTGTTTAGGGTTTTTTTTCTCACAATCCTAGACCTATATAAGGTTTATTTTAGAGGCCATCACATAAGAGAATACAAAGAGAACACATGCAAAAGGTGATCGATGCCTTATTCTCTCTGAAAGAAGCTACTGTGTCTTTGCGCCTTAGGGTTTTGTAACCAAGTGCTTCTTGATCTTCATTGTTGATGAAGTGAAGAATTTTGCAGCCAACATCTTCTTTAAGTTGATGTGTTAGTCATAGACTGGAAGCCATGCATCTTTGGTTAGTCACACATATTGGGATTCGTATATCAAAAGGATGGCGTTCATATATTAAAGAGTTTAGAGGTTCTGAATTGGTAGAAGGTTTCTGCTGTATGTTCATCTACGAGGATTGCAGAGTCTAGGGAAAAAGGTTTTGTACTAGATCTGAAACTTCTCTTTACTATAGTGGATTTCTTTTTGGGAAGGTTTCCCCCTAAGTTTTTTACTGTGAAACTAGTTTGTTTCATTGGTTTTTCTAAGTCATCATATCTTGTCTAATTTAATTTTTTCATTGCATGATTTCGACATGATATTGATGTTTGTTTATTTTACCAAGTTTTATTCATGATAAATCTAATTAATAACTTGGGTTTAAAACTTGTTAATTCTATCAACTGTGATCTAAATTTCCTAACAATCTGGATGTAGCAGATGTCTGAGTGCTTGGATGTTTAGCTTTTGTCTATTTCCCAAGCTGACATGGTCCATACACCACATTGCTCACTCTACTGAGTTTTGGTATTCCCAAAACTGACTTATGCTTAGATACAATTGAAAGATGTTTGTAACTAGCATATCCCATCCTTTGGTGCCATAGATCTTCATTTGGTAAACAAATGCTATTGCACATAATATCATCATTAGGAACTAAGCCATAACAGTTGTCTAGAGTGCGAACACCACTTATAAGCTTCTTTCCAGACTCATCCACGAGAAGGTATTTTCCCTTTAAGAATAATACCATGAAGTCTTGATCACATATTTGACTTATGCTTAACAGGTTCACTCTCAGACCTTCTACATATAGAACATTTGCAATGTCTGACAGCTAGGTAGAGATATGCTTCCCTTTTCCTTTAATCTGTGACTTACTCTCATCACCAAAAGTGACATTACCACCTTTCTTATACTCGAAAACCTTGAAGAAAGATCAGTCTCCAATCATGTGTCTTAGGCAATCACTGTCAAAATACCACAAACACGTGTCCATAACCTTAAATGCAGACTTCATCATGAAGCATACTCCGTGCTTAGATGATAGATTAGTGGGAGTGTGTTTTCTCTCATCTACCTTTTATGAACTAAGCCTTTAACTTTCACTTTTCTTAGACGAACTCCTTTGCACATTTTCATTCTGAGACAGTCTAGTTTCTTCTTTGTCAAATTGAGATCTTTTCCAATAGTCATCATAATAGAATTCAAATAACTTTTAGATTTGCATTTTTTGATACACTCAAACAAGTAGAGATTAGAAAAACAATATGTATTTGAAAAAAAAGATTTCTTTAAGCCGGTTGCAGCCATCACAATAAGAGTCAATAGATCACACAGCAAAGATTAAAACCTAATCAGAGTGTGCGTGCTCTAATACCACTTCATAGGCGAAGAATGTATTGACCCCTTATGATAAATTAATTGATTAATTTGCCAAGTCTATTAATTAATCAAATTAACATGCAAAGCGCGTGGTAGAATAAACAAATCACCAATTATCTAAAGTATGCAGCAGAAAATAAATTGACACAGTGATTTGTTTATGAATGGGGAAAACTTATAAGGTAAAAACTCCACCGGGTGATTTTAAGGTTACCACTCTTGAGAATCCACTATTATTAAAACAAGCGGTTACAAGTAAATGAATCGTAGTACCTTATACCCACTTGCAGTTGAATCATTACCCTAATACCCAATTGGACTTGTTCTATAGTGAAAATCTCTCATTTTCAATGCATGGCTCCCAGTTCGTGACTAATCAATATCGCGGATCCTAGTATGCGACTTGATCACCAACTTAAGAAGGATGTTGGCTACAAAGTTCTTTTGTTCATCACACGATGAAGATCATGAAGTTGCTTGGTCACAAAACCCTATAATGTAAAAACATAGCATCTTCTTGAAGAGGAAGAAGAACCAGGGCAAACTAGGTTTTCGGTTACACTTTTCTTCAGACTTGTGGAATTGTGCTCTTGTGCAACTTGTGTCACCTTTTACAGCCCTTAAAAAAATCCTTATATATGTTTAAGATTGTGAAAAAAGAAAGCCCAAAAAAACATTCATGGATTGGATGAAAATTAGAACTTCATAAATCTCGACAGATACTCTATCTATCGAGCAGTTGTCAAGTCTCAGGCTGAAACAGCTTTTTTAAACCTAGATAGATGCTAGCTGTCGAGCTTTAATGAACAACACTTCTTCACTTGATGGACAGACTTGTTAGGATTAATACCCTTAAATCCTATTATATGATGCTATGTATGACATTATGTATGCAATAAAGTTGTTTTATTATTATCTAAAATAATGGTAACATGAATATTCGGACATTATCATTTAGTCCATGAGATGCATAGTATGTGATTTAGTCACAGAAGATATAAGTCACAAGTTCTTTGTAAACTCAGAATTTTAGTTCATAGTCGGTGATGAAATTGGGCATTTCATCTGCGAAGACTATAACATATCAACTAAGATGATTTGTCTTGATCATGGAAGTGGAGACTTCTAGTTGATGTGTTAATATGTTTTAAGAGTTAAGATATATTGAACTGGACCGTTGTGAGATTTATTATTCTCCTAACGACTGTCAATTGAATAATAAATCTCACGACTTATATTTGCATGAACTCTTAATCCTGAGAGAATAATGGACCTAATCATGAAATGTAGGTTACTTTGATATATCAGGAGTGAGATCTAAAGTATCGATCAAAATCTCAGTATATTGGGTAGCCACATTTCATGTTGATGGAACATATATTCTTAAGATGGAATTCATAGTCTCTTAACAGAGATTTAAAATATTCCCTTGAGATAAGTTTAATGGGTTTAGTTATTCAGAGAGTTAGGCCTAACCACTTTGGTAAGAAATTACTAAAGTATATATTTATGAAATTGGATTTCATAAATACATAATGAATAACTTAAAAAGATTAAACCGGGTACTCAAGGATTAAGACGTAGTAATCTTCAAAGTGACAGTTTATATTTATGACTTTGAATTACTACGAATATTTTATGAAGGGGTTGCGTGTATAATAAAGTTTTGGGATATAATTTATTAATAAGACCTAGAGTGCAATTATATTTATATAGTGGTATTAAATATAATTAATGGTAACTTTGGACTTGTCAAGAGTTGACAGAAAAACCCAAGGCCCATTGGAGCTAGTGTCTTATTGGTCCTTTTGGTCCCACTCCAAGCCACACATTAAAGCCCAATTGGAAAGGCCCAATAGGCCGGCCCAATTAGATAATCAATTATATATAAAGGGAGAGACATACAGATTTTTTATTAGAGATTAGAGAAAAAGTGAGACACCATTGTGAAGTGGTGTGTATGTGCGAGTGAAACCACTCAGTTATTCTTCCTTGGAAATTGATTGAGAGACCACACTTCTTGGGCGTAAAGTGGAATTGGAGTGAAGATTAAAAGCATTCCCAAGTACTTATAATCTTTTGTTTTGAATTCCTCCACACCAAGGTACGCAAATTCTAGAATTTATATAGTGCGAGTTATCAATCATGAATGAAATAGATCTTTGTTTGTTGCTTCCGCTATGTGTTTTGTATGAGATACAAAACCAAATATAACCAACAATTGGTATCAGAGCTAGGTTTTCATATCATGATTGTATAGCATGTGATTGAATTTTAGAATTAAAGAAAAATCGTTTTCATAGTGTTTTAATTTTCTGCAGTGAAATTTCTGCATAATATTGTTCTATAAACCCTATGTGCATTGATCAATATATGTGATATATTGTTTTGCATGGTTCCAGGAGGACACGGCTGTAACTATTGTTTTGTGCCATATGTTTTTGGTGTTTGATTTCATCAAGGACACCATCTACACTTCTTGTGAACGGGTTTGTTGAATATGTTTTATAAACATGATCGGCCATTAACACGGCCATTCAAAGAAAGTAGTTATTTTCCGTTGACAATAACTACTTAACATAACTGTCTTGTGCGTTGCCATTCTTTACATCGCTTGGCTATATTAAGTTAATTGAATGCTATTGAATTGATGAATTGACTAATATAAGGAAGTGGTACAAGGATTCATCAATCCGTATATTATACATATATAATTTTATATGGGTTCATATGCATTTAAGGCTTCATCATGAATTGATCAATATATATTAAGATCTGAATGATGAACGTAGCTTTTTTGCTTGCCTTGCATTATTTACATTCATGTTCAAACCGTATATTATTTGATATATATATGGCAATGACTTGGATGTTAACGCACCGCTTGGATATAAATATATATAAGGCTTGCATGGTTTGATTATTATAAGCATGTAATATGTGCCTTGGATGTATTGGATGCTTTATATAAAACTTACATTGAATCCGTATATTATTTGATATATATATGGGTTTATATGCAAATGTTTTATAAAGGAATCATCATATTGATGCTTGCCTTGGTTTATATATTTATATATATATTAATACTAGGATTAAAGTATTCATTCAATGAAATTTATTCGAGATTAGGATTATGTTTTCAAGGGTTTCTAGCATTAATATGGCTCTCGATCTTAAAAACCTTTAATTTAAAATATCTAGTGGGAGAGAGATACAAGGGTTGGATCTCATGGCCTCCATTATCGGTTCATAGTAGTGTGGGTAAGCACCTCATCTTGGCGTATATGCCTTGTGATCCCAAAGGAGGGTGTTTACTTCAAGTCCTACGAGATTGAACTAACCTGTTTAAAGTAGTGTGGACAAGCACCTCGTCTTGGCGTATATGCCTCACGATCCCAAAGGAGGGTGTTTTGTTCCATGGTACTACAAGTTTAAACATTATAAGGGAGATGAAATGTGGTTACACATGATTCAAGATAATGGTGTACACTAGACTAAGTGCAATGTTAACCTCCCAAAGGAGCTATGTCATTGTCACTTAGAGGCTAAAGCTAATACGGCATATTATTAGTGTATGATAAGAGTTATCATGATAGCACTAATAATGAGAATAGTTCTCAATCAATTAATGTGTTTATAATAAATTTGCTACCAAGGAATTATAGACATGGATTGGTTTGTCGTTGCATATATTATTTTATAGGTTTATAAGGTTCCGTAATATATGTTTATATGCTAAATTGATAATGTCTAGTTTACTTATTATATTCATGTTTGTTATTTTCAGATTTAAAATCATGGCATCATTTAGCTCACTTGTTGCTATACTTAATCAAAACAAACTGATTGGATCTAACTATGTTGACTGGAAAAGAAACTTGGACATTGTTCTTACTGCTGAAGAGCACAAATATGTGCTTACTCAACCATATCCTAGCTTTCCATCATTAGATGCTCCTCTTGAGGAAAAACAGCGATATGATCATTGGCAAAAATCTAATGAGATGGCTAAGTGCTATATCCTAGCATCTATTTCAAATGTTCTACAGCATCAAATGCAGGATGTAGAACTAGTTTCGGACATTATGCTCAGTCTGAAAGAGATGTTTGGTGAGCAAGGCCGTTCTGCTAGGCAAGAAACTATGAGGCAGATTTATAATACCAAAATGGCTGAAGGTACTTCAGTGAGGGAGCATTGTCTTAGGATGATCTCTAATCTGAATACATTAGAAGTTTTAGGTGCCGATATTGATGGAGAATCCCAAGTGGATATGATACTCCAGTCACTACCAGAATCATTCAAGGAATTCAGACTTAACTATAATATGAATAAAAAGGTTTATACATTGTCTGAATTGATGAATGAGTTGGTAGCGGCGGAAGGTATCCTTGGTACTTCTAGTGTTGAAGCCAATGTTGGTGAAGCTTCTATTTCTCAACCTAAGTTGAAAGGCAAAGGTAAGAAGAAGAAAAAGAAGAACTTCACTAAGAAAGATGGTAAACAAGTTGCCTTAGGAGTTGCCAACAAAGGAAAGAAAACCAAAGGAAAGTGTTTCCATTGTGGTGAGAAAGGACATTGGAAGAGGAATTGTCCAATATTTAAGGCTGCCAAGAATGGAGGTATGAAAAGCATATTCCTTCTTAAAACATGTTTGGTACAGAATCCCACAGATTCCTGGTGTGTGGATTCAGGTTGTACTAATCATATCTGCAAATCCTTGCAGGGGTTTCAGGAGACCAGAAAGCTGAATGAAGGGGAAATGTTTCTTACCTTGGCTGATGGGAGCAGGATTCCAGTTGTAGCTATTGGAGTGTTTAATTTATGTTTTGAATCTAGAGTTTTAGTATTGGAAGACTGTTTGTATGTACCTAATGTTCGTAGAAATTTAATTTCTGCAACTTATTTAGGTAAACATGGATATTATGTTATCCTAAAAGACAATGTTGTAATAAAGAAGGGTAAAGTGTTTATCTGTTCTGACAATATTGTGGATGGTCTTTATATTTTAACTCCTGATAAGCATGAATTATATAATTCTGAATTAGATCATAACTCTCATGTAAAATCATTAAAGAGAAAGTTTCCTTCTACTAATGAAGCATATCTTTGGCACTTGCGTTTGGGTCATATTAATCCAAATAGAATTCAAAAGCTGATCAAAGATGGACTTTTAGAGCCATTGGACTTTGATGAATTTCCAGTTTGTGAATCTTGTTTGGAAGGAAAAATGACTAAACGACCTTTTAAAGCAAAAGGTAGAAGAGCCCAAGAGTTGCTTGAATTAGTTCATACAGATGTATGTGGTCCTATGTCAACCTAAGTAAAAGGAGGTTACGAGTATTTCATCACTTTTACTAATGATTACTCTAGATATGGTTATGTGTACCTAATGAGACGAAAGTCCGAAACCTTTGAAAAGTTTAAAGAGTTTAGGGCTGAAGTTGAGAATCAATTAGGTAAACGCATAAAAGCCATTCGATCTGATCGTGGTGGCGAATACCTTCTTGGGGATTTTAAGGATTACTTAACTCAAAATGGGATTATATCCCAATTGACTGCACCTGGAACTCCCCAACAGAATGGTGTAGCAGAAAGAAGGAATAGGACTCTTTTGGAAATGGTTAGGTCCATGATGAGTTACTCAACTTTACCAGTTTCTTTTTGGGGATATGCACTAAAAACTGCAATGCATATTTTGAATTTATTTCCATCAAAATCTATTCCCAACACACCTAAGGAATTGTGGAGTGGGCGTAAGCCTAGTATGAAATATCTCCACATTTGGGGATGTTCAGCACATGTGTTGGAAAGGAAGTCTGATAAGTTGGAATCTAAAACCAAAGTATGAATGTTTTTAGGGTATCCAAAAGAAACAAAGGGTTATTTATTCTATAATCATAAAGATAACAAAGTGTTTGTTAGCACACATGCCAAATTTTTGGAAGATGATTATATGAATAATTTTGATCCTAGAAATAAAGTTGTTTTGGCTGAAATGAATGAACCTTTAGTTGAACAACCAATAGATGAAATTAGGAATGATGTGGTTGTATTGGATACACCACAAGATACTACTCATGAGATGTCTAGTACACAGGTGCCTCGTCATAGTGGGAGAATTCTTCGGCCTCCCATAAGATTCATAGGTTTGGGAGAAACTTATGAAGCTATCTCAGAAGAGGCTGAATCGGATCCTTACACTTATGAAGAGGCAATGAATGACATAGATGCACATCATTGGATCAAAGCTATGAAATCTGAATTAGATTCTATGTATTCCAATCAAGTTTGGGATCTTGTAAAGGCGCCTAATGGCATTAAACCTGTTGGTTGCAAATGGGTTTACAAGAGGAAGAGAGGGGTAGATGGAAAGGTTGAAACCTTTAAAGCAAGATTAGTGGCGAAAGGGTATACACAAAAAGAAGGTATTGACTATGATGAAACTTTTTCGCCAGTAGCCATGCTTAAATCTATCATAATTCTCTTATCTATTGCTGCTCATTATGATTATGAGATTTGGCAAATGGATATCAAGACTGCATTTCTTAATGGCAATCTTGAAGAAGAAATCTATATGTTGCAACCGGAAGGTTTTATAGCAAAGAACCAAGAGCATATGGTATGCAAATTAAAAAGGTCCATTTATGGATTTAAACAAGCATCTAGGTCATGGAACATCAGATTTGATCAAGCAATCAAGTCATTTGGTTTTGAACAAAATCTTGATGAACCATGTGTGTACAAAAGACATCGAGATAAAGTAGTAATATTCCTAGTGCTTTATGTTGATGACATTCTACTCATTGGAAATGATGTAGGGGTAATGTCATCGGTAAAGGTTTGGTTGTCAAACCAATTTGATATGAAGGACTTGGGTGAGGCTAACTTTATTCTAGGGATCAAGCTTTGGTGAGATCGCAAGAATAAGATGTTAGGCTTATCACAGGCTGGATATATAGATAAGGTTCTAGAACGGTTTAGCATGCAAAACTCCAAGAAGGGATTACTTCCTTTCAGACATGGAGTTCCACTGTCTGATGAGCAAAGGCCTAAAAGTCAAGAGGAAAAAGATATGATGAGACAAGTTCCTTATACTTCTGCAGTAGGAAGTCTCATGTATGCCATGCTTTGTACTAGACCAGATATTTGTTATTCAGTAGGCATGGTCAGTCGGTATTAATCAAATCCAGGACCAAAACATTGGCAAGCTGTAAAGCATATTCTCAAGTATCTACGGAGAACGAGAGATTATATGCTTGTTTATCGGTGTGAGGATTTGATACTCATTGGCTATACAGATTCAGATTTTCAGTCGGATCTAGATTTTAGAAAGTCCACATCAGGATGTGTATTCACCTTGGGAGGTGGAGCCATAACATGGAGGAGTGTCAAACAATCTTGTATTGCGGACTCCACCATGGAAGCAGAATATGTTGCTGCTTGTGAAGCAGCAAAAGAAGCTGTATGGCTCAAGAAATTCATTTCTGATCTTGGTGTAATGAGAATGGAACAAGTTCCCATCACATTGTTTTGCGACAATAGTGGTGCAGTTGCACAATCAAAAGATCCAAGGAACCACAAGAAAGGAAAGCACATTGAGAGAAAGTATCACATCATTAGAGATATTATTGCTCGTGGAGATGTAGTGGTAGCAAAGATTGAAAGTGCAAATAATCTAGCAGATTCCTTTACCA
The DNA here is from genome assembly GCA_030445155.1 of Quercus variabilis. Classification (NCBI taxonomy): domain Eukaryota; kingdom Viridiplantae; phylum Streptophyta; class Magnoliopsida; order Fagales; family Fagaceae; genus Quercus; species Quercus variabilis. The sequence goes on along the minus strand of CP129446.1, from coordinate 42,888,528 downwards.
AAGCTTTGCCTCAAAGGACCTTCGAGTCACATTTGGAGCGAATGGGAGTTAGATTAGTGCACAATAGTCTTTAGGGCAAGTGGGAGATTGTTAGGATTAATACCCTTAAATCCTATTGTATGATGCTATATATGACATTATGTATGCAATAAAGTTGTTTTATTATTATCTAAAATAATGGTAATATGAATATTCGGACATTATCATTTAGTTCATGAGATGCATAGTATGTGATTTATGTGATTTAGTCACAGAAGATATAAGTCACAAGTTCTTTGTAAACTCAGAATTTTAGTTCATAGTCGGTGATGAAATTGGGCATTTCATCTGCGAAGACTATAACATATCAACTAAGATGATTTGTCTTGATCATGGAAGTGGAGACTTCTAGTTGATGTGTTAATATGTTTTAAGAGTTAAGATATATTGAACTGGACCGTTGTGAGATTTATTATTCTCCTAACGACTGTCAATTGAATAATAAATCTCACGACTTATATTTGCATGAACTCTTAATCCTGAGAGAATAATGGACCTAATCATGAAATGTAGGTTGCTTTGATATATCAGGAGTGAGATCTAAAGTATCGATCAAAATCTCAGTATATTGGGTAGCCACATTTCATGTTGATGGAACATATATTCTCAAGATGGAATTCATAGTCTCTTAACAGAGATTTAAAATATTCCCTTGAGATAAGTTTAATGGGTTTAGTTATTCAGAGAGTTAGGCCTAACCACTTTGGTAAGAAATTACTAAAGTATATATTTATGAAATTGGATTTCATAAATATATAATGAATAACTTAAAAAGATTAAACCGGGTACTCAAGGATTAAGACGTAGTAATCTTCAAAGTGACAGTTTATATTTATGACTTTGAATTACTACGAATATTTTATGAAGGGGTTGCGTGTATAATAAAGTTTTGGGATATAATTTATTAATAAGACCTAGAGTGCAATTATATTTATATAGTGGTATTAAATATAATTAATGGTAACTTTGGACTTGTCAAGAGTTGACAGAAAAGCCTAAGACCCATTAGAGCTAGTGTCTTATTGGTCCTTTTGGTCCCACTCCAAGCCACACATTAAAGCCCAATTGGAAAGGCCCAATAGGCCGGCCCAATTAGATAATCAATTATATATAAAGGGAGAGACATACAGATTTTTTATTAGAGATTAGAGAAAAAGTGAGACACCATTGTGAAGTGGTGTGTATGTGCGAGTGAAACCACTCAGTTATTCTTCCTTGGAAATTGATTGAGAGACCACACTTCTTGGGCGTAAAGTGGAATTGGAGTGAAGATTAAAAGCATTCCCAAGTACTTATAATCTTTTGTTTTGAATTTCTCCACACCAAGGTACGCAAATTCTAGAATTTATATAGTGTGAGTTATCAATCATGAATGAAATAGATCTTTGTTTGTTGCTTCCGCTATGTGTTTTGTATGAGATACAAAACCAAATATAACCAATAAGACTTGCATAGCTTTAACACTGAAACTTGAAACCTTATTTCTTAAAGCATTAAACACATCCTAGATCTATCCAATTACAAGTAAAGTGCGTTTTGTCTAAGAATTAGCCAACTACATAAAATAGTGACATATGTTCCTAACATTGAATCACATATGTCCTAATAGATCTCTAAAAGGAAAATCCAAATTTGATTATTTAATTAAAAAAAAAAAAACATAATGGGTTTTAAAAGAAATTTCAAATCTAATTTTTTAAAGTGAAAAGAATGAACTTTTTAACATAAAACTCAGATCTGATTTTTGTTTAAAGAAAATAATGAGATTTTGGAAAAATATTTCAGATCTAATTTTTGTTTAAGGAAGATAATGAGATTTTGGAAAAATATTTTTGTTTAACATAAAGCAACAGACCTAATATTTAATGGTATGCATTACATCATTACATAAATACATATGCTAAAACATACATCACATAACCAAAAAAGAATCAAGGCAAACAAAAGGAAGGACATGTTAAGAGCATGAAGAATTGAATCAGTTATATGAACATGTGAAAAGAAAAAAAAAAAAAAAAAGAGATAGAAACTTACTTGCATGAACGTGTTCCACAAGGAAAGAAAACTTCAGAAATTGAAGGGATTTTTTTTTTTTTTTTTAAAGATCTATAATAAGAGCCACTTAATAGAAAATAAATTCTTAAAGCAAAACTTCTAGAATTTCTTTAACATAAGACGAGAGAGGGGTCAAAAAAGGGTCTTCATTTTTAATTTTTGCTCCCTATTTATAGAGGTTTGGTGCTTAAAAATAAGCTAGATTGGATCAGATACGAATTGGGTTGTGTCTTTATTCCTAAAAATTCGAAATGGATGCGTTTTTATCTTAATTAGAACATTTCTGGGCCAGGCCACGAAGTTGTGCCAATCAGCACTTGGGAAGTGCCAATTGGTAGTCTTAGAGTTTTGATTGGCCCTCTTAAGTGCTAAGCCCAATTCCCAATTTTGGTTCTATATGGACTCCTTTTTACGGATTTTCTGAGTCAGGAACTGCACCTAGACGTATTTTTAACTCGTATTCTAAGATTAATTCCGTTTATTTTGATAATTAGGTCCTTAAAATACTAATTATTTGATTGGTAATATTCTAAAAAGACTTAATTATCAACAATTCCCTTGTTATCTGATTATCCACTTTATCCCTACGCAACCAAGCTTATTTATGATAAAAACCAACAACCAATCACACAATTATTTAATTAATTTTAATTGTTTAACCAATCAGAATTAATTACAATTAATTGCACGCGATCGATTTCACCCCCATACAATGCATGCAGACCGTGAAGACTTGATCTTGTGATATCTTTTAATTTGACAGCTTGATTTAGGAATTGGGCATACCGTCATGACCGTTAGAATCTCAAGATCATTTTTATGATATGCAATGAGTGATTTAATGCATGAAATGCAATTATGATTTTGGGTATTTGAAATGGTCAATTTGTCATTTTCCAAAACTAAATTATGGGTGCAAAATCGAGTGTCTACATGAAGTACAATGAAACCAATTGTGTGGACTTTGTGAAGAGTTGCCATGACTACAAAATGCATGCAAGCTTGAACCATGTACCGCCTAGTGAATTATACAGCCTGACCTCTCCTTGGCCTTTCTCAATTTGGGGCATAGATGTGATTAGAAGAATAGCCCTTAAAGCCTTAAATGGACATGAGTACATCCTAGTAGCAATTGACTACTTCACTAAGTGGATGGAGGCGGCCTTCTACTCTGTGTTGAAAGTCAAGCATGTGGCTCGGTTCATAGAGAACAACATCATCTATCGATATGGGTACCCCAAGAGATCATTTTAGATAATGACACCCACTTTGAGTGGGAGGTTTGAAAGATTACGGATTTGTATAATGTTGAGCATCACAAGTCTTCACAATACCGATAGACTAATGGGACCGTAGAAGCAGCCAATAAAAACATCAAGAACATCATAGCCAAAATGGTAGTGATATACAAGGATTGGGCTGAGAAACTTCCATTTGCTTTATGGGGTTATAGAACTTCTATCCGTGCATTAACTGGGGCAATACCTTACTCTTTGGTCTATGGTAGTGAGGTGGTAATTCCAATTAAGTTAGAGATACAATTTTTGAGAGTGCTAATAGAAACCAAGGTCTTAGAAAAAGACTGGGTGAAGGCAAGATATCAATAATTGGCCTTGATAGATGAGAAGAGGGCTAGGGCATAATACCGTGCACAAGGGTACCAAAAGAGAATTGCTAGGGCATTTAACAAAGAAGTGAAACATAGAACCTTAAAGAAGGGGACATGGTACTAAAAGTGCTTAGAGATGGAACTTTTGATCCAAGAGGAAAGGTGAAGCCAGGATAGTCTAGGCCTTTCATTATCAAGAAGATCATGTTAGGGGGTGCTTTAAGGATTACAAATTTGGATGAGGAAGAAATGCTTCGCCCAATCAATATGGATAGACTCTGGAGATACAATGTTTGTAAAGAAAAGAAAAAAAGCTTGCTAGGTTGAAAACTTGAAAGGGTGGCCTAAGAAAAAGTTAAGGCAAAAAGACCTTGCTGGATTGAAAACCCGAAAGAGCAGTCTAGGCAAAAGATAGGGGAAGGACCATGGTCATGGCAAAAATTCCTTCAAGGATGTCATGGGAAAAATTACATGGCATGGAAAAAAAGAATAGAAAAAGAAAAAAGAAAGAAAAATAAAGATAATAAGCAAAGATAATAAATGAATGACTCTTTTATTGCTCAAATTAAAAGATGATAACTTGTTTCATAGGGGATTTGGAACAATCCAACCCTTTATTAAATTCAAAAAGAAAAGACATGAGAATCATAAAGTGCATAAAAGTAAAGTTTGGGCCATATCAAATTTGTCATTCAACCCTCTTCCTTTTGCTGGAATTCTTGTATACTTTTTCATCTATAAGGACCCATTTCATGTCATCTTGTAGCCACTTCTGGTACCTTGAAGTTGGATGAAGAAATTGAGGAGGACAAATGTCTCTAGTCACCCTCCATCGCAGCCAAGCCTCACGGATTCTGCTTTAAGTCCTATTAGTGAACTCCAAGGTATGGAAAGAGCCATCATCATTAGGAGCTCCTTGGCGGTCACTAAACTATTTGGCAATGCGGCATGTGGAGTAGTAAGAGCAATAGTGAAAATCCTACAAAGGGAACATAGTTGTCCTTGAGGCTATGGTGAGCCATGCTTAAGATGGCCACCACTCTACCACCTATTGGATGTTTGTGGCATCAATGTGTTCCATGAGCTCAATAAACTCTTCAAAGCTCATTTCATCACCCTTGGGCCTATGGTCATGATAATGCTTAGGGTAGATATTGACTAAGAGGAATTGTAGGAGGTCGAAACAAACAAAGCCTCTCAGACAGCCATATCTACAAAAGAAGGGAAAGAAGAGAAAGAGAAGAGAAAAGAGACAGAGCACAAATGAAAAAAAAAAAAAAAAAAACAGAGAGAAGAAAGATAAAATTAAAGAAAATGGAAAAGACGATAAAAGGTGCCTCGATGGGTTGAAAACCGAAAGGCAATCCGTGCAAAAGTTAAAAGAATCCTGCTATGTTGGAAACCTAGGAAAAAATTAGGGATCACCTTTTTGAAACTACGGTCAAGCTTCCTAATCCAAGTTAAGACTTAGAAAAGGGAGAATTTTTCCATTGGAAAGCCTTAGAGGAGTGTTTTCTAAGAGGAAAATATGTTTGGTGAGGTTTGGGAGTCCCCAACGGCTATTTTATACTAAAGGAGGGCGGCTAGGGTTTTTTTGACCCACGGCATGCATACGCATAGTCAAACTTACGTACATAGGGTCAAGGCAGCGTATGCAGGCTCATGTACTGGCACGTATGACAAGAGGTAGATACCTAGTTTTCCTTGTTTTGAGTATGGTTTTCTTCCATATGCTTCTTCTATGGTTCTTGTCGCCCAAAGGACTATTCAAGACACAACTCAAGCTCAAATTTTCAAGTATTAAAGGCAAGGGAAGCATAAAATTGTAAATTTTTTCCATAAGTTGTAAATTAAGTACATATCCCAAATAAAAGAATGAATGTAAAAGATGTTCTTAAAATACAACCCAATGTCTCAAATTAAATCTAGAGTGAAGAAATATGTGCTAAAAGAAAATAATAATAAAAGAAACAAAAAGAAAAGAGATATGCTATGCTATGTTGTGTGTGCTATGTGTCTATCTATCTGTCATGCAAGAATCATCGGAAGTGCCATTTCCTCGGTTGGTAACTAGGGGTCACCTCCAAGTCTTCTCCACCATCACCATCATTGTCATCATTATCATTATCATCATCATTGTCAGGATAAACTAGTCCTTTAGGGCCGTACAAGTCCATTGAATTTTAAGTCACCTCCAGCTTGAGATTCCCAACCAGCCAAACCAGCTCCTCATGCTCCCGAATAGTGGGCTGAAATTTGAAGGAAAATAGGTTAGAATGAGCAATTGAAAGATGCAAGAGAAGAAGAAGCAAAGAAAGAAGTGGAAGAGAACTCATCGCCTGTGTGTCGTCTAGAAAAGGATAACCTATGAAATTTGTATTACGGGGCACGGCACCATAAGCATAGACCGTCCAAGGTAGACAAGGAGGATCAATAGGAATGCTCGGAGCAGGGGCATATTGGTACAAGTATTTCAGTTGTACATCACCATGTACAAGAATGCAAAAGAAGAGAGTAGGAATAAGAAAAAGATGGGAAGAAAGAGCACACACCTCGACAATAAGGGAGGGAATAAGGTGAGTATGGTTAAATTCATCATAGTCCAACTCCTCCCTAAGCTGGTTAACATAGGCCATACCAGGACTCCAAAGGGCATACTTAGCATTGGTCATGGAGAGTAGGGCTAGCATGAACTTTAATAGATCCATAGGTACTTGTGGGGCATTCTCACCCACCAATTGGTAGCGTACCCGCTTTGCTAAGTAATGCACCCTCAAACCCGCAACCTTGAAAGGTTGGGTGATCCTGGAGATGACAATTGCAAATGCCTCCAAGTCGAGAGTCGTAGTAGGAGGAATGCTAGCCCATGGGTTCTAGTTAATCTGTAAAGTTTCATCTAAATCCATCCCATAACAAAACCCAAGCATTTACAAGTTCAAAAATAGATTAAAACAAAAGATTAAAGAAAAACTTGAAATGAGGAAAAAAAATGAAAAACACACCAATCTAACCCGGGCATTTGCTGAAAGATGATCTTCCGGATGGTATGTTAGTGAAGGGGTCCATCAACCTCATTGCTCCACTCCAACGAGTGACGATGAAAGCATCTGTTGAGAGCACGTAGGAGGTCTTCTTGTAATTGGGTGCCATAGAGGAGATGAGAAAGTTTAGGAGGGAGAGAGTTTTAGAGAGAATGAAAGAGGAGAAGTCAGATTGTGAAAAGGAGAGAAAAAGAGAGGGCAAAGGCTTTTCTAGATAAAAAGAAGAAATTGAAGAGTTAGAGAGAATATGAAGAGGTGAGAAAGGTGAAGAGAAGGAAAGAAAAAAAAAAGGTTGGTAACCATTGAGGAAAAAATGAAGGGGCGAGAACAAACTTGGTGACTAAACTACATGTAGTTTAGGCCACCACTAAACTACATGTAGTTTATCAAAAAAAAAAAAAAAATCCCTCAAAATCCCTAGTAGGTTCTTGGAAGGTAGGAATTGCAAAAGAAAAATTCAAGAACGTGTCAAAATGACCAAAATACCCTCAGTTAAGTAAAAGACACAAAGACCACACAAGCATCCACAGTAGATCAAAAGCATCAAAAGCATTCCTCAATGGACCATAAGTCACCAAAAAAGAACTCCCTCGTGAGTTCAAATTTTCAAAAAAAATATCCCTAGTAAAGTACAACACTATAAGGGGACTTTCCCATGGGTCCAAGGCACAATGGCAACCCCCTTGTGAGTTGTGAAGAAGATAATCCCTGTGAAGTTGATGAAACCCCCCTCATGGGTAGAGTCAACAAAAGTTCCCCAGTACGCCATAAAGAAAAAGAAAATTTCCCTCGGTTGATCACATTTCTTCAAAGGCATCCTCGTAGGTCAAAATCGCCACCAAACTTCTCAGCAAGTTCTTTTTCCCTAATAAGAAGGCTTTCCCGAAGGTCACCAAAACTTCAAGTAGGTCACACTCCTCAGCGAGTTCCCCTTATCATCCCTAGTGGATCATTCACCAAGACTTCTTCGTGGGTCAAATCAGATAAACTTGTGCACATATCCCGAGGGAATTGAATATGCAGGTACAATAGAAAAGGTAGAGATAGAGATAGAGATAGAGACCAAGGTCACCCTAAGGTAAGAGCCTTACCAGAAAAGGTAGAGATAGAGATGAAGAAGATAAGAGGCGCAAGCCACCCAGAGAAGTTTGAGGCAAGAGCCCTAGATGGACACCATAGATTTATATATCCTTTTAAGCTTCTAAGAGCACCCTTGTTTGTTTGAGCTCGTAAGACCACCTTTATTTGTTTTTCTTTTTAAGTGACTCTAAAATAGTGAGTCACTTGCCTTTTGCTTGCAATTAATTGGCAAAATAGGTTTTGGGATAGTGAACTTGTCGTTGTTTGTTTCCCAAGCAACAAAGGTGGGAATTCAGACATACGAATCCCACGCGACTTCGTGGAGTAGCACCCCACCCCATGTATACGTGTTATGTGCTATATGCGTGGGTTGGGCCCAAACTGTACGTCGAAACAAAATGTTTTGTCTCTTGTTCTTTTGATTCTGTGAGCGAAGCTCATGAATCAAAAGAGGGGCATCTGTAGACATTGTATTTTGTACCCTTTATGACTCAAGCCCCCACTCTATAATGATGTTGAAATTCTAAGACCCAAGGTTGGTTTAAGACCCAATCAGATTACAAATTGACTTTAGAGGTGTTAAAATAGAAAATATAACTTTCTAATGAGCAAAAAAAATCTATTTTTGGAAAAAAAAAAAAAAAGGCCAAAGGAAACCTTCGGCCTATGCACGCAAGCATGAACTTGTGTATGCAGCCTTAAAGCCTGCATACACAGACACGAGCCTGGGCACACATGTAGGGTTTCAGAAAACCTATAAAAGACAAGTTTTCTGCATTAAAGATTAAGGTTTGGAATGAATCCCACATCATCCGGGAGCCATTCCAATCCCCCATTTTCACAATATAAATAGTCGTACATGATACCTTTTCAAAACACACAGAAATCACATGGGAAAACACTAAGGTTCACTAGAAATAGTGAATCTAAGAGGGAGTTTTTTTTATAGAACATCCTCAAGTCAATTTTACTTGATTGGGGCCTTTTCTATCCTTGATCTTCGAGTTTAGATTACTAATCACATTTTTATTGATTTGTGAATAGATTGACTGAGGGGAACGGTCAAGAATCAAGCCTGGGAGCTTTTGCTTTAAGATATTCATTTCAAACTTTTTCTTTTATTTCCTTCAGTTTAATTCTTTTTTGTTTGTTTCTTTACTTGTTTTATGCCTTAATATGTTTATGTAGTCTAGGTTTACACTTTTTTACGTCTTAAAAACATGTAGGTTGTTAGATTTAAGCTTTTAAGCATTTTTTTTGTGTTTCTGTTTATGGGTTAGGGTTTAGGGTGTGTCTACATGCGCATGCTTCTTGCATGTATATGCAGGCTCGAAGTATGTGTACATAGACAACTGGCCTGCATACGCAGGCCTATGTTTACGTACACATGCTCGTGCCCAAAACCCTAATTTTAAGTTTTTTGCTTCTATTCTTTCTTTTATTTTATATCATATATTTATAATTTTGCCTTCTTGTATGCTTTTGCATCTTCTGTTTCTCTGTCCACATGTTCGTTTGTCATTGTATGCTAGATTAGGGTTTCCCTCTTAAAATTCTTACTTTGATACTATTCCATTCATTCACATGTTCATGCATGATGCCTTAGGTGCTGAGTTGCTATAAGGTAAGTAAAGGTTAGTCATGCATTGATAATGTACTTGCATGGCCTTGCTTAGGTTTAATGATACAATTGTGTTCTTAATGTTTTTGATGATGACATGATTTGTTTGCTTTACTTCTACCTTGATTGAAATGATTATATGCCTTTGCCTTGGATGTGATGACATGATACTAAATGTATGTTAGGGTTTGTGATGTGATGATGTACATGTTAGGCTTTGGTTGATTGACATGATAGATGTATGGTTGGGGATGATTGATGCCATGTGATTGATAGATGAATGTTAGTGTGTGTGTGTGTGAGTCTAGATACAATATTGAGTGTGCCTTTAATAGGGTTAAGACATAAGACACAATGAGGGGAAGCCAACCTCAAGGTTGGGCAGTTTTGGGTGCCTAACACCTTCCCAAGACCGTACCTTAACTCCAAACACATAACTCTGGAAGTAAGATCAAAAGGTCCATCCTCGAGAGGACACTATATATATAGCTCCTAAATCATTGCAAAAACTAGGTGGCGACTCTCTATTGTGTCCATACCAGGCCTCGAAGTTGTGTCAATTGGCACTATGGAGGTGCCAATTGGCATCATTCTTAGGTGCCGAGCCTAATTTCCTCTTTTGGTTTAATTTGGACTCTTTTTTAAGGGTATTTTGAGTCAGGAATTGCACTTGGATGTCTTTTAAATTTATATTCCAAAATAAACTCCTTTTAATTTGATAATTAGGTCCTTAAAATAATAATTATCTGAAAGATAATTATTTAAAAAAAAAAAAACTTAATTATCAATAACTCTCTTATTTTCTGATTATCAATTTTACTTCTATGCAACCAAGCTTATTTTTGATCAAATCCAATAGCCAATCACATAAATTACTTTATTAATTTTAATTGTTGATCAATCAGAATTAATTTCAATTAGTCACATATGACTAGCTTCACCCACATAGCATGCATGCAGACTGTGAAAACTTGATCTTATGATATCTTCCAATCTGATGGTCTAATTTAGGAACTAGGCATATCATCATGATCGTTAGAGTCGCAAGATCATGTTTATGACATATGATGAATGATCTAATGCATGAAATGCAATTATGATCTTTGGGTATTTAAAAGACAAAAATACACTTTTGGTCCCTACATTTTGAGTCTATTCTTATTTTGGTCCATAAATTGATTTTGCACCTACCTTAGTTCCTGAAATCAGAAAAGTGTTTCCGTTTTGGTCCTGTCGTCAACCCACTAACAGAAAAATCTTACACGGAAAATGAAGTGTCAGATTTGCATAGTAAATGCTGATGTGGCTAATAAAATAATAATAAAATATTTTAGTTGGCATTTTTTAAATGACACATTAGCATTTTAATTTTTTTAAAATGCCACATTAGAAAATTTTAACAAAAATAAATTAAATTAAAAAACCTTAATTTTAATTTAATTAAAAAAAATTCTTTACATTCTTCATGTTCTTCAACTTGTTCTTCATTTCACAACTTGTTCTTCATGTTCTTCCCAAATCAAACCCAGCAACCAGCAACTCTGTAAAATTGTGATTTACAACTATGTGTTATGTTGGCTTTTATTCCGTGCCAAATTTGATTGTAATTAATATCAATTGTTTATACCCTGTATTTGTTGTGGGAATTGATGTAAGGGGTGTGTGATAGAGAGTGTGTGAAGACACAAGCAAAATTGGAAGCTGAAGGAATCTCGTGGGTATGTCGCGACTAAGCTTCCCGCGAAATGAAGCATGTGCCTTGCACATGCTGGAATGCGAAGAGTCAGTCCAGGTGGAGACAGCTGTCTCTCGCAAGTATCTCGCGGATAAGGCCTTCCCGCGAGACACCCGCGAGACATGCTGTTCTGTCAGCCTATACTGACTGACTCACACATTTTGCACCTATCCTATATAAACCCCCATTACCCACAAATGTTGAGGAATGCTTCAGAGAGAAAACCCTAGCCAAACACATTTGCAATTAGAGATTGTCATCCCCACCTTTCTCTATACACTTGCTTGTGGTATCTCCTCAACCCTTCCCTCTCCATTTTTCCACACCATTGAGAGGTTGATAGCCCAAACACTTACCACACCTTTTGAGAGTGTTGAGTGACATTTTGGTGCTACTGGGAAGCATTGGAAGAAGCCTGAAATGGCAGATGCAACATGGAGCTTGTTGCGGGATCCGGAGAACTAAGACAAGACACGGTTCCGAGAAGCCTTGTTGGAGTAGGAGCTTGGAGGGCTTAGGTACATCGGGTAGATTAGGCTTGGAGGGTCTCTTGCTTACTCATGTATCCCAACTGATTGTCTAGTGGATCGATTTCCGCTTGGAGGGCGGCGGAGAGGTTTTTCGTCGAGTTCTTCGGTTTTCTCTTCGAGAACACGTCTCGGTGTTTTCTGTGTTTGCATCCTTCTTCCCTACTCTTGTTTTATTCCATTATACTGCTGTGTTGCTTAGTTTATGGATTAGAGTAGCTTACTTATTCATCCGCTCACTTTTACACTATTCCGCACTTTATATTAAAGTTGTGTAAAATCTATCGAGTCGTAATTTTAATTAGGGGGTCTAAACAGCTCTTGTGTTTTCAACACGTTTTTGAGCGTTCAAACTCAAACCCATCACAAGAACACAAACTTAGCGACCAAGAACTCAAACCCAAATCATAAATGAAAACAAGAAGAAAAATTAAATTAAATACTAATAGGAAGAATGAAGAACAATGAAACCAATCTAATCATCGAACTCAAATCAACCCAAATTCATCACAGTCGCCCAGCAACATCAACACAAACCAGTCGCCCAAATTCATCAAACCTCAAAGAAATCATCAAAGCTCAGAGAAAACCCAAATTCAACACCTCAGAGATCATTAAACCCAACACCATCAGATCTATTACAAACCTCAGAGAAAGCCAATCCAATCAACCCAAGCCAAAATCATCAACAGATCGAGATGAAGGCCAAGATCAAGGAGCTTCATTATGGCCGAGACGATGGCTAAGATTGAGGCATAATTGGCCAAGTTCGAGCTTATTGGTGTAAGAGGTGAATCTGTTGGTTCCATGAGATGGGTCGAAACAAAGTTTTGGGTTTGAGCTAATGAGGCAATTGGAGTTACAAGAGTAGTTTTTATTAGACTAGAGGACATTTTGGTCAGGGAGAGAAGAAGGGAAAAGGTTATGGGGAAGAGAAGAAGTGGGTTTTGGTGGGGTTTTGGAGAAGCAGCAGAGGCAAGGGAGTGGGTGGTAGCCATTGAGGATCAACCTAGATCACTCTCAACCTAGATGTGAAGCATAAACCCAAATCACTCTCTTTCTCTCTCCCCCTCTCTGCCTCTCAACCCAGTTCATATAAATGAAAATGGTCTAATGGAATTAGATTTAATTAAAAAATTTAATGGTCTAATGGTCTAAAAAAAATGGTCTAATGGTATCAACGAAAATGGTCTAATGGCCTAAGTTTTTTATCTAAAATTTTTTAATTAAATTAGATTTAAAGTTTTTTTTTTTAATTTAATTAATTTTATTTGTTTAAATTTTCTGACGTGGCTTTTAAAAAATAAAAATAAAATGCTGACGTGTCATTTAATAAAATACCTACTAAAATATTTTATTATCATTTTATTAGCTACATCAGCAATTACTATGCAAATAGGACACTCCATTTTGCCATGTAGGATTTTTTTTGTTAGTGGATTGACGACAGGGACCAAAATGAAAATGATTTTCTAGTTTCAGGGACAGAGGTAGGCGTAAAATCAATTTAGGGACCAAAATAAGAATAGACTTAAAATGTAGGGACCAAAAGTATATTTTGGCCTATTTATAATGCTCATTTCAGTCAACTTCCTAGATTAAATTATGGGTACAAAATTGAGTGTTTATAGAATGTCCCTCATTGAAAGAGCTTGAAAAGCGAATGTCAATCTAAAACAAAGACACAAATTTTAGCAACCTTGATTTAATCGAGGCTAATTTTTCAAAGATTTCCTAGCCCTAGAACCTAGAACCTTGGGACATAGAACTAGTGTTTTATTGTCTTAAAAGAAAAATGAAAATTGCGGACATCTAAGCTGCTTGATAATTGATGAACTGGGTAGAGGCTTGAGTGATAATGTTGGAGAACCATATCTGCTTAATATGAAATCTGGCATGATTGAGAATTGTATACGCTCAATCTGGAATTTTGGAATATATCCGCTCAATCTGAAAATCTAGAGGTGACTGAGAAATATATTTGCTCAATATGGAAATCTAAGGACAATTGAGAACTATATCTGCTCGATCTAGAAACGACTAACAACTATATTCGCTCAATCTAAAAATTTGGAATCATACTGAGAATTGTATTTGCTCAATCTAGACATCTGGATGCGACTGAGAACTATATTCGCTCAATTTGAAAATCAAGAATCCAACTGAGAACTATATCTGCTCAATCTAAAATTCTAGAGGTGACTGAGAACTATATCCCCTCAATCTAAAAAATTGGAGGCTACTAAGAACAATATCCGCTCAAGCTGAAAATTTGGAATTCGATTGAGAATTGTATTTTTAGAGGCGACAGAGAACTATATTTGCTCAATCTAAAGATCTGGAATTCGACTAAGAACTATATCCACTCAATCTAAAAATATGGAGGTGACTGAGAATTATATCTACTCAATCTAAAAAACTGGAGGTGACTGAGAACTATATCCGCTCAATCTGAAAATCTGGGGGTGACTAAGAACTATATTCACCCAATCTTGACTTTGAACTTTTCTTGAAATGGACAAAGAAAATCGAATTAGAATTGTGATGATTGAGACTTTATCCACTCAATTTTTTGAAGGAAATAAGTATGTACACAGCGGAAAATTAACAGATCTACTTTAATCGCAATTTATAACATGCACTATGTAAATTTCAGAATTCAACTATAAGAGAGCGTACCTTGAAGCGGTGAATTTCAAAACAAAGATCGAAGCACTTGGGAATACTTTTAATCTTCACTCCAATTCCACTAACGTCCAAGAAGTGTGGACTCTCAATCAGTTACAAAGGGATAATTAGAGAGTGACATACACTTATATACACACCATTTCACTATGATGTTACTCACCTAAAATTCAGAACGTTTTCCCTTTTGTATCTAATCAATTATCTAATTGGGCTGGCCTTTTGGGCCTTTCCAATTGGGCTTAAGTGTGTGGCTTGGAGTGGGACCAATAAGACACTAGCTCCAATGGGCATTGGGCTTTTCTGTCAACTCTTGACAAGTTCAAAGTTACCATTAACTATATTTAATACTATTATATAAATATAGTTGCACTCTAGGCCTTATTTATAAATTATATCCCAAGACTTTATTATACATGTAACCCCTTCATTAAAATATTCGTAGTAATACAAAGTCATGAATGTAGACCGTCACTTTGAAGATTACTACATTTTATTCCTTGAGTACCCGGTTTAATCCTTTATGTTATTCAATATATATTTATGAAATCCAAATCCATAAATATATACTTTAATAATTCCTTACTAAAGTAGTTTGGCCCAACACTCTAAATAACCAAACCCATTAAACTTATCTCAAGGGAATATTTTATATCTTCGTTAAGAGGTTATAAATTCCATCTTTAGAATATATGTTCCATCAACATTAAATGCAGTTGCCCAACATACTAAGCTTTTTGACCATTACTTATAGATCTCACTCCTGATATATTAAGGCAACCTACATCTTATGATCAGGTCCATTATTCTCTTAGGATTTAGAGTTGATGTAAATAACAGTCGTGAGATTTATTATTCATTTGATAGTCACTAGGAGAATAATAAATCTCTTAACTCTTAAAACATATCAACTAGAAGTCTCCACTTCCATGATCAAGACAAATCATCTTAGTTGATATGTTATAGTCTTCGCAGATAAAATGCCCAATTTTATCACTGACTATGAACTAAAATTCTGAGTTTACAAAGAACTTGTGATTTACATCTTCTGTGACTTTTCACATAAATCACATATAATGCATCTCATGGACTAAGATAATGTCCCATTAGTTCATAAATAGATAGTCTCATATAATTAGACAACTTAATTATTCATGACATGCAAACCAATTGGATTTTAGGGCATAAACCCCAACAATCTCCCACTTGCCCTCAAAGACAATTTACCATGTATCCGACACTTATCTCCCTTTAGAGTAACTCATAGTCACTCTAAGGCAAGGTTTGGAAACAAGTTTCAATTAGATTTATTACATAAATTATCTTTGTCTACTACTACTTCTCACGTACTAATATCTTTCTAATGAGATGATACTTACTCTTAATGTGTATCTTCATCACCTAGGATGAACACATATCTTGAAGTCCAACTTCATGAATCTCAATCAAACTATAAGTCAGTATTTGTACATCCAATAAACATCAAAACTTCACTTTTGTGGACAAGCATATAATCCCTCATTCTCCTAAGATAGTTGAGTATATGCTTTACTCCCACTAAATTAAGTGATCTTTGATTCAGTTGATATTTGCTTACCATGCCCACCCCAAAATAGATATTTAGCTTAGTATATAGCATAGCATAAAGACTTCCTTTTAATATGAAATAAGGAACCGTTTTAGTATGCTCTTCCTTTTATATGTCTTAGGACTATAGTCCTATATAAAGGAACTTCAAACTTAAAAGGAAAGAATCCTTTCTTAAAGTATTTCATGCTATACTTGGCTAGAATCTAATCTATTTAAGCAGTTTGAGATAGACCCAACATCCTAATTTTTGAATTTTAACAAAGTTATAATTCTTAGGATGTAGCTAGTCTTTCCCAAATACTTTATATCAAACTGGACTAGACAACCAAAATTTCTATTGATGACAACAATTCTACATCTTTCTAAATGATTAGAAAGTCATTAACATACATTAAGAGATTTATTATTCTATATAGCTTTACACACTTAAGGCTTTTAAATACTTGATCAAAATCAAATAATTTGATTGTTTGATCAAAGATGATATTTATGACCTAGATGCTTGCGTTAGTCCATAAATGGACTTTAAGCAACTTGCATGCTAATCACCACTGGTTCTTTGCTATGAACAAATCTAGGTACATCATATTGATGTCTTCCTCAAGATTGCTACTAAAAGAAGTTTTCTTGATATCTATTGTCATATTTCATCCAAATGAAATATAATGAATAAGAGAATCTAGATAGAGTCAAACTTGACTATTAGTGAAAAAATCTTTTCATAATCGAACCATTTCTTTCTAAATAAATCTTTTCACCACTAGTCTTGACTTTGAAGGTTTGCACCTTCAAATCTATCAATCTCATTTCCTTGTAGACCTATTTAAGAACAATAGGCTCAATGCCAATAGGCGCCTTTACAAGTTCTAGACTTTAAATAGAATCTAATTCTATTCACATAACCTTGATCCAATAATTCATATTCATATCATCTATGGCCTCTATGTAGGATCGAGGATCAGATTCATATCCTTGTGGAATGACTTCAAAAGTTTATCCCAAAAGTATGAATTTACAATCCTCCCACTACGATATTGTACCGGTGTACTAGCTATATATATATATAGAATAATACTTTGTGGTGTATCTAATACAACCATCTCATTTCTAAATGTATTTTATAGTTGTCTTACAAAAAATTCTGACATTTTTTTTTAGAACATTTCTTTAAGATTATTCACATAGTCATCATCAAGAACTTTGTATTTGTACTTTACAAACATCTTGTAGGAACTTTGTATTTGTACTTTACAAACATCTTGTCTTCTTTATGACTACAAAAATAATCTTATGCTATTTCAGTTGGATACCCATCATAAACACACATTTTTCTACCTTTTGATTTCAAATTGTCAGACTTCCTTTCTAGCACAAGTGCTGAACATCTCCAAAAGTAGAAGTATCATATACTAGGTTTTCACCCAATCCACAATTTGATAAATGTCATAGGAACAAACTTTTGAAATCAATTTTAAAAAATGTATAATAATTATTAGAGTACGTCCCCAAAAGAAATAAGCAAATGGAAATACTTATCATGTACTTTACTATTTGTAAAAGAGTCTTATTCCTCCTTCATGTATGCACTGACTTAAAGAAGTCATTAATACTATATTCCTTTACCATAAAGGAGTCCTAGATCATATTATCCTCTAAATAGAATTCATAGATTGAGAATTTAACAAAATAATGGTTCTAAAAGCCCATCTTTCACCAATATTGAATATTATTTAGATTAATAAGATCTAGACATAAGTGCCAAAACATACATTACCAAAGGATGAAAATTTTCTCTTTAAAAGGTAAAACATGTAAATTTCCATCTAGAAAACAATCATGGACAAAGCTTAGTTTAACCAAACCAGAAACACTTTCCTTTGGTCATACTTTTGAGTCTAATTTCCTTTTGGCAACTACTAGGGCAACTTGCTTGCCCAACTGTTTGGTATTATAATTCTTCTTCTTATCACCCTTACCTTTTAGTTTAGGCTAAGAATTTGAATTAAATCATATTGATCCTAGCCTTAGCTAATGGTGCAGGAAAAACACCAAGTCAATTACTCGTCCATATGGCCGTCCATAGCAATGTGCAGAGCGGAGAACGGATGGTTGGTACACTCGTCCTTCCTTAACTGTCCTCCTTCTTTCTCCATTCACTCGTCCAATGAAGGACGAGTGAGCAGTGAACCTCGTCCTTCCTTAATGATGGACGGGTGAGGTTCACTAAGAGTTACACTTAGCACACTTCCCAACCAAAAGTCATGTTGAAAAGTCATATTGCTTGAATCTCAACACAGGTCCCGAAGAGGTGACTCTTATGACAGTTAAGGAAGTTACCCTCTGAATCCTCCAAACTCTACGACGATTAGGAGAAATAACTGATTTCTAACACTATATAAAGGCCCTTCTACGCAAAGGTAAGGGGACTTTTTTCTCTCTTTTGGAAATTCTAGATAAAAAGTTAAGGAAGTCTTAGAATGCTATTTTTTCTCCTTCAATCTACTAACTTTACCATCGGAGAATTAAAGGCCGGCTTCCACCGGTCTTCTTTGATTTTCTTTGGTTTTCCAGGACTCATTCTTCAAGATCAAGAGCATCCGAAGATTTTTCAGCCCACTGATCCCTTAGAACTTATCATTAGCTTTTAGGATGTCTTCCGTTGCATAGAACTCACTCATCTATTCAGATAATATAAATAGCATTTATTTTCAAAACAATATGAATTGATCAAATGATTCTAACAAGAACTTGTGGATCATATCCATATGAGATTAACATTTAATCTCTACATCCAAGAATTCCAATTCATATAATGATGTGGAATTGGAACTTCTTCAGCTTTTCTTGGCACTTAATATGACTTATATCGAATATTGTCTAGTAGTATGATATTTCATACCAAAACATCTCATTTAGACTTAATATAAAGTCTAAATCTAGTACTAACTCTTGCATCTCATGATGTAGCACAATTGAGATAGAAGCCAATGAAACATTTTAGCATTACAATGGAAACTATGATCATATCATACGCTATCTTCCATCAATGAATCATGTATAGGAAATTGTGGCAATGTTGAATCGAAACATAATTATGTACTTCAGCTCCTTTAAGCACCATGTCCAAAATTATTTCTTAGTTAATGTGATTCAACTAAAATAGTAGCTAGAAGACAAAATTTATGGCAACTTTATTTTAAGACTATGAACATAATTACAGGGACATTATATTTTGCTTCCATAACCATATAATATGGAACCCGAAAACATACTATACTAGGTGCAACGACAACCTAATCCCACAATTAATATTCCTCAGCATAGACTGAATACCAATCACTATGATCAGGCGAGAATTATTCTCATTATTAATGCTATCATGGTAACTCTTACCAAACAAAAATAATTTTCTGCTTTTCCTTTGGCCTTTAAGTAATAATAGCAAGAACTCAGCATAGAAGATACTATTAAACTTAGTCTAATGTACACTATTGTCTAGAATCATGTGTAGCCACATATCATCCCTTTAACAGGCTTATTTTGTAGTACCATGATAAAAACACCTTCCACACGGAATGCAAAGCTTGAAACTAAGACAAGGTGTTTAATCAAACCACTATAAACTAGGGAATTCAATCTTGTAGTACCATGAAATAAACACCCTCCACATGGAACGCAAGGGTCGAGGCCAAGACGAGATGTTTACCCCACACCACTATGAACTGACAATGGAGGCCGTGAGATCCAACCCTTGTATCTCTCTCCCACTAGAAATTTTAAAACAAGTGGATTGTCTTGAAAATATTGTGATCTAATCACAATTGTAACCCTACACATTAAATGTGTTTAATTGTTTAAATTCAATGTGATGTAACTAAGTCACGTCACAATAGTGTAACGAACATTCGCGCTATCACAAAGAAGTTTAACCTTGTAATCCGGGAAATAAATACCCTCCACATAGAATGCAAGACTCGAAGTCAAGACAAGGTACCTACTCACATTACAATAAACTTAACAAAAAGGGTGATTTCAGCACTTCCACTCATTATTTGGGTTTTTCTTAAATAATTGTGATCCCATCACAACTAATAACCTTGCACTTATTGAAGACTCTAATCTTATTAGAATCACTAACTAAAATAGAAGTCCTAAACTATTTAGGATTCCTTAAACACTAATGAATCAAAAAATAGTTATATAGAACTCTATCCTTAACTTATTTGATTAAGAATTCTAATCTTATTAGAAACTATATACCTTTTAATTAAGCTTTAATCTCATTAAAACTTCCAATTAAAATAAATTAAGAACATTCAATCACTCACCAATTCTAATCTTATTAGAATGTTTCTTAAAAGACAAGTGCCAAACTATTTAGGACTAAGAGTTCTATTAAGATTAGAATCATATGTAATCTAATCACACATCGCATTGCTCTTTCTTTATTATGAAAACACTTAGAAAAAAAATTCTAATTCGATCAATCGAATGTGCCCCATGATCAATCGAAAAAATTAAAAAATTCGAATTTGACCTCTTGACTTGTTCAATCAATATTCGATTGTCTCTCGATTGATCGAAAAACAAATTCGATCGATCGACTAGCAATCGAAAATCAATCTATTAAAAAGTGTGATCACTGTTTCATTTGATCAATCGAAAGTGATTTTCGATTGATTGAAAATCGTGAAACTCGAATTTCCAGAAATTTTCTAAGGCAGTTTTCTTCGTTTTTCACAAACAAACATTCAACATATGAACATTACAGATAGAGATTGATGTCAAAACTGAATTCTATTGATGCTATAGCCTTAAAACTCAATTTAATGTACTTAAATTTAAATTTAAACAACATCATAACATCAATTTAAGTTTTTATCAAATCATAGTTTCAACAACATGCAGAAAATTAAAACATAATCTTCTAACAATATGAAACTATCATCTCTAATTCTAAAACTCACAAAACATGTTAAACAGATTGGAAATTGAAGACCGCTCTGATACCAATTGAAGGAAATAAGTATGTACGTAGCGGAAAATTAACGGATTTACTTCAATCGCAATCTATAACATGCACTATGTAAATTTCAGAATTCAACTATAAGAGAGCGTACCTTGAAGCGGTGAGTTTCAAAACAAAGATCGAAGCACTTGGGAATACTTTTAATCTTCACTCCAATTCCACTAACGCCCAAGAAGTGTGGACTCTCAATCGGTTACAAATGGATAGTTAGAGAGTGACGTACACTCATATACACACCATTTCACTATAATGTTACTCACCTAAAATTTTGAACGTTTTTCCCTTTGTATCTAACCAATTATCTAATTGGGCTGGCCTCTTGGGCCTTTCCAATTGGGCTTAAGTGTGTGGCTTGGAGTGGGATCAAAAGAGACCAATAAGACACTAGCTCCAATGGGCATTGGGCTTTTCTGTCAACTCTTGACAAATCCAAAGTTACCATTAACTATATTTAATACCACTATATAAATATAGTTGCACTCTAGGCCTTATCTATAAATTATATCCCAAGACTTTATTATAAATGCAACCCCTTCATTAAAATATTCGTAGTAATACAAAGTCATAAATGTAGACTGCCACTTTGAAGATTACTACATCTTAATCCTTGAGTACCCGGTTTAATCCTTTATGTTATTCAATATATATTTATGAAATCCAATTCCATAAATATATACTTTAGTAATTCCTTACTAAAGTGGTTGGGCCCAACACTTTGAATAACCAAACCTATTAAACTTATCTCAAGGGAATATTTTATATCTCCATTAAGAGATTATGAATTCCATCTTGAGAATATATGTTCCATCAACATTAAATGCGGTTGCCCAACATACTAAGGTTTTGACCGTTACTTATAGATCTCACTTCTGATATATCAAGGCAACCTACATGTCATGATCAGGTCCATTATTCTCTTAGGATTTAGAGTTGATGTAAATAGAAGTCGTGAGATTTATTATTCATTTGACAGTCACTAGGAGAATAATAAATCTTATAGCGGTCCAGTTCAATATGTCTTAACTCTTAAAACATATCAACATATCAACTAGAAGTCTCCACTTCTATGATCAAGACAAATTATCTTAGTTGATATGTTATAGTCTTTGCAGATGAAATGCCCAATTTCATCACCGACTACGAACTAAAATTTTGAGTTTACAAAGAATTTGTGATTTACATCTTCTGTGACTTTTCACATAAATCACATACTATGCATCTCATGGACTAAGATAACGTCCCATTAGTTCATAAATAGATAGTCTCATATAATTAAACAACTTAATTATTCATGACATGCAAACCAATTGGATTTTAGGGCTTAAACCCCAACATTTTTGGGGATGTGAAATTTCCATTCCTTTTTCTTTCACTAAAATAATCAATTTTATCCCTATGAAATTCCATCTTTTTCTTGGAAAATCTCTCTTTTTTATTTATTATTATTATTATTATTATTTTTATTTTTATTTTTGAAAGTCCGGCCCATTAATTATTCAAAATCCTTGAGGAATTTTAGAAATTTTGAGAACAAATTTTCCTCTATTCTCTTATTTTGTTTGTAAAATCTTTTTTTTTTTTTTCCTTTCTCTCTTTTCTTGAATAATTCATTTGAAAAAGGCTCTTTCTTTTTTAATCTTTGAAGAATTCTAAAAATTTTGAAAATAAATTTCCCCTAATTTTTTTTTTATTTTTCTTTCTCTTTTTTTATTTTTTATTTTTTATTTTTTTTAAATTTTCTTTTGGGTGAGTTAACCCAAGTTTGATTGAGTCAACTCAGTCGAAATTGAATTGACTTAGCAACTCAAGTGCAAAGGACAAGGGGGGGGGGGGGGGGAGGAGGAGAGAAAATTCGGCCCCTTTTTATTTTTATTTTTTTCCTTGCTCTTTCTCTTCCTCCATTGTTAATATTCCAAGCTTTCTTCCCCATGCATTTTCTCTTTTTCCACACCATTTCTTGCTTAGAAAATCACTTATCTAAACTTTCAAACTTGATATTTCATCAGATCCTTAAGTTTTTAGACACTTTTGAAAAAACCATTTTCAAACGTTCATCTTTCAACTTCCATGGCATTTCCTCCTAGACCACCTTAGCTCCTTGCATTTCATGGGAAGAGGTATGACCCATTCATAGAATGGAACGATGAGGAGGGACTCCTTCAAGACCCCATCAATCATGCTCCATACCCATCCAACAAGGACTTCAAGGTAAGCTCATTTATTTTATTTTTTATTTTTTGCTTAATTTGTTTATTTCTTGCTTGGTTGAGAAATTTATGATGGGCATTGTCATTTTTTGTTGTCATTTGCTCTTGTGGGAATTCTTGGGTGTTGTATGATTTGGATGGAAATTATTATGTGTAGGCATTTTGATTTTTTTTTTTTTTTTTTTGAATTGTCGAGTTGTTTGATATTGTCAAGTTTGGACAATGTTGGTGATTTGTGGAGCTTTACATTGTAAGTGGCTTTGGGCATTGTTCGATGAATTTTGATTTTGATTTTGATTTTTTTTTTTTTTGGGTTTTATAAGAATTTGAGGTATAGACATGATTGAGTAAACTCATTTTTTGTTGGGCATGGAAATTTTTGCTTGGGTGTTTAGACATTATTTTTCATGGGTATGGAAAATATATATATATATATATATTTTTTTTTTTTCGGTTGGATATATGTTTGAGACATTGAGTGAATTTATGGAGATGAAGACTTTTTTGTTTTGAACATGTTGATTGGGGTATTATTAGTCGAATTCATGGATATGGGAGATTTCTTGAACTGTTGTTGGGATGTTGTTGAATTTCAATTTGTGAAGTCATTTGTTCGACACAATGGCATTTTGGCACAACTAATTTTTGTGAGGGACATTTTCATTCGGCTACTGGGATTTTTGAATGGATATTTTTGGAATAGGGCTTTTTTGTGGAGATCATGATGATTGATTTTTTTTTTTTTTTTTGGGTTGATTATATTTCTCATGTAAGGCATTTTCGTTTATTGTAGAATCTTAAGAGCCGAGGTAGCCTATAAAGTTGTGATTTACAACTATGTTTTATGTTGGCTTTATTTCATGACAAAAAAATATTGTAATTGCTTTAATTTTGTTCCTTGTATTTTGTGGGATTTTATTGTATTGGGTTTAGTATTAAGTTGGTGAAGACTCAAGCTTAATTTAAGATCAATGCATTTCGCGACTAGCTTCTGAGAAGTTCGTGAGAAGGGTTCCCGCGAAAAGGGCATGTGAGGAGCACATGATTGGAAGTTGAAGAGTCATGCTAGGCTATCGTTTTTGCGAGTGTCTCGTGGGTAAGGCCTTCCCGCGAGGTAGTCGCAAAACATTCTGCCTAGAGGATTTTAATGTGTGACTTTCTTACCCTTCACCCATACTATATATACCCTTATTACCTACAAATGTAAAGGAGGTAATTAAGAGAGAAAAACTCTAGATAGGTTTTTTACAACACATACATCCATCTTTTAGAGAGAGAGCTACTCATCCTTAGTGTGAAATCATTGTAGCCTCTTCTCCTTCCCTCTCCAATTGTCATACCTTGAGAGGAGATTTGTACCTTAACATAACCCACACCTATTCAGAGTGTAGAGAGTGTTTTGGAGCTTAGGAAGCTTTGGGGATTTGCCAAAAGAAGCCGGTGACGCTTGGTGGATACAATTGAGCGTATTGCGGGATCTAGGAAGCTAGACAAGACACAGTTTTGAGAAGTCTTGTTGGAGTAGGAGCTTGGAGGGCTTAGGTACATCGGGTAGATTAAGCTTGAAGGGTCTCTTGCTAACTCATGTATCCTAACTGATTGTCTAGTGAATCAATTTACTACTTGGAGAGCGGCAGGGAGGTTTTTTGCTGAGTTCTTCGGTTTCCTCTTCGATAACACATCGTCATGTTATCTTGTATTTGCACTCTCTCTTCCCTTACTCTTGTGCTTTACTTTTATTGTTGGTTGTTCATGTTTATGCACTAGAGTAGTATCGGTTGTTTGCGCTTTATTTACTCTTGTTTTCGCACTTAGATAAGTTAGAGTAAAATCAACAGAGTCGTAATCTTTTAATTGGGGGTCTAAATAGCTTTTGTATTTTAGCACAATTTTGAGCTTTCATAGCCTTTAGCTACTGAAACAAAGGTGGGATATGCTATCACCAAACATTAGAAATGTCATCAATGGAGCTAGCTTCGAGACTTTTTCCAAGCTCTTTGGGATCATGACACCGTTGAGTACAAAGCCCTTAAATTGCTCGTTGCATTGTCTGAGTGATTTTAGGATACCACCTGTACCTTCGACTTTCCAGGTATTGGTGAGGTAATGCTGACACCTTATGATTTCTTAGCCATTACTAGTTTAAAATTGGGTGGTGAAAGAATTGAAGGCCACGACACCATTTCATCAACAGAAGATAAAACTTATTTAGGTGTGAACCCTCCCCGAGTTAGCAGTAAGAATGTATCCTTGATGTGGCTATTTTCTAACATTGATAAGTGTAAGAGAGTGTGGAAACTGACACTCGAATGTTTATGCTTCTTTTCATTGGGACCCTCTTGTGTCCCGACTTGGGGAGCATAGTGAGTTTATGTTATTTGTGGAGCTTGAAGGACATCAATCGAATCAAAGATTATGATTGGGGAGGCATGGCTTATGCTACCCTCCTACACTTTATGACTTAGCTATCCAGGCATAGTCTTTTGAGCTTAGGAGGTGTACCATTTGTTTGGTAGGTAAAATTTAAATTCTTGGTCAGGTGTATTTTGCAAATGTTATTTTGCGTTGTTGTTGACATTTGTTGATTTTTTTTGTTTGCAGGTTTGGATGTATGAATATTTCGGGGTTGGTCCACAACTTTTGGAAGATGTTGCTGATGCATTTCCAAGGTTTCTTCGTTGGATGCCTAAGTACCATCTATCGACACTCCCCAAGCGTTCTTTGTAGCTTGGCGGATAGTGATTAATGGCTTAGATGTCGAGGATATGAATTTTATATATATATTTTTTTGGTGCATTGGTGGAAGTTTATTTGTTTGTTTGTTTGTTTTTTTTTTTTTTTTTTTCATGTGGGTATATCTTCTCTTTTCATTTTGGACTCCTTGTGATGTTTAGATGGCATTGGACCCTTGGATTGGATGCGAGGATTATGTTGAATGTGCATAGGCTCATGAGTTGAATGAGCATCAGGTCTTGTTTGAATGTGGCCATGGTAGATATTGGTATCTCAGAGATCGGGTGCTTACGCAAGTTCACCATGTATACCCTCCTAAAGTGATCCCTCCTCGTCCTTGTCCTCCAATCCAGTTGGCCCAACTTTTAACTAATAAAGAAATAGCTCATGCAAGAGTTGGCCGTACCATTTTTGGGATATCGGGGGACTATCTTGAGTTCGTAAAGGCTCATTTGCAGGGTCGTTTAGCTGGTGCCTCAGGAGCATCAGTGAGCTTCTTCTCTTTGCAAATTAATTTGCATCATAGTCTGCATCATCATTGCCATTTTGTCATTTGTGAAAGTGTTTGAATGTTGCATCTTTAGGCTTTGTCTCATGGTGTTGGGAGTCCTCCTCCTAACAATGTTGGTGGTCCTTATGCTTCTTTTGTAGAGACATAACCCAATTTTTTGGAATGGTAGTATGAGATAATGAATCTTGATGGGTCTTACAACTTTGTGGATCTTGAGAGGTCGAAATATACTCCGAATGTTCCTTGGAATGGCCCAGTATGTTTCTAAACCTTTGGCCTTTTATCTCATGCTCTTTATATGTTTGGCTATCTCTAAATTTGAGGCCTTATGTTCCAGGTTAGCGTTGATCTCGTGGAGGACAGAATGCAGATGATTGGAGGCTTGCAGTGGGTTGCACATACCTAATCCTCTCAATATGTGCTCATTTAAGTGAACAGGGTAAGAGATGATATTCTCGATTGACTTTTGCTTGAGATTCATAGCAATGGACTTAATACCTGCCTTTGATGAGTTCCTCTTAGAATAATTGGATGGTAAGTGCTGAGGCTAACACACAAGCTTTTGAAGAAAGAATCAGGAACCTTGAATTTCAAGATAGGTGGCAAGAACCTTAATTTTATACCTATCAAGAGCAACAAGGGAACACAAAAGGGGGTTCTTCTAGAGGTGGGCCTAAAAGATCTTCCCACTGGCGGACTCGAAGTCCAGCTAATACATGACTTACATTTTTATTTGTCCAATTTTGACATGATTATTCTCACCTAAATGAGGCATAGCCAAATACCTTAGTTTGGAAATTTATGCATGGTGATTTTTTTTTTTTTTTGGTTTTTTGGTTTTTTGTTTTTGTTTTTGTTTTGTTTTTGTTTTTGTTTTTGTTTTGTTTTGTTTTGTTTTGTTTTTTTAAGTTTCTTTTAAAAAAGCGATGATTGATTTTGGTTTTCTAGAAAAGAGGGATGAGGCATGGCCGAATGCCTCTAGTTTGGAAGATGGATGCATGATTTTGAAAAATCTTGATTTGGTTGATGTAGGGACTGGGTTTGAGCACTTCTACTATTGAGAGAGTGGACTCAAGCCCAGTTAGCCTAGTACAATGAATTTGTAGAGAGCGGGTTCAAGAACTAGGCCCTAGTGAGGGATGCAGCGGCCAAGCATGGTTGCATGCGAATTGAATAGCATGAACGTGGGTTAAAATGCGCAATGGTGCTCCTCGGCCCTTCTCTCAGGAGCTTGCGGCTCTTATTACTTCCTTCGTGATTGGTTACAAGAGTTTCTAGGAAAATACAGGTCGCTACAGTATTCTTTTTGAGCACCATTGCACATTTTAACCCACGTTCATGCTATTCAATCCACATGCAACCATGTCTGGCCGTTGCATCCCTCACTAGGGCCTAGTTCTTGAACCTGCTCTCTACAAATTCATTGTACTGGGCTAACTGGGCTTGAGTCCACTCTCTTAACAGTAGAAGTGCTCAAACCTAATCCTACAGTTGACTTCCCTTTAAAAAAAAAAATGATGATGGTGATGATTTTTTTTTTTTGAAAAATGAACGAGGCATGGCAAAATGCCCCAAGTTTGACAGTCAATATGAACTTTTGAGAAGTTTTATTACACCACAAACTTTATTGGAGTGAAAATGGAGCCAAAATAGATTGAAAACTTGCCAAAAATGCGAGATAAGTCAGAATTATGCATATAAGGATTGAATGCCCATTGGCACTCTAAAAGTGCCGATTGGCACACCCAATTTTAGTCCAACTTTCACGTTTTTTGACATGTTTTTGGGTTTTTTCAAAAAACTTTTTATTCGTTTTGGACTATGAAACACTTTCCTAGTTAACTTCAAACTCTCTGGACTTATTTAAACATGATTCGAGATTAAAAGAAAACATATCCTTGCATTAAATTTGCAAACAATCTCTACATCAAAACAATCAAGTGAGAGCTATCACACACAACAATTATTCATGGCCAACAATCAAAATCTTTCTCATTCAATTGCACATGATATCAATAGATGGGTTCCTAGCTTTGATTTTGCTACCAAGACCAATTTCACTGCCTTCAAATTAGAAGGGATCAAATCTCTAAGGAACATCAAGATCAACTGGGAATTTCTCTGTGCCTTCGTAAATTTTGGAACACTAAAGATCATGTCTTTCGGTTTGGTACTACTAAACTCTATCCTATTATTGTAGAATTTTCTGCCATCTTGGGATACAATTTTGGAAAAAATTCTGTAGCAGTTTCTTGTGATCCTAAACATAGGGAAATTTTATTTGATGCACTAGGTCTTTCTATTTCAATTACCAGTAGCATGATTGAAGGCTACATGGTGAATCTTCACATAGTTGTTACAATGCTTATTCATCGATGCACTCATGGTATGTTTGACAACATGTAGAAAAACTTTGGTTTAGCTCTTTGCTTCATGGGAGAGTTCTGGCTTTGCTCTGAAAGACTTGGCTTTGTAGATGCTCGAGCCATAGGAATCATGGGTCAAGTTAGAGAGGGTGATAATCCTACTTCTCTAATCTTGGCAGAAACTCTTTAGAGTTGGACTCTATATTTCTTGGTGGAAAATTATAGCAATTCCTTGAAGTCCCCTGACTTTGAAAATATGGTTGATGGAAAGACTGGATATTATATCTATACCTATCATTTCCAATTATGGTCCTAGTAATTTCCTAGTAGAGCTGTCCTTAAGTCTAAGTGTCAGACTGAAAAAGATTGGGTGAAATTTTTAGAAAAGAAATTGGTGGAAGTGTCCACCTCCTCTGTTGCAATCTCTAGGATCAGATCATATCTTCTTGGTTGGCTTAAGGAGAGCAACTTTCTACAAAGCTGATAGACTCTTGAGGCAATCTAGTATGTGCAAGGGGTGCTTGGTGGTAGAGGAAGAGATCCTTTTATTATTATGGACACCACTCCTACTTCTGTAAGAAACATGCTATTAGGTTTGAACATGGCTAATTGAGTAGATAAATCCTTTGTTAAAGTTCACTTTCATAGGATGACCATGGAATACTCTAACTGGCTAGTGGACAGGAATGTGGATAGAAAGACTAACATGGTTTCTATAAGAGAATAATTTCTTGAGGACAGCAAAGGCAAGTAAGAGGATGATAGCTATGAATTCAAGAGAAGGGATAGAGATGAAGGGTCGGTTGCTACAGATGGAACAAATGACCGGTTGAAGAAGAAAAAGTTGAAGAAGACCTTATTCTTTGTTTTTTTTTTTTTTTTTTTTTTTTTTTTGAACATGTTTATTTAAGAAGTTAGTTTGAAAATTTTAGCTTTAGGAATTATTTAGGACTTTCAGTTTCATGGTTTTGTTTAGGTTTTGTGTTTTGTTTAAGGCTCGGGTCTATGATTAGGGTTTAGGTTTGTGTTTAAGGTTTATGCTAACGAAATGACATGGTTTGTGTTGGTGGAATGAAATGGTTTGAATTGAGTTTTTTTTTTTTCCTCAAATGCTTGATGGGTGAATGGTGGGTTTGGGTAAGTTGTGACCGGACCAATATATGGTTTCCTACGTACCTCCTTGGTAGAAGGATCATGTCATCACATAGTTCATTTTATTTGCCTTAATTTTTGTGTAGGTTGCCCTTTCGAGTTTTCAACCTAGCAGGCTCTCTCACTATTTTTTTTTTCACTCTCCTTTTGCGTAGATCACCCTTTTGGGTTTTCAATCTACCCTTTTTTTTTTAGCCTTAATTTTTGCCTAGGCCGCTCTTTCGGATTTTCAAACCTAACAGGCCATTTTTTTTTTTTTTTGGGACGAACCTAAGAAAGAAAAATGAAATAATTTACAACCACCTCTGACATGGAAATTCTTTAGACAACCACCTCAGACGTGGTATTTCTTTAGTTGATCCACGTGGTATTTCTTTAAAATCTACCCTATGTTCTTATTTGTAGCCTTAATTGCTCCATTTGCCTAGGGATGATAGGGTGACAATTTGGTGCTGAATATTGAACTCTTGAAGTAGCCTCTCCGTCTCTCCTTTGAAATGCAGTCCATTATCTGAAATTATCTCATATGGTACTCCATATCAACAGATGATATTGGTCCAAATGAACTGAGCAACTTTCTTCGAATTCAATACCCTGTATAAGGCATTTTCAATCCATTTAGTAAAGTAATCAATAGCCACCAGTATGAATTCATGACCATTTGATGTTGTTGGGTGGATCTTCCCAATAATATCTATTCCTCATGTAGAGAACAGCCATGGTGAAGTCATTGTATGTAACGACATTGGTGGCATGTGCTTTAAGTCTCTATGGACCTAGCACTGATGACATTTCTGAACATGGGCTGCGCAATTTGCTTTCGGATTAGTCCAGTAATAACCTTATCTCATTATCTTCTATGACAACATATGTGCATTCATGTGTGGCCCACAATCATGGACGTCTTCAATTACCTATTGTGCTTCCTTAGCAATTACATAAAGGAGATGAATTCCATCATACGGTCTTCTATACAACCTTTCACCACAAATAATGTAATTAGTGGACAACCTCTAGATAGTCAATTGATCATTCTTATCTGTATACTTCGAGTATGTCCCCTCGAGATATTGTAAGATATTTGAATACCGCTCGCCTTCCCCATTTAGTTCTTCATCTCCCTCTATCTACATGCAATAAGCTGGGTCTTCCTTTTGTTCCACCACTATTGGCCGAGCTTGGACTTCTTTGGGCCCATCCACCATGGAAGCTAATATTGCTAAAGCATCTATAATCTGATTCTGCATTCTCGGCATGTATTGGTATTGAATCTTTCTAAATTTTGATGCCATTTTCTAAAGGCATTCATGATAAGGCATTAGCTTCTCCTCCTTGATCTTCCATCTATTCTAAATTTGACAAATTATTAGGGCTAAGTCACCATACACTTCCAACTCTTCCACTCCAAGCCTAAGGGCTACTAGTAATCCCATAATGCAAACTTCATATTTTGTGGCATTATTAGTGGCAAGAAAGTTAAGCCTACCAAAAAATGGGATATGTGTCCCTTTTGGAGAAACTAAGAGGACTTCAATGTCACTTCCATTTTGATTAGTTGCTTCATCAAAATATATCTTCCATGATTCCAACTTTATCATCATGATATCTTCATCTAGGAAGTCTCCTTGAATTTCTTCAACTTCTTCGAGTGAGCAATGGGCTAAGTGATCAGCAATTACTCTTCCCTTTACAGAATTCTGAATTACATACTCGATATCGAATTCTGACAAAAATAGAACCCATTTAGCTGTCTTCCCATCTTGCACTAGCTTTTCCATTATATATTTCAAAGGGTCCATTCTAGCTATCATTAGGACTTTGAAAGCAAGCATGTAATGTCTGAGTTTTCAGGTAGTCCATACAAGTGCCACACAAGTCTTCTCGAGTGCTGAATACTTCTCTTCATAAGCCATCATCTTCTTGCTAATATAGTAGATTGCATTATCCTTCCTAGACTCCTCTAGATATTGAGCAAGCAAAGCCCTAATTGCTATATTTGTGGTTATGAGATATAGCAATAATGGCTTTTTTTTTGGTACCAATATAACCAGTATTGGCGGCTTTATCAAGTAACTCTTAATTTTCTTAAAAGCTTTTTGGCATTGTTCATTCCATATTGTAGGGACTTCCTTCTTGAGCAATTAAAAAAGTGGTTCACATGTCATGGTGAGTTGGGCTATTGATCTACTTATGTACTGTATCCTCCCTAAAAACCCTCAGATCTCTATTCCAGTCCTTGGAGGCTTCATTTCTACAATTGCCTTGATCCTTTCAGGATCTACCTCAATTCCTCTCTATCTTACCATGAACCCCAACAACTTTCCTGATGTCACACCAAAAGTGCATTTCTTTGGATTCAGCTAGAGCTTGTAGAATCAGATCTGCTCGAAGAACTTCTGTAAAGCTGGTATGTACCCTTCATAGTCTTTGGACTTCACTATCATATCATCCACATAAACTTTAACATCTTTGTGTATCAAATCATGCAATAAAGTAGTAGCCGTCCACTGGTAAGTAGCACCAGCATTCTTAGAGCCAAATGGCATGACCTTGTAACAATAGGTCCCTCATGGAGTAATAAATAATGTCTTTTCCATATCTTCTATAGCCATATTTATTTGAATGTATCCGAAAAAGCCATCCATGAATGATAGCAATGCATGTCCCGCCGTATTATCAACCAAAATATTAATAAGGGGCAACGGAAAGTCATCCTTTGGGCTGACTTTATCAAGGTCTCTAAAATCTACACACAGGACCTTCACATCTTTCTTTGGCACTGGAACCACAATATCTAACCATTATAGGTAGTTTACCACCTTCAAGAATCCCGCATTGTACTGTTTCTCAACCACTTCCTTGATCTTAAGAGTCCATTCTAGCTTCATCCTTCTTAGCTTCTACTTGACTAGCTTCATAGTTGGGTCTGTAGGAATGCAATGTTGCACTATATCTATATAAATTCCTGGCATATCCTTGTATGACCATGCAAACACCTCTTTGAATTCCTTTAGCAATGTGACTAGTGCATCCTTTTCAAAGGAAGTTAAAGTGTTGCCAATCTGGACCAACTTAGGTTCATCATCAGTTCCTAGGTTCATAGACTAGGTTTCTACTTTTATTGGTCCTACATGTCCTTGTTTTAATTCCCCATCATTAAAGTTTCTTTACTAATTTTTGAAATAAAAACATTCAAAGCCAGTAAATAAGCAGAATAAGAAATTATTTTATAGGGGGTAGAGTTTTCAACAGATTTAACAAGAATTGACTCTATAAGAATGGACACATGATCATAAACAAACTCAACAGGAATAACAATACTACTCGAGACAGACTCAATGGGTATGGAAATGATGCTTTTAGTAGAAGTAAATGGCTTGGTGGTCATGGTCTTTTCTAAAAGGTCTTCCATAGGGTGGGTGGCTCACTTCCATGCCCAGTTCTTCAACTTGGTTATGGCCTTGGTAATGGCCATTGGCTCTTAGTGAGTTCCTTCTTCTTTCAACATCAACACCCTCAGGTCTCCATCCATATAATCTGGACCTTCTCCATCAACTTCCATATCTACGGGTTTGTCAAATACAAAGTCATCCAATCGTTCTATGTTGTCCATCCACTCTCCAAATAAATCTTGCCTCCCTTTGTTGCTTGGGTGAACATATTAGGGGAAGTACTCTAATTCACTACATTCCATTCTTTCATCTTCGTCTTCAAGATTCTCCAACATTAACTTTTCTGAAGCTGTGGATCAGTAGATTTTTATCAAGCATTGCTAGTCTTGCATCTTTACCTTCTTCATCAGTGTATGTGGTTAATGAGCCAAACTCTGAATTATGAAACGAACTGAATTCGGGAATCTCCCTATCATACTTATCATAGTGAAAGCCCGATTTTGGACTGACATCTATAATGCAACTCCAATTCAAAGGTTGTCCATAAGGGTACTCATCATAGTCTTCCCCCACGGCTTCCTTGTCATCTTCTATGTCTTCATCATAATAGTCCACCTCGTCATAAGAATTACCTTCATAGTAGGCTCTCTCATCCTCATCTTCTCTACCACTAGGGGGTTCACCCCTATCATTACTGCTGTCTCGGCTACCATAGTCTTCACTATCATTGTCATTGCTATTATTGTCTCCACCATCACTATCTTCATTATCATCATGATCACTATCTTTACTATCATTATTATTACTATCTGCCACTTCCTTAATCATCATCACTAGGGGCTCCTCCTTCTTCATCATCTTCATCATCTATCCTTGATTCATAAGGATCTTTTAGCGTGTGTTCACAAGCTTCACAACATTCTTCTGTTGGTTAAATCTGATTTTGTATCTCATACAAAATACATAGCAGAAGCAATAAACAAGGATCTATTTCATTCATGATTGATAACTTGCACTATATAAATTCTAGAATTTAAGAACAAGATAGCGTATTTTGGTGTGGAGAAATTCAAAAACAAAAGATTATAAGTACTTGGGAACACTTTTAATCTTCACTCCAATTCCACTTTACGCCCAAGAAGTGTGGTCTCTCAATCAATTTCCAAGGGAGAATAATTGAGTGGTTTCACTCGCACATACATACCACTTCACAATGGTGTCTCACTTTTTTTCTCTAATAAAAATTATGTATGTCTCTCCCTTTATATATAACTGATTAACTAATTGGGCCGGCCTATTGGGCCTTTCCAATTGAGTTTTAATGTGTGGCTTGGAGTGAGACAAAAAGGACCAATAAGACACTAGCTCCAATGGGCCTTGGGCTTTTCTGTCAACTCTTGACAAGTCCAAAGTTACCATTAATTATATTTAATACCACTATATAAATATAATTACACTCTAGGCCTTATTAATAAATTATATCCCAAAACTTTATTATACATGCAACCCCTTCATTAAATATTCGTAGTAATTCAAAGTCATAAATATAGACTGTCACTTTGAAGATTACTACGTCTTAATCCTTAAGTACCCGGTTTAATCCTTTTAAGTTATTCATCATATATTTATGAAATCCAATTTCATAAATATATACTTTAGTAATATCTTACCAAAGTGGTTAGGCCTAACTCTCTGAATAACTAAACCTATTAAACTTATCTCAAGAGAATATTTTAAATATCTGTTAAGAGACTATGAATTCCATCTTGAGAATATATGTTCCATCAACAAGAAATATGGCTACCCAACATACTGAGGTTTTAACCGTTACTTTAGATCTCACTCCTGATATATCAAAGCAACCTACACTTCATGATTAGGTCCATTATTCTCTCAGGATTAAGAGTTCATGCAAATATAAGTTGTGAGATTTATTTTTCAATTGACAGTCGTTAGGAGAATAATAAATCTCACAGCGGTTCAGTTTAATATGTCTTAACTCTTAAAACATATTAACACATCAACTAGAAGTCTCCACTTCCATGATCAAGACAAATCATCTTAGTTGATATGTTATAGTCTTCGCAGATGAAATGCCCAATTTCATCACCGACTATGAACTAAAATTATGAGTTTACAAAGAACTTGTGACTTATATCTTCTGTGACTAAATCACATAAATCACATACAATGCATCTCATGGACTAAATGATAATGTCCGAATATTGATGTTACTATTATTTTAGGTAATAATAAAACAACTTTATTAATTACAATATCAAGTCATACATCATGTCATACATAATGTCATACATAGTATCATACAATAGGATTTAAGGACACTAATCCCAACATATCTCCCACTTGCCTCAAAGACTATTGTGCACTAATCTAACTCTCATTCCCTTCAAATGCGACTCGAAGGTCCTTTGAGGCAAGACTTTGGTAAAGGGATCTGCTAGATTATTTGCACTTTCAATCTTTGCTACCATCACATCTCCACGAGCAATAATATCTCTAATGATGTGGTACTTTCTCTCAATGTGCTTTCCTTTCTTGTGATTCCTTGGATCTTTTGATTGTGAAACTGCACCACTATTGTCGCAAAACAATGTGATGGGAACTTGTTCCATTCTCATTACACTAAGGTCAGAAAGAAATTTCTTGAGCCATACAGCTTCTTTTGCTACTTCACAAGCAACAACATATTCTGCTTCCATGGTGGAGTCCGCAATACAAGATTGTTTGACAATCCTCCATGTTATGGCTCCACCTCCTAAGGTGAATACACATCCTGATGTGGACTTTCTGAAATCTAGATCCAACTGAAAATCTAAATCTGTATAGCCAATGGGTATCAAATCCTCACATCGATAAACAAGCATATAATCTCTCGTTCTCCGTAAATACTTGAGAATATGCTTTACAGCTTGCCAATGTTTTGGTCCTGGATTTGATTGATATCGGCTGACCATGCCAACTGAATAACAAATATCTGGTCTAGTACAAAGCATGGCATACATGAGACTTCCTACTGCAGAAGCATAAGGAACTTGTCTCGTCATATATTCTTCCTCTTGAGTCTTAGGCCTTTAGTCATTAGACAGAGGAACTTCATGTCTGAAAGGAAGTAATCCCTTCTTGGAGTTTTGCATGCTAAACCGTTCTAGAACCTTATCTATATATCCAGCTTGTGATAAGCCTAACATCTTATTCTTACGATCTCGCCAAAGCTTGATCCCCAGAATAAAGTTAGCCTCACCCAAGTCCTTCATATCAAATTGGTTTGACAACCACACCTTTACTGATGACATTACACCTACATCATTTCCAATGAGTAGAATGTCATCAACATAAAGCACTAGGAACATTACTACTTTATCTTAATGTCTTTTGTACACACATGGTTCATCAAGATTTTTTTCAAAACCAAATGACTTGATTGCTTGATCAAATCTGATGTTCCATGATATAGATGCTTGTTTAAGTCCATAAATGGACCTTTTTAACTTGCATACCATATGCTCTTGGTTCTTTGCTATGAAACCTTCCGGTTGCATCATATAGATTTCTTCTTCAAGATTGCCATTAAGAAATGCAGTCTTGACATCCATTTGCCAAATCTCATAATCATAATGAGCAGCAATGGATAAGATAATTCTGATAGATTTAAGCATAGCTATTGGTAAAAAAGTTTCATCATAGTCAATTCCTTCTTTTTGTGTATACCCTTTCGCCACTAGTCTTGCTTTAAAGGTTTCAACCTTTCCATCTACCCCTCTCTTCCTCTTGTAAACCCATTTGCAACCAACAGGTTTAATGCCATTAGGCGCCTTTACAAGATCCCAAACTTGATTGGAATACATGGAATCTAATTTAGATTTCATAGCTTTGATCCAATGATGTGCATCTATATCATTCATTGCCTCTTCATAAGTGTAGGGATCCGATTTAGCCTCTTCAGAGATAGCTTCATAAGTTTCTCCCAAACCTATGAATCTTATGGGAGGTCGAACAATTCTCCCACTACGACGAGGCACCTGTGTACTAGACATCTCATGAGTAGTATCTTGTGGTGTATCCAATACAACCATATCATCCCTAATTTCATCTATTGGTTGTTCAACTAAAGGTTCATTCATTTCAGCCAAAACAACTTTATTTCTAGGATCAAAATTATTCATATAATCATCTTCCAAAAATTTGGCATGTGTGCTAACAAACACTTTGTTATCTTTATGATTATAGAATAAATAACCCTTTGTTTCTTCTGAATACCCTAAAAACATGCATACTTCGGTTTTAGATTCCAACTTATCAGACTTCCTTTTCAACACATGTGCTGGACATCCCCAAATGTGGAGATATTTCATACTAGGCTTACGCCCACTCCACAATTCCTTAGGTGTGTTGGGAACAGATTTTGATAGAACTAAATTCAAAATATGCATTGCAGTTTTTAGTGCATATCCCCAAAAAGAAACTGGTAAAATTGAGTAACTCATCATAGACCTAACCATTTCCAAAAGAGTCCTATTCCTTCTTTCTGCTACACCATTCTGTTGGGGAGTTCCAGGTGCAGTCAATTGGGATATAATCCCATTTTGAGTTAAGTAATCCTTGAAATCCCCAAGAAAGTATTCGCCACCACGATCAGATCGAATGGCTTTTATGCGTTTACCTAATTGATTGTCAACTTCAGCCCTAAACTCTTTGAACTTTTCAAAGGCTTCAGACTTCCGTCTCATTAGGTACACATAACCATATCTTGAGTAATCATCGGTAAAAGTGATGAAGTACTCATAACCTCTTTTTGCTTGGGTTGACATAGGACCACATACATCTGTATGAACTAATTCAAGCAACTCTTGGGCTCTTCTACCTTTTGCTTTAAAAGGTCGTTTGGTCATTTTGCCTTCCAAACAAGATTCACAAACTAGAAATTCATCAAAATCCAATGGCTCTAAAAGTCCATCTTTGATCAGTCTTTGAATTCTATTTGGATTAATATGACCCAAACGCAAGTGCCAAAGATATGCTTCATTAGTAGAAGGAAACTTTCTCTTTAATGATTTTACACGAGAGTTATGATCTAATTCAGAATTATATAATTCATGCTTATCAGGAGTTAAAATATAAAGACCATCCACAATATTGCCAGAACAAATGAACACTTTATCCTTCTTTATTATAACATTGTCTTTTAGGATAACATAATATCCATGTTTACCTAAATAAGTTGCAGAAATTAAATTCCTACGAACATTAGGTACATACAAACAGTCTTCCAATATTAAAACTCTAGATTCAAAACATAAATTAAACACTCCAATAGCTACAACTGGAATCCTGCTCCCATCAGCCAAGGTAAGAAACATTTCCCCTTTATTCAGCTTTCTGGTTTCCTGAAAGCCCTGCAAGGATTTGCAGATATGATTAGTACAACCTGAATCCACACACCAGGAATCTATGGGATTCTATACCAAACATGTTTAAAAAAGGAATGTACTTTTCATACCTCTATTCTTGGCAGCCTTAAATATTGGACAATTCCTCTTTCAATGTCCTTTCTCACCACAATGGAAACACTTTCCTTTGGTTTTCTTTCCTTTGTTGGCAACTCCTAAGGCAACTTGTTTACCATCTTTCTTAGTGAAGTTCTTCTTCTTCTTCTTACCCTTACCTTTCAACTTAGGTTGAGAAGTAGAAGCTTCACCAACATTGGCTTCAACACTAGAAGTACCAAGGATGCCTTCTGCTGCTACCAACTCATTCATCAATTCAGACAATGTATAAATCGTTTTGTTCATATTATAGTTAAGTCTGAATTCCTTGAATGATTCTGGTAGTGATTGGAGTATCATATTGAAAGTTCAATATGGGTATGAAATACCCTTGAACATTTAGACCCCAAATTACAAAAATACCAATTCAAGCTTAATATCAAACAATTAATATGCGGAATATGATAACAAGCATATAACAGAATTGATAAAACAATCTAAGCCAAATATAAACATATCCACAGCAGTAAATATAAGGTAAAGATAGAGGAAAGAGAGATGCAAATACACGGACAATACACGATGTGTTATCGAAGAGGAAACCGAAGTCCTCGGCGTAAAACCTCTCCGTCGCCCTCCAAGCAGTCAATAATCCACTAGAAAATATAGTTGGGATACATGAACAGTAATAGACCCTCCAAGCCTAATCTACCCAAGTACCTAAGCCCTCCAAGCTTCTTGCTCCAACGAGGTTGCGCCGAACCTTTTTCTTCTCTATCTTACCGGATTCCGCTATAGCCCATAGCATCAACCAATATGAATTGGTCCCTTCCTAACTGCTTTCCAAAGCACCAAATAAACCTTCTCATAGATATGGGTATGGTGAGAAAATGATTTGGTCAATAGCTTCTCAAGGATTTATCAATTGAGAGGAAGAGAGTAGAGAAATTTGTAGAGACTCTAAGGTAAAGATTGGGGATGAGGCAATCTTGTTTTTCTCTAGGGTTTCTCTCATAAAAATTCTCTCTAGAAGCTCTCTCAATAAGATGGGTATAAGGGTGTATATATAGTAGGGTGAGAAGGGAATGCAAAATTTCAGTTTTTGCCAAACAGGGCAAGTTGGTGACTTGGTCTCGCGGCTTGTCCAAGTCGCGAGTTCAAGTCGCGACGTAACGGCCTGGCCAGACTGAAACTTTTGTCTTGTAGCGTGATAGCAGGTGCAACCCTTCAGCTTTCCAGTGTGCCTCTCACGTGCCAGCCTTTGGCGGCTTGCCAGTCGTGATCCACCCACGAGCCTTAGCCGCGAGCCTCTGTTTTTCTTGCACACTCTTGAGCTTTTCTTCACATCTTCTCACATACTACCCTTACAATTTTTCCACCTAAATACAGGGTTGCTAAGTGCTAAATTACAAGCAAATTGGTCACGGAATAAAGCCAATTAAATGGTTGATTAAATTCAATCTTACAATCTCCCCCTTTGGCTATTCCGTGACAAAACCCTACAATAGACTCTAGACTTAAACGTGAGTTGGCAACAGTTGGAAAACTCACTCACACCTAACTCTAGATTCTGTAAAGCTCTTGAACATATGAATAAGTAACTCCTGAAACACAATAACATAGCAATATCATTGTATGCAGAAAACTTAATATGCATATGGAGCAAAATAAGCATGATCAAGCAAAAATGAACATAGGCATAAAAGCAATAATTCATGGCAAGATCAACACCAGTAGTCACTTAAGCAAAAGTGATTACAATGTTCATTCACATAAGGAATGAACATCCCGACATGCAAAAATGATAAACTCAACTTAAGAGAATCATTTGCAAATCCAACACTCAACCAATGCATACAACCATATATGCATCTAGGAACAATCCTACAAGGGCACAAGAGTGTTGTACTTAAGATAATGCAAGGCATTAACAAGTATCAAAACACAAAGCACAAAGGTTACATATGCAAAGTTTTGCAAATACATGGCACAAACCATAAAAGCCTACAAACAGTGCATAGGAACAAGAAACAACCCTCAAAGCTTACAAAAGCAACAATGGGTACAAATCGAACCATACAAAATATAAATTACTTACCTTATCATATCACTCCCCTATCATGAATCATAGGAGCTGTGATGAACTTGGAACATATATACTTGTAACCTGAAACACTTGCACACAACACATTAGATCCTCAGGGTAAAGCAAGTAATAAATAGACAAGTATAATGTAACAAATAAATTGTGATCAAGTAAACATGATGTGAAACATGTGAGCAACTTGACCAAACACCAAAACAAAGTTTTCTTATTAGCTCAATGTCTTTTCTGCCTTGGTATATGCATCTTCTTATGGAATATCTCTCCCCCTACGAATGTGCACGAGAAATGGAATTTCTCCCCCTAAGAATGTGCACAAGAGTCATATAGAAATGACAAGACTTTTCGGTATACTACTCTAGAGTATACTCTCCCCCTTTTTGACACGAATAGACAAAGGGGTCAAGGAGAAAAGAGGGCAAGAGATGAAGGTATGAATAATGATAATTATGCATGAGGGGTGTAATGATGCATGTGGGGTGCAATGATGCATGAGGAAATGAAGCTCAAACCTAAGATGAAACAAAATGCTACAAAGCATACAGTAAACATGACACGCTAGGATGAAGAAACATGATATAAACCAATGCATGACAAGGGTAGCAATGTGTGTGTAAGAGGTGGCAAAGTGCAATGCATGACTAATGCATGGAGAATGCATATGTGGAGTAAGGTGTGTTAAAAACACAACCAATGAACCAAACATGTTCCTAATGAGAAAACATGAGAAACCCCAAAGTCTGATACTCATCGGAGTCCAAACAAGCGAGAAAATACCTAAGAGACATTTTATCAAACACCTAGCATGCACACTGTGAATAACAATGTGAAACAATGCATGAACATCATGAAATCCACCCCTAATACATGCTGTTTTTGCCACAAGGGGTCAACAACCAAAGCAAATCAATAAAAGAAACCAATCCCGTCCAAAAATTTGACAAAAATAAAGTTTTCCCAACCCCTATGATGAAAATTCCAACCAAGAGCACAAAACTCTCCAAAACATAGTCTAAGGATCAAAATTAATGAAAATAGTTCATAATTACCTTAGAGATGTTAATGGAATGAAATACCATTCAAATGAATTGGGTTTTGATGTAGAAATATTGAAAGAGGGGTTTAAAAGAGGATGGGAGAGGTTAAAAACAAGTTTCAGACGAAAAGCCCTTTAAAAAGCTGTTTCTGGGCATTTTGCCACTGGGCGAGTCGCGAGTGAGTCGCCAAAGCTTCTGGATGAACTCGCGACTAGGCTCGCGACTGGGCAAGTCGCCAAAACGAGTCGCCAAAACTTGTGACTATAACTCGCGACTGGTCAAGTCGCCAAAATGAGTCGCCAAAACTCGCGACTGTAACTCGCGACTGGTCAAGTCGCCAAAATGAGTCGCCAAAACTCTGACACTTGTTTTTCAACACAAAACATGTTTAAATACTGTAAAACAATGTAAGCATTAAACAAGAACACAAATAGTGATAAAAATCATTTCCAAAAACATATAAAATGATCAAAAATATTTTTGGATTGATCCATATAAAGTTGAGCTCACACACATCACATTTAAACAAGTACAATCGAACAAATGAATAAGGCATTCATTGAACATTAGGCATGTGTGTTGTGTGTGTATCAAGCGTGGAATAGTCCTTAATCTAGAATGAAGTTTCAATAATCAATTCAATTAAGTCATACACAACTAATACTAAGACAAGTGGTCTATCTCAATTATAGAAACATGCATATATGACCTCCCACAAGAACTTGATAACAATTCTTTGAAGCTTTTCATTTGGCTCCATATTCAACATATCATTTGCCATTTTTGAGCAAAGAAAATCTCATTGTGAGATAGATGCCTGAAATTTTTGATATTTCAATTTGATGAACAAGCCTTTGACTTTTTGAGCATCATACAATTTCATAAAAGTCGCTTTCCCTTTTTCCTAGTCAAATACTAGTATATGCGACGGCTTTTGCAGCTCATTATCTCTTTTCATTTTGATATTTATATTTGTTGAGCACTTTAAGAAAAAAATAAAGAGTGGGAAGATATATAGGCACAAGTCTATGCATGTATCAAAACCAACATGACTATTGACTAATCACTCATGACAAGCTTGAAGATCGATTTACAACAATCACACAAAGATGTCAAGATTTTTCCCACAAAGATATAAGTGCATAAAGAACAAGCTAAGCTCGTAAATGCATAAGGCCATTTGTACGAAGGTACAAGGCAAAACTCACATGTGATATGTGCTCAAACATATACGATAATTTTTCACTTTTTATGTGGTTTTGGATTTTTACTCACACAAAACAAAGACATAAAAGTAAGATCAAAACAAAAACAATGCATATGAATAAATGCAAGATGCACAAAATGCATGAAGATATAACATACAATGCATGAGGGGTCCCACAAAGATCGAAAGAATTAGATCAAGAACCAAAAGAGCAAAAGCTCAACCATAAGAACCCTTCCTCATCCAAATAGAACGATTGTTTGGAATGAGTATCTCAAGAGAAGTGAGACGAGGGTTGGAAGAATGAGAACCGGAGATGCACATAGTCAAGGAGTTAAGAACATTAACATTTTCTTAATCAACATGCTATTTTAACTCAAAACCGGTTTACCCTTTTTAGCATAACTTCCAAGAAGCTCAAGTTTCTCTTTTCTTTTGAGAGCATGAAACTTAGAGCAATGAGGTCTTAGATGACCAAAGGCACCACAATGGTGACAAATACTGTGTTTAGGTCCACTAGGCTTTTTGAGAAGGGATCTAGCAACATGGTTTTGTTCTCTCTTCAACTTATAACATTGAGGTCTTATATGACCAATCACACCACAATGGTGGCAAGTTGGAACAAACTTAGATCCATCCAAAGCCTTAGATTGAGACCTAAATGGAGGCTTTGACTTAACAGCCTTTCTCTCCACCTTTTGATTTCTTTTATGTGGAGGAATGCACACCGATTTGTCCTTTGGGTTAGAACACACAAAAGACACAATATCGGGTACCACAACATGATTGCAACAAATATTTTCATCCTTTTTATCAATATTTTCAGCAATCAAACACTTGGCATGCATCTTAAGAGATTCATTTTCACATTTAAGATCATTAACAAGTTTGTTAGACAAAACAAGTTTAGCATCCAAGTCCATATTCAAACATTCAAACTCTTTCAGCTTTTCAAGAGAATTTTCAGCAAGATTCTTATATTTTTCAACCAATTTATTGGATTCATTGAGCTTAGCAATCAAATCATCATTTTCACAAATAAACTTGCTCAAATTCTTTTGAAACTTCTTTGCTTCTTTCTTCAAGAGTTTGTCAACAACACCCATAGATTCAAGTAACATGTCATCACAATTATGAGGATTAGCACTCATAGAGGCATTATCACAAACACCTGGCATGTTACATTCATCACCAACCAAATCAAGGCATACATAGCATAATCCATGGCAAATAAACACAAGGGGTCAAGGATCACACTTAGGTATTTAAACCACAACAAGTATACCTGCTTTGATACCAATTGAAAGTTCAATATGGTTATGAAATACCCTTGAATGTTTAGACCCCAAATTACAAAAATACCAATTCAAGCTT
Organism: Quercus variabilis; assembly: GCA_030445155.1. Taxonomy (NCBI): domain Eukaryota; kingdom Viridiplantae; phylum Streptophyta; class Magnoliopsida; order Fagales; family Fagaceae; genus Quercus; species Quercus variabilis. Next base: position 42,843,930 of record CP129446.1, on the reverse strand, counting down.
AATATCAAACAATTAATGTGCGGAATATGATAACAAGCTTATAACAGAATTGATAAAACAATCTAAGCCAAATATAAACACATCCACAACAGTAAATATAAGGCAAAGATAAAGGAAAGAGAGATGGAAATACACGGACAACACACGATGTGTTATCGAAGAGGAAACCGAAGTCCTCGGCGTAAAACCTCTCTGCCACCCTCCAAGCGGTCAATAATCCACTAGAAAATATAGTTGGGATACATGAACAGCAATAGACCCTTCAAGCCTAATCTACCCAGGTACCTAAGCCCTCCAAGCTTCTTGCTCCAACGAGGTTACGCCGAACCTTTTTCTTCTCTAGCTTATCGGATTCCGCTATAGCCCATAGCATCAACCAATATGAATTGGTCCCTTCCTAACTGCTTCCCAAAGCACTAAATAAACCTTCTCACAGATATGGGTATGGTGAGAAAAGGATTTGGTCAATAGCCTCTCAAGGATTTATCAATGGAGAGGAAGAGAGTAGAGAAATTTGTAGAGACTCTAAGGTAAAGATTGGGGACGAGGTAATCTTGTTTTTCTCTAGGGTTTCTCTCACAAAAATTCTCTCTAGAAGCTCTCTCAATATGATGGGTATAAGGGTGTATATATAGAAGGGTGAGAAAGGAATGCAAAACGTCAGTTTTTGCCAAACAGGGCAAGTTGGCGACTTGGTCTCGCGGCTTGTCCAAGTCGCGAGTTCAAGTCGCGACGTAACGGCCTGGCCAAACTGGAACTTTTGTCCTGTAGCGTGACAGCTAGCGCGACCCTTCAGCTTCCCAGTGTGCCTCTCACGTGCCAGCCTTTGGCGGCTTGCCAGTCGCGATCCACCCACGAGCCCTAGCCGCGAGCCTCTGTTTTCTTGCACACTCTTGAGCTTTTCTTCACATCTTCTCACATACTACCCTTACAATTTTCTCATCTAAATACAGGGTTACTAAGTGCTAAATTACAAGCAAATTGGTCATGAAATAAAGCCAATTAAATGGTTGATTAAATTCAACCTTACACATATCCACTTGGGATTCTCTATCAATATCGGCACCTAAGATTTCCAATGTATTCAGATTAGAGATCATCCTAAGATAATGCTCCCTCACTGAAGTACCTTCAACCATTTTGGTATTATAAATCTGCCTCATAGTTTCTTGCCTTGCAGAACGGCCTTGCTTACCAAACATCTCCTTCAGACTAAGCATAATGTCCGAAGCTAGTTCTACATCCTGCATTTGATGCTGTAGAACATTTGAAATAGATGCTAGGATATAGCACTTAGCCATCTCATTAGATTTCTGCCAACGATCATATCGCTGTTTTTCCTCAAGAGGAGCATCTAATGATGGAAAGCTAGGACATGGTTGAGTAAGCACATATTTGTGCTCTTCAACAGTAAGAACAATGTCCAAGTTTCTTTTCCAGTCAACATAGTTGGATCCAGTCAGTTTGTTTTGATTAAAAATAGCAACAAGTGGGCTAAATGATGCCATGATTTTAAATCTGAAAATAACAAACATGAGTATAATAAGTAAACTAGACATTATCAATTTAGCATATAAACATATATTATGGAACCTTATAAAACCATAAAATAATATATGCAACGACAAACCAATCCATGTCTATAATTCCTTGGTAGCAAGTTTATTATAAACACATTAATTGATTGAGAACTATTCTCATTATTAGTGCTATCATGATAACTCCTATCATACACTAATAATATGCCGTATTAGCTTTAGCTTCTAAGTGATAATGACATAGCTCCTTTGGGAGGTTAACATTACACTTAGTCTAGTGTACACCATTATCTAGAATCATGTGTAGCTACATTTCATCTCCCTTGTAATGTTTAAACTTGTAGTACCATGGAACAAAACACCCTCCTTTGGGATTGCGAGGCATATACGCCAAGACGAGGTGCTTGTCCACAATACTTTAAAAAGGTTAGTTCAATCTTGTAATACTATGAAGTAAACACCCTCCTTTGGGATCGCAAGGCATATACGCCAAGACGAGGTGCCTACCCACACTACTATGAACCGATAATGGAGGCCATGAGATCCAACCCTTGTATCTTTCTCCCACTAGATATTTTAAATTAAAGGTTTTTAAGATCGAGAGCCATATTAATGCTAGAAACCCTTGAAAAAATAATCCTAATCTCATTAGGAATAAATTTCATTAAATGAATACTTTAATCCTAGCATTAATATATATATATATATATCCATGTATCTCTATATGAATTGCAACAAATGAAATACACTTTAATATATGAATCCAAGACATCCAAGGCATATAAAATTTGAATGCATATGAACATTGTATCACTACCTTATATCAATAATCCGAATGCCTATGAATCCATATATATTTATTTATTTATATATATATTGGATGAATCCTTTATAAACTATTAACACATATAAGATGGCCATCAAGGCGATTAACATTAAATCGTCTTTCTATGGCCAAACGGTGCAAAACATAGTTCACATGCATGTGTCATCCAATCCGTATAAACAATTAACATTAAATTGTCGTATGCTTATAGGATGGCCAAGCGGTGCAAAAATAGTCCAAGCGGTGCAATAACTAAATACATGCACATGACGGTTATTTCAATACCATTCAATAACTACTCAAAACGGCCAATAATATCCAAGCCGTGCATATGACAGTTATTGCTTTGAAAGTGATATAAGGCAATGAAAGTGTTATCCCGTAACAGTGCCTTGGTCCAAAATGTTAAGTTTTAAACTTCTATCTTGACGGTTACATAACAACATCATCTAGAAGTCTATGGCCAAGAGAAATTCTTTTGAAGATGGAAATCCATATTAATAGAAATTCTCTTCACATCAACGCAAAGTCAATCACTTTCTCTTAAAACAAATTATGAAATCAAAAAACCTAAACGTGATTATATAGAACAATCACAACAGATTCAAGATTCCCATAACACTAAGAAAATGATTTTCTTTGATTCTAAAACTCAATCACATGCTATACAATCATGATATGAAAACCTGGCTCTGATACCAATTGTTGGTTAAATCTGATTTTGTATCTCATACAAAATACATAGCGGAAGCAATAAACAAGGATCTATTTCATTCATGATTGATAACTTGCACTATATAACTTCAAGAATTTAAGAACAAGATAGCGTACCTTGGTGTGGAGAAATTCAAAAACAAAAGATTATAAGTACTTGGGAACACTTTTAATCTTCACTCCAATTCCACTTTACGCCCAAGAAGTGTGGTCTCTCAATCAATTTTCAAGGGAGAATAATTGAGTGGTTTCACTCGCACATACACACCCCTTCACAATGGTGTCTCACTTTTTTTCTCTAATAAAAATTCTGTATGTCTCTCCCTTTATATATAATTGATTAACTAATTGGGCCGGCCTATTGGGCCTTTCCAATTGGGCTTTAATGTGTGGCTTGGAGTGGGACCAAAATGACCAATAAGACATTAGTTCCAATGGGCCTTGGGCTTTTCTGTCAACTCTTGACAAGTCCAAAGTTACCATTAATTATATTTAATACCACTATATAAATATAATTGCACTTTAGGCCTTATTAATAAATTATATCCCAAAACTTTATTATATATGCAACCCCTTCATTAAATATTCGTAGTAATTCAAAGTCATAAATATAGACTGTCACTTTGAAGATTACTACGTCTTAATCCTTGAGTACCTGGTTTAATCCTTTTAAGTTATTCATCATATATTTATGAAATCCAATTTCATAAATATATACTTTAGTAATATCTTACCAAAGTGGTTAGACTTAACTCTCTGAATAACTAAATCTATTAAACTTATCTCAAGGGAATATTTTAAATCTCTGTTAAGAGACTATGAATTCCATTTTGAGAATATATGTTCCATCAACACGAAATATGGCTACCCAACATACTGAGGTTTTGACCGTTACTTTAGATCTCACTCCTGATATGTCAAAGCAACCTACACTTCATGATTAGGTCCATTATTCTCTCAGGATTAAGAGTTCATGCAAATATAAGTTGTGAGATTTATTTTTCAATTGACAGTCGTTAGGAGAATAATAAATCTCATAGCGGTCCAGTTCAATATGTCTTAACTCTTAAAACATATTAACACATCAACTAGAAGTCTCCACTTCCATGATCAAGACAAATCATCTTAGTTGATATGTTATAGTCTTCGCAGATGAAATGCCCAATTTCATCACCGACTATGAACTAAAATTCTGAGTTTACAAAGAACTTGTGACTTATATCTTTTGTGACTAAATCACATAAATCACATACAATGCATCTCATGGACTAAATGATAATGTCTGAATATTCATGTTACTATTATTTTAGGTAATAATAAAACAACTTTATTAATTACAATATCAAGTCATACATCATGTCATACATAATGTCATACATAGCATCATACAATAGGATTTAAGGGCACTAATCCCAACATCTTCCTCCTTTATGTTGAAGATAGCATCACCCAACAGTGTAGTTATAGCATCGGGATCCATATAATCTGCCCAATCAATTGGGACCCAATCTATACCTCTCTCCTTTACTTCAAGAAGATTTATGTCACAATCGAGGAACAATTCAAATCCAGGCAACATTGTTTTTTATTTCGGATCATATTTCGTGGTTTAGGAAATCCTTAGTAACCCTGGCAATCCCCAGCTTTGATAAACTTCCCATTTAGTGTAGGAGTGTATGGCTTTAAAGGCTCTAGGAGGCTAGGAAGCTCCTTTTCTTTAGCTTTTGCACCAGCTGTTCTTCAGTTCCATCTCTAATAAGTCTTTATCTATAGGTTTATAGCCCAACCCAAAAGGTGGTGTGGCTGTGGGAATTGTTGGGACCTAAACGATTGCCTCTTTCACGGCCTTCCTTAGGCTCATCCTTGAAAAAAAAAAGTCATCTTCCTCATCATTGCTACCACATTGTTGTTGCCATAGGGATCAAAGTCTATAGGGATCTTTTCAACCTCTTTTATCCTTCTTTCAAAACCAGGTTTCTCAATCTCAAAGCCATCTAGGGTTACCAGTTCCTTCTCAGATTAGATACCAAAAAGGGCTTTGGGATGGTTAGAGTGTCCCTATATATAGTAACTATAGCTCCCTTATGCGGAAACCAAACCTTTTGGTATAAGGATGAAGGCACAACCTCTATATCATGAATCCATGGTTGCCTAAGAAGCATATTGAAGCATAAAGCTATGTTTAATACTTAAAACTCCACCTTTTGAACCATAGGTCCTATGGTGAGCTCTAGTGTTACTTTCCCCAAAACCTCCCTTCTGCTATTGTCATATGCTCTCACATGCTGATCAGATGGCACAAAATCTTCAATACTAAAGCCCAAAAAACTTGTGGTTTTTAATGGACATACATTTAAAGTACTTCCATCGTCAATTAAGACCATTGGTATCCTCTTCTCCTTGGCATCTATATTAATATGCAACGGGTCATTATGACGCTTCCCCTTTTTAGCCAAATCCTTATCAGAGTAGGAACTAGTAAGCTCCCTACTTATAGATCCAAGCATAGCATTCAAATCTTGAGAAGTGGTGGTTGTAGAGATTTGGATCTAATTGAGATGGTCTACCGAATTCTAGTAGTGTTTGTATAAGGCCATAAGTAAACCCCCATAAGGATATGTTTGCTTGTGTCTTTTATAACTGCTTAAGAATCTCATCCTCTTCATTAGGTGTTTGTTGGGCTGCCTTGTTCAGGGCTTCTATTGGGTTGTCTGTCTCCAAATGTGGGGGTTTGAAGTGTCTCCCCTATGGACACAACGGGTTTTGGAGTTGCCACCTAGTTTTTGCAATGGCATAGGAACCATATATATGGCGTCCTTTTGAGGAAGGACCTTTTGATCTTACTACTAGAATTATGGGTTTAAGGTGTTAGGCACCTAAAACTGCCTAAGCCTAAGGTTGGCTTCCTATTATTGTGTTTGATGTCTTAACCCTATTAAAGGCGTACTCAATATTGTATCTAACTCACACATACACTAGCATACATCTAAACACACAATATGACATCAATCATCCGTAACGATACATCTATCATGGCAAACCCTAGCATTCATTTAGCAAACAACCTATCATTCATCTAGCATACATGTCATGGCATTAAGGCATTTCATCATACCACAAACCCTAATCATACATCTAATTATGCTTCATCACATCACAAACCCTAATCATACATATAATCATGCTTCATGACATCATAAACCCTAGCATACATCTAATCATATCATATTACAACATCCAAGGTAGCAACATGGGTATTAAGAGATCCAAACAAACATGTGATAAAGCACAACCCATCAAAAAGCATATTCACATCTATCATTAAACAAAACCCTACTCGAAGATGCATGTTCATGTGAATGCATGACTTATCTTTTCTTACCTTGCTGCAACTCAGCACCTATGGCAATATGCATGAACATTTGAATGCGTGTTCATAATATTGAAATAAAGACAACACAAAGCAAACCCTAATTCTAACATGTGAAAGGCAAACATCTAATTAATCATGCAAAACAAAAGCTTTGAAAGCACAAAAACATGTAAAGGAGTCTAAACAAAAGTATACATGTGAAAGTAGAAGCAAAAACAGAAGAAAACAAAATTAGGGTTTCTGGGATGGTACATGCGTACACATGAACAACCCTACGTATGCATAATCAAGCTTGCGTATGTAGCCTTGATCATGCGCACGCGGGTTTTTGCCCAGAAACCCTAAAAACACAGCAAACACGGCACAATTTAAAACATAATTTCCAATAACCTAACATGCTTAAAACATTCAAAAAACATGAACCTAATCTAAGAAAACATGTTATAAGTATAAACAAAGCAAAGAAACAAATCAAAACATAAAATAAAAGCTCTTAGGCTTGATTTTTTACCGATCCCCTCAGTCAAATCTATCAAAAATGAATAACAAAGTGATTTGTAATCTTAAAATTCAAAGATCAAGGCTAGAAAAGACCCTAATCAAATAAAATTAACTTGAGGATGTTTTTTGAAAAACTCCCTCTTTGATTCACTATTTCTATTGAATCTTAGTGTTTTCCAGGGGGATTACTGTGTGTTTTTTAAAGGTACCATGTATGGCTATTTATATTGTGAAAATAGAGGCTTGGAATGGCTCCTAGACAATGTGGGATTCATTCCAACCCACATTCTTTAATGCAAAAAACTTGCCTTTCTAGTGCTTCTAAAGCCTTACCTGTGCATGCAGGCTCTTACCTATGTACGCAGGCTCTTATGCTACGTACGCAGGTTCATGCTTGCGTATGCAGGCTTAGGGTTTCTTTTGGCCTTTATTTTCCAAAAATATATTTTTAGCTCATTAAAAAGTTATATTTTCCATTTTAACATCTCCCAAGTCAATTTATAATATGATTGGACCCTAAACCAACCTTGAGCCTTACAATTTCAACATCATTGGGGAACGGGGCCCAAGTCATAAGGGGTACAAAATGCGGTATCTACAAATGCTCATTTTTTGATTCATGAGCTTTGTTCACGGAATCAAAAGAATAAGAGACAAAACATTTTGTTTTAATGTATGGCTTGGGCCCAACTTATGCACACGACACACATAATGCATACATGGGGTGGGGTGCGACTTCGTAGAGTCGCGTGGGATTCGTATGTTCGAATTCCTACCTTTGTTGCTCGGGAAATGGGCAACGATGAGTTCACTATCCTAGAACCTATTTTGCCAATTGCAAGCAAAAGGCAAGTGGCTCACTATCCTAGAGTTACTTAAAAAGAAAAAACAAACAAAGGTACTCTTACAAGCTCAAACAACTAAACAAACAAGGGTGCTTTTACGAGCTTAAAATATATATATATATATATATCTGTGGTTTCCATCTGGGGCTTTGGCCTCAAACTTCTCCAGGTGGCTTGCACCTCTTGTCTTTTCTATCTCTATCACTACCTATTCTTTGTGAAGCTCTTGCCTTAGGATGACCTTGATCTCTATCTCTATCTCTACCTCTTCTATTGTGCCTACATGTTTAACTACCTTAGGATATGTGCGCAAGTATGTATAATGTGTTTGCATGTTCAATTCCCTCGAGATAAGTGCACAAGTTCTGTCTATTTTGGCCCATGACGGAGCCTTGGGTGAAGGATCCACTAGGGATGATAAAGGGGAACTTACTGGGGAGTATGATCTTCTTGAAACTTTGGTGACCCTCGAGGGAGCCTTCTTGTTCAGGAAAAAGAACTTGAGAAGTTTGGTGATTTGAACCTACGAGGAAGTCCCTGAAAATGTGTGGTCCACTAGGGAAGATTTTCTCTCTTTCTTTATGACTCACTAGGGAACCTGTGTTGACTCTACCCATGAGGGGGCTTCATCAGCTCCATGGGGGTTATCTTCTTCACAACTCACGAAGGGGTTGCCATCTTGCATTGGAGTCATGGGGGAGTCCCTTCACAATATTGTACTTTACTGGGGATTCGCTTGAAAATTTGAACTCACGATGGAGTTCTTTTGATGGCTTATGGTTCATTAAAGGATTCCATTAATGCTTTCAATCTGCTATGGATGCTTGTGCGGTCTTTATGTCTCTTACCCAATTGAGGGTATTTTGGTCATTTTGTCATGTTTTTGAATTTTTTTGCTTCTACCTTTTGGGAATCCACTAGAGATTTTGAAATTTTATTTTATGACTTCTAGGTGTATTCTTGAATTTTCCTTTGCACTTCAAGCCTCCTGAGGACTCCATGGGGATATATAATTTTTTTTTTTGCTAAACTGCACGTAGTTTAATGGTGGACTAAACTACATGTAGTTTAGTCACCTAATGTGTTCCCACTTCTTCATATTTCCTCCACGGTTACCAATTTTTTTTTTTTTCTCTTCTTCATCTTCCTCACCTCTTCATATTCTAACTCTTCAAATTTCTCTCTCTCTCTCTCTCTCTCTCTCACAATCTAATCATTCCCTCTCTAATCTCTCTAAAACTCTCCTTCCCAAAACTTCCTCATCTTCTCCATGGCACCTGAGTCCAAGAAAACCTCCTACATGCTTTCAAGCGACGCCTTCAACCTCAACCATTGGAGTGGGGCAGTGAGGTTGCTAGAGCCTCCTTCTTCGACATACCGGCCGAAGGATCATCTTTAGGCAAATTCCTGGGTCAAATTGGTGAGTTTTTCATTTTTTACTTTTTTATTTTTTAGTTTTCCTTTGATCTTCTATTTTAATCTGTTTTTGGACTCACAAATGCTTGGATTTTGTTGTGGGATAGGTTTAGATGAAAACCTGACACCTTAAGAGGGGTAGAAACATGTTTAGGATGGATTTTGGTTGAGATATGCATGAAACTATCGAAGAACAACTCTTTGCATTGGTTCATGCGTACAAGAACTCGAGCCTGCGTATGCGGCTTAGATTCATATGTACACAACCTCTCTTCCTACGTACGCTAGCTTGTTCTTAAGAGCCTGCATACATGGGCTTTATGTCTATGTACGCAGGCTTTGGTTCATATACACACACTGCTAGGCAGAAACCCTGTTTTGACAATTTTGAAATGTGATTCTAACACCATTTTGCACCTCATTAGGAATCTCAAACTCTCTTTTCATTGTTCCTTAATTCAAATTATGAATCTAACGTTACCATACTCTTTTTTGTAGGATATATCCTCGTATTCTGGTAAGGGTAGTAATAACAAGGTAGCTGAGTGGAATGAGGAGTTGGCTGATGCAACAAAGGTCATATTCGTGCCGTGGGCTTTGAGCCCATCATTTGTCTTCTATTGGAGAGGTTGGCGAGCGCCATCTTGGCACAATGTCTTGTTGAGAGGTGATGGGACACTACCTACACCTTCCATATTGTTGAGAAGGAGATAACTGTGACTCCCCGAGACTTTCACCACATGACCGGCTTTAGGTGTGATGGTACTATCATAAACTTAGAGGGCGAGTCAAGCACTTGGTTGGCAATTGACTTGCTCAGGAGGAGGTACTCTTCAGACAGGATCTGCTACTTTGACATTAAGGCGAATTACAAACCCCTTCCTTAGGAGACAGCTGTGGACCATGCCTAGATGGCTAGGGCATTCCTGCTGTATATTCTAGGGGCATATCTCTTTGCTAATGGAGGGTAGTTTGTATCCTTGAGGTGGCTAGCCCTCTTTCGTGACTTTGGGGCTGCTAAGGGAGCTAGCTGGGGGCAGGCATGTCTTGCCTATCTATATTTGTGCCTAGACACAGTTAGCCGGGGGACCTTGTGCCAGTTGTTGGGGCCTTGGAAGCTTCTGGAGGCTAGTTTCTTTCTTTTTTATTTTGTAGCTCTTGTATATGCTAAAGAAAATTGTAACCCCTGTTCTTGCAAACTGTCTTCGTACTCTATTTTTCCTTGCAAACTGTCATCTTGTAAACTATATTTACCTTCTACGTTATGTTCTTGCAAACTGTATATACTTATACACTATAATTCTTGCAAACTGTATTTACTTGTACACTATAATTCTTGCAAACCGTATTTACTTGTACACTATAATTTTTGCAAACCATATTCATGCCTCCCCTTTCTTTTCCTTTTTAGCGTTGGGCTGTTCGATATGGCCTTATCATTCTACGGCTGAACCCAAGCCTTAAAATCTCTCTTGTCTTCTGATGATGTGAGTTTGATATTCAATGCCTTTCATTGTGTTTTTTCACATGCTTCTTATGCTTTCTTTCTAACCTCATGCACTTTCACAAATCAACTAGAATCTGTGGGCCGATGTTCTTCCTACTACTATTACTGATTTTGTGACATCTGCTGCCGTTGCCTCTAAGATCACCTAGCCTTTAGAGGGCGTGGGTTTGAGGCTGCTATATTTGGCAGAGTGAGTGCATTGCCAAATGGTGGGCAAGGACGCCCCACAGGTGCCTATGGACTTGCCGAAGTTTATGCTTGCCACACTTTCTATGACTGATGCTGAGTACGCCCTATGAAGTCCTAGTGTGGCCTATGTCAACCAGCTTAAGGAGGAGTTGGACTATGATGAGTTCAAATGCACTCGCCACATCCCTCCCTTACTATAGAGGTATCGCTCTTTTATTCCCGTCTTTTCCATTCCTACTCTCTTCTTTTGCAATCTTGTATATGGTGATATTTAACTCAAATACTTGTACCAAGATGCCCCTGCTCCCAGCGTTCCTATTGACCCTCCTCATTTGCCCTAAACAGCCTATGCTTATTACCCTGATGGCTTGTTTAGGAAGCGTCTCGTACCTCACAACACAAATGTCATGGGCTGCCCATTTCCGAACGGCACACGAGTGATGAGTTCTCTTTTATTTCTTTCTTCTTTGTTTCTTTTTCTCTTGCATCTTTCAACTGCTCATTCTATTATGTTTTCCTTCAAATTTCAGCCCACTATCCAGGAGCATGAGGAGTTGGTTTGGTTGGCTAGGATTCTCAAGCTGGAGGTGACTCAATATTCGAAGGACTTGTACGGCCCTAAAGGACTGGATTATCCTGGTGGTGATGATGATAATAATGGTGATGGTAATGGTGATGAGGACTTGGAGGTGAACCCTAGTCACCGACCTAGGAAGAGGCATTTTCAGTGATCCTTGAAGACAAACAGATAGACACACAGCATACAGCATAGCATAGCATATCTCTTTCTTTTTGTTACTTTTATTATTATTTTCTCTTTTTAGCACACATTTCTTAATTTTGGATTTAGTTTGAGACATCGAGTTGTATTTTAATAACGTCTTTTACGTTCATGCTTTTTATATGTACTTAATTTACAACTTATGGGAATGGATGCACAATTCTATGCTTTTCGTATCTTTTGTAGATACTGTATTTTGTCCAACCTTAAATCTGGTGGAACTCGAGTTTTAAATCAAGGGTCTCAAGGGCTTATTTTAACGTGACATTAAAAATATTAAAATTCTCTTCATTTTCATATCCAAAGACAAAAATCAGGCTTGAGTTAATCGAATTGTTATGAAAATAAGAAATTTGCCAGTCGCAAGTTTGCCAGTAAAAGGTGCTTTATTTCTTAAATTGAAAATTGTTTTCCCTTGAAATGCATTAAAGATCATATCTAACATATTGCTGGAGTTTTCGAGATTGCTTTGGTGAGCTACATTTGACATGGAAATTAGTCTTGACATATGCTCGAATTATCATTTAATGTGGGGTTTTAGCTGGATTTATCAAGAAATGCTTGTCACTAGTTTTATTTGGGTCCGACAGTTTCACATTTATTTTAATTTGGTCCCGTGATGTTTATCTCTTGATGAATTTATCTAACTATCCTAACATTTTATTGAGTGTGTTTAAGGTTCGTTGATCATTGGTGAGTGTAAAAACTGAGTGGTCGATTTATGAGAAATAGCTTGTATTTTGTTTCTAGAGTATTCCCAAGTAGGCAATTTTGGACTTATCTGCCATGTGCCAGCTCATAGTGCATGCTTAGACAGCACGCACACTCCCATACAAATACTCACTACAGACCTTAATGCCCTAGGCACATAAAGACCCACGGCTTGGGCACCCTTTCTGCCTCTCCCCCATCTCTTCCTATCTCCTTTATCATTCTCTCATCCAAAAACCCTCACAATAGATCCAAGAGATTTCCTAAAAGAAAAACCAGAAATAGCTCAATGCAAAATACCCAGAAAAGCAACCTAAAAACAGTCTAAAAACCCAGATAAACCCAAAAAAATAACCCAGAAAACCCAAAGAGCAAAGAAACCAAAAAGAAGTAGATTCAAAACATCAACAGAGAATCTACACAAACATGAGCTTCTTTTTACTTATCTCCTTACTCATTTTTTTAGGGTTTTGCTAGTTGAATCTAACTTGCTTATTGTGTTTCCCTTTTAGCCAAGCATCAATAGAAGCAACAAAATAGAGAGAACAAAAAGAAAAATATAAGTAGAAAGAGTACAGTAACTGGGTAAACCCTAAACTCTTTTCCTTTTCCCTGTTTCTTTCCTTTCATAATACCACTGTGTCCTGACACGCACATACATTCTGTGACTCTTTGGTTCACACACGCACATACACACTGTGGTTTTTGTCTACAATATTTTTCTCTACACACTTTACATGCTCACAGAGCCTCACCACACTAAACACACATAGTACATAAGCCCAGGAAGCCCTCTAACTTACCTTTTATGGGGTGAGTGTTCCTCACACGCTACCATATAGACCCACACACCCCTGCGTGTGAGGACACGCGCCGCTCAAGCCTTTATTCTTGGCAAATTCGTGAGACTTTTCACCCCCACTCACCTTTTTGTGGATCATGTGCCATTCAGTGGTCTTGTAGGTGCTAGATTGAAGGTGGGTTTTGAGGATGAGTGTGAGAGAGCAGAAATCAGAGATTGAGAGACTTAGGGAGATATTGGTTTGGATTTAGACCAAGAGAAGGTTGAAGTGATGATATAGGAAATCATCCTCATAGTGGTGTTGGCTGAGTTTTGTAGTGGAACAGGGAGGCCATGCTTGTTTAGATCAAAGAAAGGAGAAGAGAACCGATTAGAGAGAATGAGTTTGGGGTTGAACCTTGTAAGGTTGGATTTGATCAACCATGTTGTTGGCTTTATTCCGTGCCAATTTTCTTGTAATTCAGCATTTAGAAACCCTGTATTTATGTGGAAATCATGTAAGGATAGTGTGTGAGAGAGTGTGAAGAAAAGCTCAAGAGTGTGCACTTAGTAGGGCCTTGCAACTGGATCTTGCGGCTAGGAAGCCACCAAAGGAGGCACATGTGTGAAGCATGCAGAGGAGCTGAAGAGTCACGCCAGTTGGAGTACTACAGGACAAAACTTCCAGTCTGGCCAAGCAGTTAGCTCGTGAGTCAGTCAAGTCGCGAGGCCAAGTCATCAGACCACTCTGTTTGGGAAAAACTGACCTTTCGTATTCTAAACACACACCAGTATAAATACCCCTTATACCCACGTATTGTAGAGAGCTTCCAGAGAGAATTTTGATAGAGAAACCCTAGAGAAAAACAAGATTGACTCATCCATAATCTTTATACTTGAATTATCCAAATTCCTCTACTCTCCCCTCTCCATTGACACATCCTTGAGAGGTACTGTAACGTCCCGTCAATATATATATATATATATATAAGAAAAGTCAATATTAGATTTTGGGTTCCCACGTGCCCCCCACCTAACCCCACTACCCACCACACAATCACTCCATCTTATCTCCTCATTGGCTGGCTCACTCTCTGCCTTTCTTTCTTTTCATTTTTTTTTTCTCTCATACGCTCCTCTCTACTCTCATCCTCTCTACCGGCACTTCCACACCACCATTTCCACCATCATTTTCCAATAAGATCACCGGAAAATTCTTGAGAACCCATAAACACCTTCACATCCTTTTTTGGAGGTAAAAAAATTCTAATCTTTTTGGTGGGTTTTACATTTTTGCTTGAGGTTATTTTTATCTAAGCTTTAATAATGATACCCATGTGATTTATGAGCATTGGAAGTGATATTTATGTGTTTTTATGTATGGGTTTTGTATTGGTGGAATTATTTGTCGAATGGGTATATAATTTGTGCTATTGATGACTACCTAAGGTTTATTTATGGTGAAAAATTTAGAGGTTTTGAGTTATAACATTATTAAGAGCAGAGTATTTGGGTAGTTGAATTCAAGGACAACTAGGCCTCTAAAGCATGGATAGAAGATAGAGATTGAGATAGAGAGAAAGAACAGAGAAAAGGAATGTTCAATTCACAAAATGGTTCAATGCCCCTTTACAATCTATTATCCAACTATATACTTATAACCCTTCCCAACCGTAGCTATGTAACTACCTTGTAACTACCATGACAACTCATCAATCTAACTAACTCTTACATCAACTAACTCACACACACACAGCCTCTTTACACATGTCACTAGCTATAATACATATGCAATGCATATGTAACAGACACACATAACCACACTAGAAGCCTCCCTAACAGCTGTGCACACATGCTGCATTAGCAACTCCTGCCCACACACCATCAGCCTAAGCACCTTTTGTAGCACCCCTTCATGCAGCACCACATGCCTCCTCATGCAGCACCACCTGCATTAGCCATCAGCACCAGTTGCACTCGTGCCAACACTCATCTACAATTGGATTCCTAACAAACATGTGATGGTTGGTAAATCTAATTTTTCCATTGCTATTGGGTTTATTTCGAGTTAGTTGATATTCTAAATTCCTTGTCTTGGAGGATATTTTGATTGTGCTTTCATGGGTCTCTTAATGATGTAGTGTAAATTTTATGGAAGCTAGTCATAATGTTGGAGATGATATTAAGTGGATCAACTTTATAACTTGGATTTTATGCCTTGTGAATCAATTTTTTGAGAAACTTTATGAAAGCTCGAAAATGTGTTGAAAACACAAGAGCTGTTTGAACCCCTAATTAAAAGTTATGACTGGATTGATTTTACACTAACTTAATACTAAGTACAGAATAGTGTAAAAGTGAGCAAATAAACAAACAAGCTACTCTAATCCATAATAAAAGCAACACAGCAGTAAAATAGAAAGTAAAAGAGTAGAGAAAAGAGATGAAACACAAGATAACATGCTGATATGTTATCGAAGAGGAAACCGAAGTACTTGGCAAAAAACCTCTCCGCTGCCTTCCAAGTGGTAATCGATCTACTAGACAATCAGTTGGGATACATGGATTTGCAAAAGACCCTCCAAGCCTAATCTACCTAATGTACCTAAGCCTTCCAAGCTCCTACTCCAACAAGGCTTCTCGGAACTGTGACTTGTCTAGCTCTCTGGATGCCGCAACAAGCTCCATGTTGCATCTGCCATCCTTGACTTCTTCCAATACTTCCCAACAACACCAAAACTTCACTTGACACTCTGAAAGGGTGTGGTAAGTGTTTAAGCTATCAACTTCTCAATGGTATGGAAATGGAGAGGTAGGAGTTGAGGAAATTCCACAAGCAAATGTGTAGAGGATTGTGAGTATAACAATCTCTAACTTTCAAGGTGTTTGTCTAGACTTTTCTCTTAGAAGCACTCCTTAGCTTTTGTGGGTAATGTGGGTATAAAGAGTGTAGGCATAGACAGCATGTATCAGAATGGACAGGCTGGCAAAACAGAATGTCTTACGGGTGTATCGCGGGAAGGCCTTACCAGCGAGATACTCGTGAGACACAGCTGTCTCCATCTTGGCCTGACTCTTCGCATTCTAGCATGCACAAGGCACAAGAGTCACTTCACGGGATGCTTAGTCACGAGATACCCGTGAGAACACTTCAGCCTTTAATAGCTTGAGTCTTCACACACACTCTCTCTATCACACAACCCTTACAATCAAATCCCACAATAAATACAGGGTACAAAAGATTGAACAATAATTACAATCAAATTTGTCACGGAATAAAAGCCAACAAAAACATATAGTTGTAAATAACAACTTTATACTTTAGAAGTGATATACATTATTATTGATGAGGTTAAATACTAAGCTTGTCTAATTAAGTGCTCTTTTGGCAATTCCTAAATTGTAACTAGATACAATTTCAAGCTCTATGCTTATTGTGATAGGTTTATTTGATATTGTTTAGGTTCTAACTAATCTCCTTGGAACTGGGAGAATTAGGCTTTTGCGGTTGCGAGGTAAGTAGCTTTTTAATGGGATTTTTGAAAAATAACATAAATGTTGTTTGGGTTAGACACATTTTTGGAAATTACCTATGAAAACTATATTTTCCTAAAAACGTTTGTGTCGTAACCTTAATATATATATATAAGATTATGTATGAAAATGCATCATATTTGGTATTGCATTTGGGGAAATGTATGAATTATTGATATGGAAAAATAAGCATCTTTATTTAATCTTTGATAAGAAAATCATTGATTTTATGGTATATTGAAAAATTTAGAGATGCTTGTCTTGTATTATTTGGGAAATTGATAGAAAATCTCTTGACAAGAATGAAGTTGAAAACCTTACAAACTTTGTAGAAGTTAGATTATTTAATGTTTTTTGAAACTACTTGGATATGAACTATGTGTTTCAAAGTAATGTAACCTGTGAGTTTATGTGGTTTTAACATCATTCCATGTGTGATTTCCTGGTGATCACTCGATTTGGTTTTCGTGGTCTTGGTGACAATGGAATCAAGTCTAGGTCAGTGCCCTTTCACTTTGGATGATGCGTTGTTCCCGGCTGTCCATAGGGGGAAGAGGATTCCTTGATTGTGTGTCAGTCAGGCTGCTACCCATGGGACCAAGAGCCCACATGCAAGAGAGGTCCTATTTGACGCACTTTCTCTGCTGCCCATAGGGGCAGAGAAAAACCTTGAGAGTATGGGTGAGGCTGCTGTCCATGGGGCCAAAAGTCTGCATACCAGAGAGGACAATATCATGCCAGTTGTGAATGGGTGGATCCCTTGACCGATCTATATGTTAATGTGGTATATTTGAGATAAATTACCATATGTTAGATTTTATGGCTTTGGAATTATATTATTAGTACTTACAGATTATAGTATATGGTTTCAAGATATTTACTTTGAGGAACTTGTATTTCATTATTAAATCATTGTTGTCATATTATTATTATTGTAAATGAAACTTGCATTTCCCCCACCCTCATTAATTACACTACTTACTGGGCTCTGTCTCATCCTATTATTTTATAATCTTTTCAGAGTAGGCAACAGTCTTTTGAGATAGCTTTTTAATGGCTAATAGTAGTTAGACTAATTACTGATAGAGGTTGAACTTTTGTAATAGGTATGTTAGATGGTGTACATCTTAGAATAGGCTTGACTCATTCTTTTGTATATTATAGTGGTTGAGACGTTATTCCCACTAATGGGACAAGCTGATGATATGTAATTAATTATTCAGACCTCTATTCTTTTGTGGCCAATGGTCTTTGTAATTATTGCTTAGAGTTCTAACTTACTTTAAGGGTATATTCAATGGAATTATTACGATAATTCTTGATGTTGGCCCTTGATATGATTTTTGTGGATTGGATTGTCAAAAAGGAAAAAAAAAAATCTATAGGTACTTTGAGGTGTCTTTCTTATGCTTTGGACCCTTTCAGGTTTGGGGTGTGACAGGCATATTAGCCAAATCCTTATCTCACCATACCTATATCTGTGAGAAGGCTTTTAGCTGCTTGGGAAGCAGTTCAGAAGGGACCAATTTGTAACACCCGCCTCACTCAAATATAATTTCATTGCTTCTAAAGTGAAATTGATGAATTATTTAATTTTGAAGGTGATATTATTATTGAACGATTTTAGACCCCTTAAACTAACCAGATTAATCTAGTTAATTAGCCAAGTTGTTACTTAGTCAAATTATACAATTCTAAGTTATCATAAACATACAATCATATCAAAGTATAAAGCAGCGGAATAAAAAATAACACAAGATATGATCACCTAGGAAAACCAAACCGTTAAAAAACCTGGGGAGGATTTAACCTAACTATCCTCAAGGTAAACCTGAATCCACTATGAAACAATTGAAGTTCATATAAAAGGACTTACAAGCTCCCCACCTGACTTCCTAATGCTACCCACCAGTAGAACTTACTGACAAGACCACGTGCAAGCTCTGAATCCACGGACTCCTTCTTTCTTGGATTCTCCAATCAGCTACAAGCACTCACGCTTGTTATTCTTTAAACTCCAATGGCAGCAACCGAGTTGATCATCAAGATTTTGAAGTAATCTCTACATAGAAAACTCTAAACTTTGTGTAAAGAAGAACTCCTCTAGATCTCAGAAGAAATTTACACAAAACAAAAAAGTATGAGCAATAATACAACAGGAGCAACTCTAAAAACGAGGCTAGGGTTTTTCTTTATATACCTAGGGTAAAAACAGAAAACCCAAACGTTTAATGAGTTAGGGCTAAGCTGGAATATTCTGCAGAAAAACATTCTGCCCGAGATTCGATCGATCGAGTCTTTCTTTCAATCGATCGAGCCAAGCCGAAATGTACCAATGCATCTGCAGCCTCTCGATTCCAACTTTACATGAAAGACCCAGCTTTGAGCAAGCCTAAACAAGACTTAAACATATTGTTTTGATCATGGTTTGCCAACATTACATGTTAGAGTTCTAAATACATAAATTCCTAAATCTTTAGAACCTAACAAACTCCCCCTTTGGCAATCTGTGACAAAACACAAACTAAAGCTCAAAGTTTACAAGAGAAAGCCCTTTACATAAATAATGCTCATAAAAACTAAAATTCAATTCTAACTACTATCCATCAGTTGCAAGTGTAGACAGCAGCTCAATTGAATCAACCTGTATATTCTTGAAACACTCAACAAACACATGAACGCATGTGTGGCAGAAAATAGTAAATAAACAAGTATAATATTCTTGTATAATTCACATAGAAACATATATTAATGAATAATATCATAAATATAAAACAATAAACAGTGAATCCAAAGACACAAGAATCATGTATATATCATGTATATCAAAAAACAATGTAAGTCCCCCTAACATGAATATCCCCCCCAAAAATGATATACACAGTGAAGCACCTAGATATAATCTAATATCTTCACTAGCTCCACTAGCTCCTCAAAGCAAAAAAAAACTCTCCCCCTAACTACAAAACTCCTTTACAAAGTCTACTCCCCCTTTTTGTGACAAAATGCCAAAGGGCAATCCAATCCATCATCAAAAGGAGGTGGTGAGGGTGAACGAACATGTGCCAGATCAGCTCGCAACGCACGGATCTCGTTAAGCAAGTCCACCAAAATCTGACCATGAGCTGCCTGAATGGTCATGACAGTCTCCAAAGTACGATGGATATCAAAGTCACCCGATAGAGGTGGAGGATCATCAGCAGTAACAGCAGTATCAGGATCAGGAACAGCCTCACTAGCAAGACCTGTAGAAGAAAAGGGAGGAGGTGCGGAACTAGAAAGCTCAGACCTAGGGTGTTTAGAGCCAGCTCGAAGGTGAGCAGCCCTCTGCCTAAGAAAAGACGCACATATAGGAGCAATCATATGAACAGGATTATAGGAAGGGAAACCACTAAGATCAAGATAAAGTAAAATCCTATGAATGAAAATAAAATGAACAAGAGCATGTGAAGAAGATGAACTCCTATAAACTTTGTTCAAAGAACGAAGAAACAAATAAGGAAAACTGATAGGAGCATCAATGAGAAGAGCATACAAAAATACACACTGCTCGAGAGGAATGGTGTGAAGATGAGAAATCGGCCAGATAGAGTGACACACTATCCTAAAGAAGATATAGTGCAACGCAGAAAGCTCAGCAAAGGTGATCCTAGGATCAGAACCCTACTGGATAGAAGACCCAGTGATGTAAGACATGACATCACTCAAAATAGGAGACTCATCATAAGGATAGACTAGGTGCTGGACCAAGGGTACCTCAAGAGCATTAGCCACTACCGAAGGAGTAATGGAGTACTCTACGCCTCGTATCCAACTCTTTACCAAAGTGTTGGAATCATAGACGCGGATAGAGATGTTCGAGAAGAACTCTCTAATCAGGGTAGCTGGAGGAGGAGGATTAGAAACATCCAACAGTGGTAACCAGCCCCGACGCTCAAAGTTTGCCCTAATGGCAGGATTAAGCTCACCTAAGATGACAGAACGCTCAGACCAAATCTTTCTCTTAAGGTTCAGCTTCTCATAAGTTTCTTGGTATTTCTCACTCGAAAACCTCTCACGGTCAAAGGAAGGAGGGGAAGGAGTAGGTGAGGGGGTAGACCTACGAGCCCTAGTCTTCCTTGGCATAGTGCTAAGGAAAGGATAGAGATACAAAGAGAAAACCAAAAAATAACACAAAGACCAAGGGCAGACTGCAAGTTAGCACAAACAGAGATAGAACAAAAATCTATATGATGCATGAACAACCATAATGTCGTGATGCATGTACTAATGCAGTAAGCAAAGTTCAAATTAAGTTCAATTTGCACAAAATTGGCTTGAGCATAGAGTTTCTAACAAAAACCCTAAAAATTTGAAAAACCACTTGAGAATTTTGAAACAGATTGATGAATTGAGCATTACATAACACAACACAACACACAAATTATAATGCTTAATTACATCAAAATAACAAGCCAATTTCATCAATTTCAATCTAATTGAACAAAATCCCCAATTCAGAATTAATACAAACCCTAGAAATTTCAATTTTTCACAAACCCCAAAATTGATCAAAATAAACTAGCAAGATCATGTTTATATCATGTCCCTATAAAAACCCATTGATCAATTGCACAAATTTAGGCTTGAATCAACAAAAATCCTAAAAAGAAAAAGGTTTGAAAATTTGAGTGAAAATGCATAAAAAATGTAAATAAACTAAAAAAGGAAGGGCAAAAGAGACTTACTGGCTTGAGGAAAGAGAATCTTTGCAAAAAATTTGGAGGAAAACGACAAAAAATTGACTGTAGAGCCTTGCTTAGTCGGAGAGAGAAGAAAAGTTTGAAAATTTTTTTTTGAAAAAGTGTTTGAATCAGTCAAGAACATTGTTTTAAAAAACCTGATTCACGACTTTTGATTGATCGAAAATTACATTCGATCGATCGAATCAATCCGAGATTTTTAAAAGAATTTTAAATATTTTCAATCGATCGAAAAACAGCTTGGATTGATCAAAACAGACAGCGGCTCACAGTATTTTGAGAAAATTATAGTTTTGAAAAACTCAAACTAGTTTTTGAAAATAACTCCTCAAAGCATTAAACAAAATGCTTGAGTATGAGATGTAATGGAATGCGTTTTCAAAAACCCAAATTTTTAATCCCAGTTTCTCCAAAGAAAGTTTTAGCCATTCTCCCTTTAAATTCTCAAGCAAACAAAATGTTTTGCATAATACTCAAGGTATTTTCAAACTTGGTTGGTCAGACCAAAAACACACACAATTATATGTACAGTGTTTAGCAAAAAGTAACTTGTGTAGTGTGTGCAAACTAGCAAAAACTTGAGATACAGTGAGGTGATATGTGAATAAAAAACAATCACAAAGTCTACAAAATTCATCACACAGAATTTGAAAGAGACTATCACCTAAAGAGTTACATCCTATAACTTCCACATCTCCTAGAACATAAGCTTGCAATCATGTATGTTTCTTGAATTTTGCCTCATTATTTTTTTTTTTTTTTTGGTGGATTGGCATCAAGCCTAATAATACACACCAATTTTAATTATGTGGAATGAAATCAAGCCTAATAGTACACACCAATTTTAAGCATTAAGCAATTAATCGAGGTTATACCTTATATTCTTTTTGTGCATGTGCTACACTTTCTCGAGCACAAAATCTTATGATATGCACTAAGGTATTCATGATTGGCTAGTGAACAGTGGCGAGATGGTTATTTATGCCTTTCTCAAAATGATCAAATCCGACAGTCAAATAACATGTGATTTCAAGATCAAGATAAAGTGATAAACACCATAAACATCTTTTCCACACAACATGCACTACAAAGTTTTGACTAGTCAAGTGCAATAAGTAAGCTCATCAAAACTAAACAAGGTCCATAAGACATGTTATGTGTAAATAAATTGACCAACCTTGTTTTCAAAGTCCAAGAAAAATAGTGCTAAACATATTTTGCTTTTTTTTTTTTTTTTTTTCTTTTTTTTTTTTTTTAATTTTAAAAGAGAAAACAAATAAATTCTAGAATGAAACGCATGAATGTAATGCAATGCAAGTTCTAGAACAAAAACACAAAAACCAAAGAACAATGGTCACAAAGGAATGAGCAATGAAGCACAAGAACCATATCAGAAAGACTCAATTAGATCGAGTCTTTTGCATCCAAAACCTTTAGATGCACCATGAGTATTGGAGTTCTTATTCACATTCGAGTGATTTCCAACTTTAGGATTGGAATAAAGGTTCAAAGCCTTTACCAATTCACCAATGAGTGCCATAGGATATTGTGCTTGAGGCACAGGCACTTTTGGTTTGTTTGCTCTCTTAGCAGCTTGAAGCTTGTAACAGTTAGGATGAATATGTCTAGACTTTCCACAAAAATGACAAACCCAAGCAGGTTTTTCATGCATCTTGTCCTTAGAAAGGGTAGAATCTTTAGGTTTGGACTCTCTTAGATCAACCCTAATCTTCTTAGGGGGTGAAACTTCTATAGGTTGGACAACCTCACTCACAGGAGGTTTAACAGTTTCACTCACAACCTCACTTACGGAAGGTTCAGAAGAAGATGAAGGAACGAAGTTCGTGGAAGTAGGTGCAGACACAGAGATGCTTTCAACATATCATAAACCAGATTTGTCATAATGATACTTTTGAACATTCAGCATTTGATTAAGTTTAAAACTAACAGGTCTAGCAACAGATAAATCATGTTCCAAAGATTTAACTTTATCAAGTAAAAGCATGTTCTCAGATTTCACATGATTCAAAAGATCATTAGCATCAAATAATTTAACAAGAAAATTTTTCTTTTCAAGCTCAAGAGAATCAATTTTCTTCAGGCCAAGTTCAACATTCATAGCATCCTTTGTAGCAACTTTGCAAAGTTTATTATAGGCCTCTTGAAGATCTGCATCCTCAGAAAGTTCCCCATCAGAAGGGTTCTCTTCAATAGATATACTTTCATTGACTACAGCAGTAGCAGTGAAAGTAATAAAGTTTCTGATAGGTCACAATCTGAATGACCCCTTGTGATTAACCCTAATTAATTAATTTAGCCAAGTAATTAATTAATCAATTAATCATGCAATTTTGTGGAAGCACAAACAAATCACCAATCAACTAGATAAGCAGTGGAAAATAAATAACATGGTGATTTGTTTACGAATGGAGAAAACCCTAATGGCAAAAACCCCACTGGGTGATTTTCAGGTCACCACTCCCGAAACTCCACTATTATCAAATCAAGCGGTTACAAATAAAGGAATCCCAAGTACCTTACCAACCTACAGTTGAACCCTTACCCCAGTACCCAATTGGACTTGATCTGTAGTGACAGTTTCCACCTTTGATGCACGGCTCCCAAGTACGTGACTAACCAATTGCGCGGATCCAAGTACGCGACTTCAGAACACCAACTAAGGAAGAATGGTTGGCTGCAAAGTTCTTCAGATCATCCTTTCTGATGAAGAGCAGGAAGATGCTTAGTTACAAAACCCTATGGTGCAAATACACAGCAACTTCTTGATGGAAGATGAACTAGGTCAAGAACTTCGTCTATTGATCACAATTTGCTTAAACAGAGATTTCTTAATGAATATGCAACTTGTGTCACCCAAAAAAGCTCTTAAAATAATCCTTTTATATGTTTAGGGTTAGAGGAAAAGAAAGCCCAAAAACATATTCACGGATCCCAAGAAAATTAGATTAGAAATCTAACTTTTTAAATCTCGACAGATAGCAGGTGTCGAGGTACCTATCGAGAGGTGTCGAGCTTTAAAAATTCTGCACTTCAACTTGCTTTCTCTTGGACAGACTTGATGACTTCAATACTTGATCTTGAAACATTGTTTCTTGAAATATTAAAAACACCTAGAACTACCCAATTACAAGCAGAGTGCGTTTTGTCAAAGGATTAGCCAATTTACATAATTAAGTGACATATGTTCTTAAACAAGTTAAAACATATATGTCCTAATAGTTTCCATCCTCGTCACATCCAGGCTCATCATCAGAAACCTCATTATCACTAAGTGTTACAGTCATAGCTTTACCCTTAGACCTCAAGAAAGTAGGACATTCAAATTTAACATGACCATACCCTTAACAGCCAAAACACTGAGCACCTAAAGAATTGTTTGAAGATTAACCAACTTTATCTCTAGGTTTTTCAAAGTTATTAACCTTAGTGGGATCATTTTTCCTAAAGTTTCTAGGTTCAGCAGTATTTGTACCTCTCGCCTTTCTGTTGTTATTCTTAAGAAAGTTTCTAAAGTTGTTGGTAAGGTATGCAATCTTTGTGGCAAAAAGCTCATCATCAAATCCACCAACCTCAATATCATCAACAGACTTAAAAGCCATTGATTTGGTTTTGGAAGTTTTGGGTAAGTTAGACTCATAGGATTGAAGAGATCCTACAAGCTCATCAACAGGAATGGAGTCCACATCCTTGCTCTCAGTAATGGCAGTAACTTTGAGTCTAAAATCTTCAGTTAAAGATCTAAGAATTTTCCTAACAATTTTAGGTTGATCATAGATTTCACCCAAATTAAAATCAGAATTAACAATATCATTCAATTTAGCATAGAATTCATCAAAAGATTTATCATCAGACATTCTAATGCTTTCAAATCTAGAAGTTAATTGCTGCAGCTTGTTAATCTTAACTACCTTTGTGCCTTTATGCACAGTCTGGAGGATTTTCCAAGCAGTATGAGTAATCTCAATATTAGAGATTCTCTTAAATTCCTCCATGGAAATAGCATTAAAGATGGCATTCATAGTCTTGCTATTGAAACCAGCTGCTTCTTTTTGAGAAGTTTACCACTCACTCACAGGAGTAGTGGGCTTCTCCCATCCATACTCAACGGAATTCCAAACTCTCTCATCAATGGATTTCAGGAATGCTCTCATTCTTACTTTCCAATAAGCATAGTTATTCCCATCAAAGTGAGGAGGAACAACGAGAGAGTGTCCATGCTCCATGACAACAGGGGTCAAGGATCAATTCAGAGATAAAAAAAAAAAAAAATCTCCAACAAGAGAGCTACCCAATCAAATACCACTTGAACGGTTTTAGACCCCTTAAACCGACTAGATTAACCAGTAGAACTTACTGACATGACCACGTGCAAGCTCCGAATCCACAGACTCCTTCTTTCTTGGATTCTCCAATCAGCTACAAGCACCCACGCTTGCTATTCTTTAATCTCCAATGGTAGCAAGTGAGTTGATCATCAAGGTTTTGAAGTAATCTCTACTTAGAAAACCCTAAGTTTTGTGTAAAGGAAAACTCCTCTAGATCTCACAAGAGATTTACACAAAACAGAAAAGTATGAGCAACAATACAACAGGAGCAACTCTAAAAACGTGGCTAAGGTTTTTCTTTATATACCTAGGGTAAAAACAAAAAACCTAAAACGTTTAATGAGTTAGGGCTGAGCTGGAATATTCTATAGAAAAACATTCTGCCCGAGATTCGATCAGTCGAGTCTTTCTTTCGATTGATCGAGCCAAGTTGAAATGCACCAATGCATCTGCAGCCTCTCGATTCCAACTTTACATGAAAGACCCAATTTTGAGCAAGCCTAAACAAGACTTAAACATATTGTTTTGATCATGGTTTGCCAACATTACACATTAGAGTTCTAAATACATAAATTCCTAAATCTTTAGAACCTAACAATTATGATATCTACAAAAAAATAAATAAATAAATAAAAGAAGATATAACGTGAGAGTTATTTTTGTGGATTATTCATATTTAACTTTTAGCCTCCTTATCTTTTAAGGAAAAGGATAAGAGATTTCCTATTTGGATTAGGAGTTTAAGTGTTTATTAGAATTCTTTAGAGTTTTAGCCTATTTAAACAACCTTAATATGAGTTCTAGTGGGAATTAAAGTCTTGGAACCTTATTTAAGTTTTAGTGGGTCTTAAACTTTAGCCCAAGTAGGAGTGTTATTCAAGAGTACTAATTTGAGTGTGATTGATATTCCTAGACTGAATTGGAGTGTTTTTTTAGAGGCACACATTCTGGATCTTTTTCAGCAGCCACAAGAAAGGGATTTTCTTGTATTTATTTTGAGAGCAACGGCTTTCTATTTCCCTATTCGCTAAGCTTCACGAGGACAAAATTGTAGAGGTAATCATTTATACGTTGAACTTGATCATTCAGTCTATTATAGCATGATAGGTAATGTACTCAATCGGATAAGGTGGATGATTGTTAGGGATTATCACAATGGGTCCATGTCCCATTGATTTA
Organism: Quercus variabilis; assembly: GCA_030445155.1. Lineage (NCBI taxonomy): Eukaryota > Viridiplantae > Streptophyta > Magnoliopsida > Fagales > Fagaceae > Quercus > Quercus variabilis. The sequence continues at coordinate 42,816,947 of CP129446.1, read as the reverse complement.
ATTCAATTGTATAGTACGTTGAATGCTTCTTGGGTTTCTATAAACATGTTTGGCATGTACTGAGGGCTGTATCATATTGATTACCTGTTGGATTTGCAAGCCTTTGGTCTAACAAAGGTTGATACAAGTATTAGATTAAATTCTAATAGTCAATACATGCTATAGAATACAAAGTCCTACGGTTAGAGATTTTATGGATGCTATATATTTATTTTGGGTTAATATGATCTACAAGCATGTGATTATTTGGAAGCCAACTTGTACTGGGTGAATTAAATAACAGAGAGATTTATATATTCGGCTCATTAGAATTGTTTACTAGGTATTGATTTTGGAGTACTTGATAAAGCAATTGAGTACTAGATTAGCTATAGTTTTGGAATAAGTAGTGAGATACGAATTTTAAGAGTGAAATTTATATTTTTGTTGTTGCCTTAGTGTATCCATTCTTATTAAGTCGTCTTGTGCTTATTTAGGTTCTAGTTGATATTGTTTCAGACAGTTGAGGTGAAGCTTGGTTTAACAACTAGAGGTAAGTGAACTTTAGAACATGACGTCTCTCAAGATGTATATATCTGTGGTAAAAATATATTAATATATACATAATTGCAAAAGTGAAGTTTCCAAAAGCTTATACCATTATCAATGCTTTATACATACCAGAATTTTATTATTTCTTGTATATTATTTTGAAACTGTATATGTTAAAGAATGACTCAAAACTATATTTTTGAGAAATTATTTGTTATATGATATATTGAAAGCTCGAAAATGTGTTGAAAACACAAGAACAATTTAGACCCCCCAATTAAACTAACGGCTCGATAGATTTTACACTAACTTAAGACTAAGTGCAGAATAGTGTAAAAGCGAGCAGATAAACAAATAAGCTACTCTAATCCATAAACCAAAAAACACAGCAGTATAATTGAATAAACAAGACTAGGGAAGAAGGATGTAAACACAGAAAATACTGAGACGTGTTCTCGAAGAGGAAACCGAAGAACTCGGCGAAAAACCTCTCCGCTGCCCTCTAAGTGGAAATTGATCCACTAGACAATCAGTTGAGATACATGGGTTAGCAAGAGACCCTCCAAGCCTAATCTACCCGATGTACCTAAGCCCTCCAAGCTCCTACTCCAACAAGACTTCTTGGAACCGTGTCTTGTCTAGCACCTTAGATCCTGCAACAAGCTCCATGTTGCATCTGCCATTTCGGGCTTCTTCCAATGCTTCCCAGTAGTACCAAAATGTCACACAGCACTCTCAGAGGGTGTGGTAAGTGTTTGGGCTATCAACCTCTCAATGGTGTGGAAATGGAGAGAGAAGGGTTGAGGAGATACCACAAGCAAGTGTATAGAGAAAGGTGGGGATGACAATCTCTTATTCACAATGTGTTCGGCTAGGGTTTTTCTCTTTAAATCATTCCTCAACAATTGTGGGTAAAGAGGGTATATATAGGATAGGCATAGAAAGTGTGAATCATTCAGTACAGGCTGGCAGAACAGATAGCCTCGCGGGTGTCTCACGGAAGGCCTTATCCGCGAGATACTCACGAGACACAACTGTCTCCACCTGGCCTGACTTTTCGCATTCCAGCATGTGCAAGGCACATGTTTCACTTCGCAGGAAGCTAGGTCACGACATACCCGCGAGAATTCTTCAGCCTCCAAATGCTTAAGTCTTTACATACTCTCTCTCTATCACACAACCCTTACAACAAATCCCACAATATATACAGGGTATAAACAATTGATAATAATTACAATCAAATTTGGCACGGAATAAAAGCCAACAAAATACATAGTTGTAAATAACAACTTTACAGGCTCCCCCTTTGGCTATTCAGTGACAAAACCCTAAAACAGACTCTAGACTTAAACGTGAGTTTGGGAACAAAGGCAAAACTCACTCACACCTAATTCTAGATTCTGATAAGCTCTTAAAACATAGGAACAAATATCTCCTGAAAAACAATAACAAAATAATATCATTGTATGCAGAAAACTTGAAATGCATATGGAGCAAATATAATGAGATCAAGCAAAATGGAATAAAACAATATACCATGGCAAGATCAAACAAGTAATCACTATACAAAAGTAATTACTATGCTTATTCACACAAGGAATGAACATCCAGACATGCAAGATGATAAGCTCATTTGACGAGTATCATTTGCAAATCCAACACTCAACCAATGCAAAATACACGAAGTATTTGTATTTAGGAAAAATCCTACTAGGGCACAAGAGTGTTCATCACTCAACCAATGCATAGAATCTATATGCATCTAGGAACAATCCTACAAGGGCACAAGAGTGACGTACTGACGTAAAATGTATGACATTAAATATCAAGTACACAAGCATAAAGGTTGCATAAACAAGGTACTGCATATGCATGGTACAAACCACAAAAGCCTACAAACATGCAATGAAACAAACCCTTAAAGTTTACAAAAGCAATATGGGTACATGCAAGATATGCTACAAAGCATAGAGAATATCACAAAAGAAACTACTGAAATTATACTGAAATAAAAACAGAGTATCAAAGCTTTAAACCAAAATCAGTAAAGCAGTTATAAGAACTAAAATAAACTGAATTAAACCGTCTATAAAACCAATAACCAATTTTACTATGTTTCTAAGCTATGCTACCCCTAACGCTGTGCAAGCTCTTCTTCAGCTCCCCCTAAAAAATTTCTCCCCCTTTTTGACCGAAATTGTCAAAGAGGCTAGAACTGATCCGACTCGAAGTCTGATCCATGCTCGAAGGACAAGTCCTGAATTTGTGAAGATAGCGTGATGATCTGTCCTTGAAGGTAGGCAAATTGGTTTGTAGTGTGCTGTACATGAGAATCCAGCACTGTAGACAGCTGATCCATTTTAGCTAGTAATAGATCAAGTTTGCTCAAGCCTTGTGATGGAGCCAAAGATGATGGCTGTGTAGAGGGCTCTGGAGCCGAGGTGAACCTGTCAATCTCCTCCTCTGTATCTTCACCTTTATCCTGCTGAACCCGTGGTGGTGGTATGGTATGCACACCAGTCTTGGAGCCTTTGATGTGTTCTGTGCTCTGTGTCAATGTATGACCACCAATGGGATAGTCCCTCTGAACAGGTGTGAGGCCACTGGGAAGTTTGAGCCGTGCCTTAGCAATCAAGCCCATAATCAGAGATGGAAACGACATTACAATCCTTGTATTTTGTTTTGTAATGCTCTTCTTCGGGACATGGATGATATGGCCACAAATGTCTATCTCCTTATGGGTGAAGAGAACATATAAAAATCTCGTTCTTGAAGCAGATAGAGTGGTGAGGTTGGTGATTGGATATAAATTATGAATCATCATATAACTTAGTGTCCTCATTTTCGGAGAGAATTTGATTGTGTTCATGGATGATTTCTTTGGTTCACCACTAAGTAGTTGAATCATATCTTTAGTAGACCCTATTCTGTCCTCATACACCACTGCAATTGGTAGTGAGGGAGGACGAATCTCCAAAAAATCTTGAATGATCTCACTTGTAATCACAAATTCTTTGTGCCTTACCCAGCACTCAATGCGATCTTCTTCAACAGTGGCATTAGAGAAAAACTCCCTGATTATCTCTGAATATACTACCCTAACTGGGTTCAATAGCTTGGTCCAAGTCCTTTCCTTAAACACCTCAGGGATGAATGTGTCCTGAAGAGTTTCTAACTGAACCACCCTTTCCATGATGATCGTCTTGTCCTTGTAGTAGTCATTATACTTCATATCAGTGTCAGCAAACTTGAAATGATCATAATCAGTGCGTGCACGCTTTGAGGACGATTTCTTCTTAGCTGTATGCTTAGTGAGAGACATCTGCAAAATTGCATAGGACAGATGGAAAACAGGTGCACAAACACAAACCAGAACACGAAACTAGATTAGATTCAAGTTAGTTCCAAAAGAGAGGTAAATTAACTTAAAACAGAGCATGGTTGACTCTTATCAACATGTTTAAACAAACAAACCCATAAAGCATAAACACACTGCATGAAAATAAGTGATTGTGCATGTGTGTGCTTATGTGCGCATGTGTTGATGTGTGTGTGCGGCACGAGATGCATGAGGGGTGCCTAAGTGTGCCTAGATGTATGCCAAGAGTGTGCACCATGAGCAAAGTTTATGAAACACGAGATCAATGACCAAACCAAGTAAAATGAGGTCAAACAAGTGAAAGTCCATAACTTGAAATTGCTTGATTCCAATTAGGCACAAAAATGTCACTCAGACATTTTGTCAAACACCTAGCATGCACAAATTTACTTTAAGCATGAAAAATGCATGAACATAGGAAAATCTACCCTCAATACATGTTAAAATGCCACAATGGGCCAACACAGATGCAGAAACAACAAATGGGACACAGCCCAATCAAAAGAGTAGATGAATTTTCACCCAATTTTGAAAACCAACCCAAATTTTTGAAAATCCCTAATTTTCAAAACCCTAACAAAAATTCTGCATAATATAAGCAAAAACTTAAAAAGAATTGTTTATAAAACATACCTTGAAGAGGAAAATGCAGAAAAGATGCTTGGATTGAAGGGGTTTGAACGGAATAGAGATTTGGGTTGAAAAGGGTTCGAGAAAGGTTGAGCGAGGGAAGTTTTGTGATTTGAAAAACTGTCATATCAGCAATATAAAACTGAAAACACGTGTTTTTTGCGGGTTAGGGAGTAGCGACACAGTCGCAATACAGTCGCGAGAATGGCCACTGAAGCATAAAAACTTTCGCGAGAAGCACTAGGTCGTGAGACAATCACAGTAACTTCTGTTTGAATTTTGAAAAATCCAATTTTTAGTCAAACAGCATTTCGCGAGAAGGTGTTGGTCGCGAGATAGTCGTGATACAGTCGCGAGAGTTTCTATGTGATATGAAGAAAAAAAATTATTTCCCTCAATTCCTTTTCGCGAGAAGCTCTAAGTCGCGAGATTCTCGCGAAACAACCCCTAAACCAGTTTTTTGAAGAAAAACACAAAAATGCATTTTTAACAGAGACAAGAGACAAGAAAGTATAAAATCACTATCAAAATCAAATAAAACACTTAAAAATCTTTTTGGGTTTGATTAACAAGTTCTTGAGCATACACATCACATTTGAACATATACAATCACACAAATGAGATAGGCATTGATTGAATCAAATTCTTGTGTGTTGTGTGTGAGAATCAAATGTGTAATAGTCTATAGACCAGAGCGAAGCTTCAATGATCAATTCAATCGAGTCATACACAACTGATACGAAATCAAGTTGAGTATAAAACTTAGAAGCTTTTCATTTGGCTTCTATGAAAGGCATAACAATTGGTCCATTTTATTTTGTTTGGACAAAAACATCTCATTTTGAGATTTGTGCTTGAAATTTATGATATTTCAACATTGATGATTAGTCTTTGGCTTTTTTAGTACCATACAAAACACATTAAAAAGAGTCATTTTCCCTTTTCCCTAGTCGAATACTAGTGTGTGCGACAGGCTTTTGCAGCTCAATATCTCTTTTCATTTGGAGATTTACATTTGGTGAGCTCTTGTTGCAAAAACATAAAAATAAAGTGGGAAGAGATATAGACACAAGTCTATGCAAGTATCAAGACCAACAAGACCATTGACCAATCATTCATGACAAGCTTAAAGATCTATTTACAACAGTCACACATAGTGTTCAAGATTTCTTCCACATAGAAATGAGTGCATACATAACAAGCAAAGATCGTAAATGCACTACGCCATTAGTACGAAGGTACTAGGCCAAACTCACACGTGATATACACAAAACAAGTGATTAAACTTTTGAGAGTTTTCAATTTTTATGGGTTTTTGTATTTTTGAACACACCTAAAAACTGAACAAGAAAAGTAAGATCAACAAAAATAGTTGGAACAAACCAAAACAAAAAAGAGAACAACAGAAAAATGAAAGCAAAGCATGAAATGATGCAACAGCAAATGTCCTCAAACATTGGAATTATTTATGCATGAACATGTTATAATGCTTATGCATGGGTACTCCTCTTCACCCACACGTCACGTGCGTTAGGGGTGATATCCTTGACGGATTGGGTACGAGAGTTTGGACTTTCAAACCTCCTAGTGAAACTCTTCAAGTAGGTGGTGAAGGCGCCAATCATCTTCATCACGTCTGTCATTCTGGGATCCCAGTTTTGGCTTCTTGATTACTCGCCACCCCAAGATCTCATGTCATTTTTCCTTCCTCTTGATCGAGGAACGCTTGCATTGTTGTTTGCCCTCAGCTTTTGACAGTTGGGTCTGGTGTGTCCTTGCAGTCCGTAATAGTGACACACATAATCTGTCTTAGGACCACATTGTGATCTTGGGAGAGATCTTTCTCTGGTTTCAGGTTTGACCACAGATTGATTTCGGGGCTTATTCACCATTCGTTGTTCAGTCACATTCTTCTTCTTTACATCCTTAACTTTCTCAGGAATAGGCTCTTCTACAGCCGTATCCTTGGTCTTCATGAACTTCACTTCTTTGGTGACTTTGGCTTATGAGCTGCTCCCTCTGGAATATCCTAACTCGGACTTGTCTGAGGAAGGTTTTTGAGATGAGATAACATCATCTAACTTCTGAGAGGAGACTCTCTCTATCTTGGCATGAGCTTGCACTACCACTTGCTTAATAAACCTCACCTTCGTATAGGCTTCAGATAGCTCGCCACTAAGTGTCTCAATCTTACACTTAGCCGCCTTGTATCTGACCAGCAAGCTTTTGTAATCTTCTTCAGCTCTCTTCATTGTCTTCACAGCCGCCTTTGCCACCTTTGTATATTCACCTGATTTCTCAAGGAGTAAGGCATAATTTTCTTGAAGATTAGCTGTATTCTCTTCCTCTTCAGCATATGATTCTCCTACAATTCCAATAGACTCTGAATCATAATGGTCACCAAGCTCCTTCACAAGTGCACCCAAATCATCCGAGGAATCCACATGAGCAATGGTCATGAAGGCGGAGTAGTTTCCCTCTACGTCACAGCTCTCTTCCGAGTTAGAATCAGATGAATCTAAATCACTGAGCGTTGTGGCATAAGCCTTGCCTTTTCCCCTCAGAAAATTTGGACACTTCTTCTTTATATGTCTATGGCCATTGCACTCATAGCACATAATGTCTGAAGGAGGTTGAAAATCCTTCCCATCTTTCCTCTGAAACTCTTTCCTATCACCTCTTGAAGATGAAAACTTCCCTTGGTTGAAAGGCTTCCCACTGTTCTTCATCTTCAGAAATTTGTGGAAGTTTTTCGCAAGAAATGCTACTTCCTTCTCCATTCCATCTTCTTCGGAGGAATCATCCATTCTTTCAGTAATGGTTTTAAGAGTAAGCGATTTACTCACTCATGGGAAGGTAGTCCCAGCTCATATGTTTGGAGAGACCCAATTAGTTCTTGGATTTTGATCTCATCCAAGTCTTTACTCTCTTCTATGGTTGTAACTTTTGCTTTAAAACTTTCAAGCAAGGACCTCAATATTTTTCTCACCACCTTAGTATCTTCAATCTTCTCCCTAAGATTGAGTTTAGCAATTACAATTTCATTTAGCTTCCCATAGAATGAATCAAACAGTTCATCATCACCCATCTTGAGCTCTTCAAATTTGGTGGTAAGCATCTGAAGCTTTGTGTCCTTAACTTTCTTTGTACCCTCATAGGTGGTCTCCAAAATCTCCCAAGCTCCTTTGGCTACTGTCATATGAGAAATCCTATGGAATTCATCAAGAGACACAGCACAAAAAATACCATTTAAAACTTTACTATTAGCATTGGCTGCTGCAAAAGCTGCCTTATCCCAAGTAGACTTAGGATCCTCCAGCGTAGTCCAACCTATCTCAACCACATCCCAAACGGTATCTTATATAGAGCATAAAAATGCTCTCATTTTGACCTTCCAGAAAGCATAGTTGTTCCCATAAAAAAATGGTGGAACAGTGAGCGATTGAGACCGGTCCATCTAAAAAAGGGTCAAGGATCACACTCAAGTATTCAAACTGTAGCAAGTGTACCCGTTCTGATACCAATTGAAAGTTCGAAAATGTGTTGAAAACACAAGAGCAATTTAGACCCCCCCCCCCAATTAAACTAACGGCTCAATAGATTTTACACTAACTTAAGACTAAGTGTGGAATAGTGTAAAAGCGAGCGGATAAATAAATAAGCTACTCTAATCCATAAACCAAACAACACAGTGGTATAATGGAATAAACAAGAGTAGGGAAGAAGGATGCAAACACAGAAAACACCGAGACGTGTTCTCGAAGAAGAAACCGAAGAACTCTGCGAAAAACCTCTCCACCACCCTCCAAGCAGAAATCGATCCACTAGAAAATCAGTTGGGATACATGGGTTAGCAAGAGACCCTCCAAGCCTAATCTACCCAATGTACCTAAGCCCTTCAAGCTCCTACTCCAACAAGGCTTCTCAAAACCGTGTCTTGTCTAGCACCCCAGATCCTGCAACAAGCTCCATGTTGCATCTACCATTCTAGGCTTCTTCCAATACTTTCCAGCAGCACCAAAACGTCACACAGCACTTTCAGAGGGTGTGGTAAATGTTTGGGCTATCAACCTCTCAATGGTGTGAAAATGGAGAGGGAAGGGTTGAGGAGATACTACAAGCAAGTGTATAGAGAAAGGTGGGGATGACAATCTCTAATTCACAATGTGTTCGGCTAGGGTTTTTCTCTCTGAAGCATTCCTTAACAATTGTGGGTAAAGAGGGTATATATAGGATAGGCACAGAAAGTGTGAGTCATTCAGTACGGGCTAGCAGAACAGATAGCCTCACGGGTGTCTCGCGGGAAGGCCTTACCCGCGAGATACTCGCGAGACACAGCTGTCTCCACCTGGCCTGACTCTTCGCATTCCAGCATGTGCAGGGCACATGTTTCACTTCGCAGGAAGCTAGGTCGCGACATACCCGCGAGAATTCTTCAGCCTCCAAATGCTCGAGTCTTCACACACTCTCTCTATCACACAACCCTTACAACAAATCCCACAATATATACAGGGTATAAACAATTGATAATAATTACAATCAAATTTGGCACGGAATAAAAGCCAACAAAATACATAGTTGTAAATAACAACTTTACATATATGATTAATATTGACAATATTGTAATAAAGTAAGAATGTTTTCAAAAGGTCAGTTAGACAGTCTGCAACCTTTGCCAACACAGGGTTAAGTGTTGGTCTTCGGTCGAAGTAGTGTTATTATAGTGTGGTGCAATGTTATTGTTGCTCTTTGGAGCTAGTGTGCCTCTTTGAGGTTAGTGTTATTGTTCCCCATGAGAATCGCCCACCGAGTGTTTAGCAGCTTATGTTTTTGTCTGACTAATATTTAATATTTTCCATATCAAACTACTATTATATTGTTATTGATCTTTATAAGTGGAAAAATTGTTTATCGTTATAACATATTGTTTCTACCTATTTAGTGTAATTTTTACTAACTAAAGTGATTATTATTTTATTTAATGATTTCAACGTTATAGTTAAATGTTTTATTCTTGACATATTTACAAAGTATATTATATTACGGTTAAAACTATTTGTAAATGTTTTGTAAAGCTTATATTTTATCAATGATACTAATGTTTTGTTTTGAAAGACATTCTCATGTTATGTAGTCTTTTATTGGGCTTCTAGCTCACCTCCCTTTCTCCACCCTTTCATATTAGAGCAATGGAATATCTTTTGGTGGTAGATCATTTGAGACATAGATTGAAGACTTCTTTTGGAGCTATGTTAGTTGATGGATTATTTTAGTATTTTTTTTTCTAAGGATAGTGAGTTTGGCTTTTGTGGAACTCTTTGAGATTGTATTTGGAGACTTTATTGTTAAAGTTTTTATTTCTGGATTTCATAGGAAAGATTTTGATGGGTTGAAGTTTATTTATGGATCTTTAATTACGCTCTATTCCATTATATTATTGTTGATTATTTATAAGACAGGTTTTGCATCTAAATCCTTGGTTTGGGTTTGGGGTGTTACACAATTGATATTGGTTGATGCTATGGGCTATAGTAGAATTCAGTAAGCTAGAGAAGACAAAGGTTCGGCGTAATCTCGTTGAAGCAAGAAGCTTGGAAGGCTTAGGTATAGTGGGTGGATTAGGCTTGAAAGGTCTTCTACTATTCATGTATCCCATTTTCAAGTGGATTATTGACTGCTTGGAGGGCGGCGAAGAGGTTTTACGTCGAGGACTTTGGTTTCCTCTTCGATAACACATCGTTGTGTTAGCTTTGTGTTTGCATCTCTCTTCCCTTAATCTTTGCCATTTAATTTCTGCTGTGGTTGTGATTTTATTTGGTTTAGATTGTTTTATCAATTATGTTTTAACTTATTTTCATATTCTGCACATACAGTGTTTAATAATAAGCTTGAATTGGCAATATGTAATTTGGGGGTCTAAACCTTCAAGGTGTTTTACATACTATTTGAACATTCAAACCTAAAGATAGGGAGATAGGATTTGTTTTGGCTCAGATTTAGAGAGATCGAGGGGTGAACCACCGTGGAATGGTGATGGCTGATGGTCGGCCATGGGGCTTTGGTTTGAGAGTAGAAGATCCTCGAAGGTAGAAAAGTTAGGCCAAAAATATAGAGAGGTTGAGAGATAGGACAAACCACTGTGGAATGGTGGTGGTTGATGATTAGAGATGATCTTAGATGGTCACCCATGGGGGGTCTGTTTAAGAGAACTTCAGAGTTTAAAGAGAAAAAGGTTCTAGAGGAGCTAATAGAAATGCCTAGGATTAGAAGATTTAATGGAGATGGGTCAAGCCTAACCCATTTTCTTGGGTCGACCCGGGTACATAGGCTCGTCAGTAGCCTAAGTCCAACCCATTTGACCAAGCCCTGGTGCATTCAGGTTTGAACCTAGTAGTCTTAGTCCAACAGTGCGTAGGCCCAACCTGTGTGACCTTAGTCCTTTTAGACCTGAACCCCCTGTGTTTTTATTTTAGTAGAATTTAGGCTTAACCTGAGGATGCCTTGGGGCCAAGTAGTGGGTTCAAGCCCAGGTTCTTCCTTTTAGTTTTATACTTATGTTTTAAGCTTTCAGCTCACTTTTAAATAAGAAGGCCCATCAGCACTTTTTTCCTTTAATTAATAAAATGCCATCTCTTTTTCTATATTTGCATATTCATATATTTTTGTAATGTTTGCATTTTAATCATTTTTATCATATTTATATCTTAATATATATTTTTCCATATTTGCATATTAATTCATAAATTTCCAAAAATCATGTTTTGATTCCAAAAATTCCCAAAAATCATATTTTAATCCCAAAAATTCCAAAAATCATGTTTTAATCCCAAAATTCGCAAAAATCATGGTATAATCCCAAAAATTCCCAAAATCATATTTTGACCCTAGTCTTCCTCAAAATTGCTTTTTGACCCATAACTTCTTAAAATTATGTTTTGGCCCCTAATCTTTCTAAAATTGCAATAAAGCCCCTAACTTTTCAAAAATTACAAAGAGGCTCCCAAACCCTTTGGAAGTTGTTTGAAGGCATTCAAACAACTCCCAAGGTCTTTCAATCATCTTTAAATCCATACTTTTTGCTTGTTTTCATTTAAGATATTTGCATTGCTACTTGTGTAATGTTCATGCTTATAGCTTCATGCTTACCTTTGGTTGATCTATATCTTTGTGTGCTCTATACCTTGTTCACGTATATAGATCTACATGTTGGTTGCTATGCCATGTGCTTTTAAAGCCCTTCTATCTCTTGATATCTCTTTTTCTTGCTTTTTGGCCTTTTCAGTAGGGTGTAGATCTAGATCCTATGGTCTAGGCCTACATCCATGTACCTAGGCCTATATAAAAGGGTTTTGATAATTTCTTTTATGCATGTCTATGTTTGCTTGCTTGCTTCTATGCTTTATATCTATGCTTGCCTATCTAGTTCTAGGCTTTGCCATGTTTTGCACCCTCCATGGGCTTGTGCTTGTCGGTCCTTAGGGGGGCCACTTACTTGTTAGGTTGCATCCGTCCCTCCTAGGGCTTGTTTGGATGTAACCACTTGTGAGATATACCTCTGTGGGGTTGGTGTGCTTGATACACACCTTTCTCCGCTCCGTGCAATGTTTATATGCTTGTCATGCTTGCTTGTGCCACCCATTTGGCTTTCTTTGCTTCTATGCTTTCTTTCTACACGCTTGCCTACATGTTCATGCATGAGTCTGTGTATCATCCATACTTCAATCCAATGGAACTATGGACACTTAATCCAAATCTACATTTGACCTCTTGGGACACCCTCTTTTGTTTGATAACATGCTTGTTTACCCCTTTCATATGCTTAGCATGCTTTGTTTGCCCTCATTTGGCTCTCTTTGTTAGTGTGTTCTTGGCATGCTCTCCATTTTTCCCTTATTTCTTTACTTGTCTGCTGGCTTGTTTCTTTTGTCATTGCGTGTACATGCATGAAGTATGGACACTTAAAGTAAGGGAGTGACCTCCTAGGCGCAAGCAATAAGGTTAAGGATGCAAGTAAGAAGATGCAAGCCCACAAAGGGCAATGTTCAATAGATTAGAGGCCTAGCCTTGTCGACTGGTTATGTCCTTCTATCTCTCTCTCTAAGCCTCGACTCTAGAACATGTATTAGGGTTCCCCCTCTCCATGTACCCCATTATTTTTCTTGCTCTCTTCTTTAGCTGTGTTCCTTGGGTATGGCAATGTATGTTTTACATTTCCTGTACCTTGCTGGGTCGTACCCTTGGAACGTTGGCAATGTTTAATTTACTTTCCCACTCTGTGTGATAGCATTGTTCATGATGTATGTATATATATATATATATATGCCTATGTGTATGTGGGTGATTGTGAACTTTGTATGATGAATTCTCGTGGCTATATGAGTGATCCTCTCTAGTCATGAGAGCTCTTGACCTTGTAATGTGAGTAAGTGCTCAAGGCGATTATTGTAGGTGCATATTCATGCTATATTGTATGCACAATCATCACAGTGTGATTGTCTTGATCCATGTCACCAAGTGACATTGGTTTCCCTGTATATACAACATGTATCAACATGTTTAACACTTTGGAGGGCTTCGACTTGTCACAGTGCAAGCATGTCGATACACGCTATGTACACAGATGTGAATCCTTGCTGGTGCACCATAGCGCACCAAAAGTGAAACACTGCTGGATTTTCATCGTGAAAATGGGGCATCCCCATTGCCATATTCTCACATTGATAGCTTGGTGAGAATAGCGTTTGGCGTGTTATGACGCATCTAAGGCAAAGCGTTGCTGGATTTCCACCATGAAAATAAGGCGAAATGCTGCTAGGTTTTCGCCATGGAAATTTGGTAGCAACTTCAAACACACTTGGAAAGCATTGATCGAGACCACACACATTCTGAAACCAAACCTCAAAGCCCAACACATTTATTGCCCCGAAAGCTAATGCCAATAACTAGTATTCAACTGCCAATATTTAAAAATTATGATTTTACCAAAACAAAGGACTGTCTACGGATAGGCGTTATGGGTGCTTAACACCTTTCCCACACGTAACCAAAACTTTTGAACCCAAGAATCAAGATTTTTCGCACATCCATATTAGATTACAAAAAACGAACTTTTTCTTAACTTAGGATCGATAATAAAATCAAATAGAGTTGGGCGACCAATCACACCTTAGAAAAATCCCAATGATTAGTGGCGACTTCACTTACCCTAGGTAATTTCCATAAAATTGACTCACATTCCAGTCACACAACTGAGATATGACACACCTCCACAACATGTGCAAATGCGCGCGAGTGTCACCGAAATGGGTGGTCAACACAAAAAGTCATGAGGCGTCGACATCTTTGATGCTTGAAAATCTGAGCTTGAGTTATGTCTTGAATAGTCCTTTGGGCCATAGGATCCATAAGAGAAGCATGTGGAAGAAAACCATACTCAAAACAAAGAAAATTAGGGTTCTGCCTTTCGCTATGAATTCATGTAAAGGAGCCTGCGTACGTAGGTTTGATTATGCGTACGCATGCTACCGGTCAAAGAAACCCTAACTACACCTCCTTAGTATAAAACAGCTATTAGGGGCTCCCAAACCTCACCAAACATATTTTGCTCCTATAAAAAACTATTTTTAGGTTCCCTAATGGCAGAATTCTCCCCCTTTGAAGTCTCGACTTGGATTAGGAAGCTCGGCCCTAGTTTCAAAGAGGCCATCATTCCTTATGGTCTCTTTTGCATTTTTCCATACCATCAAATCAAGGTGGATAAACCTCTTCTTCGTGCTACTACCAATTATTGGATCCCTACTCGACGTGTTTTTCAATTCAACGGTGTAGAGATATGCCCCAGTCTTTAGAAGTTTAGTGCAATCATGGGTGAACCTTTGGTGAGCGACCTTGTCTTTCCTACCATGGGTGTTTATCTTCCCATCTTGATTCAAGCTTTGTTGGATGTTCCTCTTGAGAAGGCCAAGCAATGGTGTGTTTTTGGCAAGTTGAATGTTTGGCTCATCTTTGTATACTTCTTTCAGTTAGCTATCCCAACGACCGAGATACCGTGCTCCCGATTCCTTAATGCCCTTTGCCTATGCATGCTTGCAAGATACTTCTTGGTTCATGAGATTATTGTGTGGATCATAGGATGTGCTTAGTGGTTGCTGACTTAAGGAATAGAAACCTTGTGGGCACGATCTTGGCTAAAACCCTCAACGGCTTGGATGCATTCAATAGGAAGGAAGCAAACTTCTTTGCAGGAAGCCCCCTCCTTATAGGCACAAGGGGGGAGTCACCACCTAATTTTTGCAATGGTCTAGGAACCATATATATAGCATCCCTTTGAGGAATGACCTTTTGATCTTAATACTAGAGATATGGGTTTGGAGTTCATGTACGTTTTTGGGAAGGTGTTAGGCACCCAAGATCACCCAACCCTAAGGTTGGCCTCCCATCATTGTGTCTTATGTCTTAACCCTATTGAAAACTAACTTAACGCTTATATCCTAGACTCACACACACACTAACATACATCTAGCATGCAACATGGCATCTTTTATCCCAAACAAACATACCTATCTATCCACCAAACAAAAGAGAGCTAAACATACAAAAGAAACCCTAGCATTCATCTAAAACAAGGCAACAAGCATATCATCAAAAGAAAGCAAATCATTTTTTGAACAAGGCATTAACTTCATATCTCAAAGAAGGATTAAACAAACAACATGCATTTTCATGTGAATGCATGACTTACCTTATTTACCTTTTAGCAACATAGCACCTATGGCATTGATGAATGGGCATGTGAATGAATGGCACGGTATCAAAGCTAAGATAAACCCTGATCTAAACATGTGATAGAAAACAAGCATGTGAAAAAGGTAGACGAGAACCTATAGAGCCTAAAACAGATTAAAAAAAATGGCTAAACAAAAAAAACACGTAAAGGAAAAGATAAAACAAACAAACAAACAAAAATTTAGGGTTTCTAGACAACGACATCAACCATGCTAGAACAAGCTTGCATGCACATAATCAAGCCTATGTGCATAGGCAAGATTATGCATACGCAAGTCCTTGCCATCCCTAAAAAGGCAAAAATAGAGCAGAAATTTAAGACGAAAATATAACAACCTAACGAGCATTAAACATGAAAAGAACTGAGAAACTAACTTAAACAGACATACACAAACATAAACTATGCAGAAAACAAGATTAAAATGCAGAAAGAAAAGCTAAAAATAAAAAGAAATAAACAGAAAGGGTTAGAACCAATACCTTAAACAAAAGCTTTCCAAGCTTGATTTTAATCGTTCTCCTCAGTCAAGTGTATTCACAAACCAATAAGAAAATGATTAGCAACATTAAACTAAAAGGATCAGGGCTAGAAAAGGTCCCAATCAAATAAAATTGACTTGAGGGTGTTTTGTGAAAACTCCTTTTTGATTCACTTGTTTGTAGTGAATTTTATATTTTCCCGTGGGATTTCTCTGTGCGTACTTTGAAAATGTACCATATAAGACATTTTATAGTTGAAAAAATGGGGTTTAGAATGGCTCCCAAATTATGTGGGATTCATTCCAAACCTCAATCATTATTACAAAAAACTTGTCTTTCTTATACTTTTGAAACCCTAGCTATGTACGCAAGAATTTCCTACATATGCATGCTTTTGATCGCGTACGCTAGCCGCAACCCACGTACGTAGGCCTAGGGCAACTTTGGTCATTTTATTTCCAAATTGGCATTAGGCCTTAGAGTTTGAGCATTATTTGGGAACGAGGGCCAAGTCGTAAGGGATACAAAATGTGGTGTTTACAGATGCCCATCTTTTGATTTGTGAGCTTTGCTAACAGAATCAAAAGAATAAGAGATAAAACATTTTGCTTCAACATATGGCTCGGGCCCAACCTACACACACGACACACATCACACATACATGGGGCGGGGTGCAACTTTGAAGAGTTGTGTGGGATTCGTATGTTCAAAGTCCCACCTTTGTTGCTCTAGAAAAGAGCAACGACAGGTTCACTATCCCAAAATCTGTTTTGCCACTTGCAAGCAAATGCCAAGTGACTTACTACCCTAACAAACAAGGGTGCTCTTACGAGCTAACCCAACAAAGAACAAAAGGATATAGTCTCTGTGGTATCCATTTAAGGCTCTTGCCTCAAACTTCTCCAGGTGACTTGTTCCTCTTGTTCCTCTTGTCTTCTTCACTTCTTTCCCTGCCTTTTCTAGTGAGGCTCTTACCTTAGGTTGACCTTGGTGTCTTTCTCTATCATTATCTCTACTTTTTTCTATTATGCCTACATGTTCAATTCCCGAAGGATATGTGTAGGAGAAGTCTTGATTGTTAGATCCACTAGGAATGGTGGAAAAACTCACTAAGGAGTAGGTGTGCATGGGGAGGAATTTTCTGCATGAGAAAATCGTTGAGGAGTAATATGGATGGACTCACTGAGGAGTAGTATGGATTGACTCACTAAAGAGTAGTGTAGATGTGTGATCCACTAGGGAAGAATCTTCTACTTCCTTCATGGTTTGCTGAGGACTTTGAGGAAGAATCTTCTACTTCCTCCCCAAGGATTTTTTGGTGTATAGGACTCACTGGGGAAGAATCTTCTGCTTCCTCACTAGGGATTGCTTTAATGTGTTTGGGTTCATCGAGGAAGAATCTTTTGCCTCCTCCATAAGGATGGTGCTCGATACACTTGAACTATTGAGGAAGAGTCTTCTGCTTCCTCTTTGTTAACGTATGATAGGTTTGATCTATTTAAGGAAGAATCTTCTTCTTCCTTACTAAGGATGGTGTTCCTGAGATGCTTAAAATATTGAGTAAGAGTCTTCTGCTTCCTCACGAGGGTGATGTTTAATAGGTTTGATCCATTTGAGGAAGAATCTTTTGCTTCCTTACTAAGGATAATGTTCTTGATATGCTTGATCTGTTAGGGAAGAGTCTTCTGCTTCTTTCATGAGGATGGTGTTTTCAATGTACTTGAACCACTAAAGATGGTTCTTGATGTGCTTGATCCACTAGGGATGGTTTTTGATGTGCTTGATCAAAGGAAGAGTCTTCAACTTCCTTTACCGCTCACTTGGGAGTCATTTGATAATTTTGTGCCTTAATTGGAGTAATCTTGAGATGTCCCTCCTTTTTTGAAAGGAATTTTATTTTATTTTATTTTTATTTATTGTTCATGACTAAACTACACGTAGTTTAGTGGTAAGACCTAAACTACTTGTAGTTTAGCCATCAGGTGTGTTCTCACTTTTTCATTTTTCCCAACAGTTACCAACTGTTTCTTTTTTTCTTCTTCATTCTCTTCATCTCTCTCACCTCTTCATATTCTCCATAACTCTCATTTTTCCATCTACAAAAACCTTCTTCGCCTTTTTCTTTCTCTCACTTTCTGACTCTTTCATTTACTCAAACCCTTTCACTTTCTCGTTTTCTCTCATTCTCTCATCATCTTCTCCAATGGCACCCAAGGCCAAGAAGTCCTCCTATATCTTATCTTCAAATGCAAACCACCTCACCCACTAGAGTGGAGCAACGAGGTTGGTAAGGTTTCCACTATTGACATACCAGCTATAGAATCACATTCCCATTGCTGAATCTGTATGTTTTTAAACTTTTTCTCATTTTCAAGTTTCTCTCTAATCTTCGGTTTCAATGTGTTTTTGGCCATGTAAATGCCTGGGTTTTGTTATAGGGGGTTTAGATGAAAACTTAACACCATAGGAGGGGTAGGAACATGTTTAGGGTTGATTTTGGCTGATGCAACTTTGAAAATGTCGAAGAACTGCTTCAGTCTATGTTCTTGCGTGCATGAGCTCGAGCCTACGTACGCAACTTATATTAATGAATACGCAGCTCTGTTCTTCCATACACAAGTTTGTTCTTGAGGCTTTACATACATGGGAATGGGCTTGCATATGCAAGGTCTTGTCTGTGTACGTGGGCTTTGACCCACATATGTGAGACGTCTGGAAAAAGCTCTACTCTGCCCACTTTCACTTATTTTTCCTCTATTTCACTTCTACTTACAATCCTAACACACCTTTTTGTCATTTTTGCATCTGCATATTGCTACATCCCCTTTTTATCTTCATTCTTGCATTAAAACATCATATTTTCCAAATTCTACTTGAAATAAGAATCTAATATCGTCTTCTTCTTTTTTGTAGTCATCATCCCCTTATGCTGGTAGGGGAAGCACTAATAAGGTGGTGGAGTGGTACAATCTTCGTGTCCTCGAAACTAGGAGCTATCTTTGGGAGGCTGGCTTTAAGCCTATCATTGGTCTACTTCTGGAGAAGTCTATGAGCGCTACCTTGGTGTAGTGCCTAATTAAGAGGTGGTAGGATACTACCCACACTTTTCATATTGCTAAGCGAGAGATGACAGTGACTCCCTACAACTTTTACTGCATGACCGGCCTTAGCTTCGAAAGGGCCATCATCAATTTCGATAGTACGTCGAGCATCCAGCTGGGTCTCGACATGTTGGGGAGGAAGTACTCCATTGAGACCATTTGCCACTTCAACTTGGTGTCTGATTACATGTTCCTCCCATAGAGGACTACAGAGGAGTATGTCCGTATAGCTAGGGCTTTCCTTCTCCACTTGTTAGGGGCTTATCTCTTTGCCAATGATGGGCAAATGGTGTCGTTAAGGTGGTTAACCCTCTTTCAGGACTTTAGAAAGGCATGGAGGGCTAATTGGGGTGGGCATGTCTTGCCTATCTTTACTCCACCTTGATAATCTCAATCGGGGCAACTTGCAATAGCTTGTGAGGCCTTGAAAGCTCCTTGAGGTTAGTTATCTTTTCATTCTTTGCACTTTCACTTGTAGCTTATAGTTTTGTAAACTATGTTATCTTGTAAACTGTCATCTTGCATCTAACTTATGACTTATGCTTCTTTTTGCAGTGGTGGGTTGTTAAGTATGGTCTCATAACTCCAGGCACTGACCTAGTTCTGAAGGACTTTCCTCAAGTAAGAGCCCACCTTGCGGGGTTAACTTCGGATGAGGTAAGTTTAAGAGCTTTAATTGTTCATGCTTTTTCATGCATTTCCTTTAGAATACTCTTCTTCTAACCTTGTGCCATTATAGGTAAATTGGGCCCCATGGGTTGGCTAGCCCCTTCCTGCTACTCAAGACTTGGAGTCTGCTGCTCTCATTACTTCAGAGATTACCTAACCCCTTGAAGCAGTGGGCTTGAAGGCACTATATTTGGCAAAGAGGATAAGGTGCCAATTGATGGGTAAGGATGACCCACAAATTCCGATTAACCCTCCTAAGTTCATTCTTGTACCACACTCTATGACTGATACTAAATACAACTCGTGACGGAGCAGCGTTACCTATGCCGAGCGGCTTCTTGAGAGGTTGGACTATGAGGAGTTCAACATCACTCGCCTCATGCCTTCCCTTATTGTTTAGGTATATGCTCAATCTCTTTTTTTCTTTTTTGTTTGTCATGACTTCTAATGTGGGAAATTGTAATGGGGGACCTACTGCCGGTGAGCCCATTGATCCTTCACACCTCCCTTGGACGGTCTATGCTTATGGCCCGAATGGCTTTGCTCAGGAGCCTGTTGTGCCCTTTAATCCTAATGTCATGGGCTATCCTTTCCCTCTCAACACTCGAGCGGTGAGTTCTTTTTTACTTTTGTCCTTTCTCTTTTTGCCAAATTTCTCCTTTTGTTTTAGTCATTAACCATTCCTTCTTTGAACTGCAGCCCACTATCTAAGAGTATGAAGAGTTGGTGTGGCTGGCCGGGAATCTCAAGTTTAAGGTGACCAACTACTCGAGGGAGCTATATGGTCCTAGAGGAGTGGCCCACTCAAGGGGTGGTGATGATGATGATGATGACGATGATGGTGGTGAAGAGGGACTCAGAGGCAACTCCTAGCTACCAATTAAGAAAGAGGTAGCACCATTGATTACCTGCAGTCATAACATATATAGGCGTACAACACACAACTTTTTCTTTTTTCTTTTTGCTTTTAGTGTTTTTTTCCCCTTTTAGCAACATTTGAATTTAGATTGAGACAAAGGATATTATTAAGAACATCTTTTTACATTTATGCTTTTGATTGGGAACTTAACACTTAATTTACAAGATATATCATAAATAGTATGTTTCTATACAACTTTGCTTCTTTGATGATTGTAATCTTGTGCTTGGAACATAGGCTTCTACCAAGCGACATGAGTACATAGAGATGAGCCTGCACACATATCTTTGACTTTGCATATGCAGGGTTGACTCTGGTATGTGGGCCGCAAATCAGAAAAACCCTAACGGACTTATTTAAGTATAAAAGTAGCCGTTTAAGTCTAAAACCCTCACCAACGTATTTCCAACCTAGAGAATACTTTTTTGAGGTCCCCCAATGGCAGAAAATTCTCCTCTTGATGTCTCCACTTGGATTAGGAAGCTTGGTCTTGATTTTAAGGATTCCAGCGCTCCCTATGGTCTTTCTTGCATCTTCCCCTACCATCAGATTACAGTGGATGAACCTTTTCTTCATGATGCTTCCAATTATTAGGTTCCTTCTCGGCATGTATTCCACTTCAACGGAATAGAACTATGCCCCACTATCAAGGAATTTGCTGCTATCATGGGTGAACCGAAGATTAATAACCTCATCTTCCCTACCATGGGTGGGGATCTTCCTTCCTTATTGTGAGTTGTGTCGAGCATCCCTGTTGCCACGATAAGTGGTGTGTCATTAGCAAACTCAATCTTAGGCTAGCCTTTGATTATTTTTCCGGTCCGTCCCTTCTTGAGGGTGAGAGGCCACAATTGTACTTCCTTCGTGCCTTTTGCTTATGTGCCATTGCAAGATTTTTGTTGGTCCAAAAGTTATATTGTGTGGATCTTCGGATGTGTATAGTGGCTTATAAGCTAAGGAGAGGTAATCTGGTGGGCTTGATCATGGTAGAAACCTTCAATGGTTTGGATGCCTTTTATAAGAAGGAAGCAAGTTTCTTTGCGGGAAGTCCTCTTCTTCTTCAGGTATAATTCTTAACTTTTGCCCAGGCTATCAATCTTGCGGGATTCCTCTTATTTTGCATGGATTTCCTTTCGGTTTTCAACCCATCGAGGCACGTTATATCGTCTTTCATCATTGTTTTTTTTTCCTCTCACTCATGCTTTCCATTTTTCCTTTTATTTCCTTTTTTTTCTTTTTTAATTTTTTTTTTCTAGATATGGCTACAAGAGAGGCTTCTGTTACTTCAACCCCCAACTATACCCCTCAACACTTACCTTCCTTGGCATCTTAAAGATTACTGACTTTATTAGAGTGACATGAGCTTTGAGGCATACATGGAGCTTATGGGTCGCCTTAAGGAGATCGGCATTCAATAGGTCGTGGAATGGTGGAATATCTTAAGCATGGTCCATAGTTGCTGCAAGGACCATTGTATGACTTTAGTTGGGCTTCAATGCTACTCTTAGTACTCCACTTGTCATATCTCAAGGCAATTTGGAGAGTGTCATGGAGCTCCTGATGATGAGGATGCTTTCCACACTGTGGTGTTCACCAATAGGATCTTGGGCAGGATCAATGAGGCTTGGCCACATCGTAGGATGACGAAAGACATTGTTCCTCTCAAATACATCTACCCCATTGCAAGGTACAAGTAATGGTTAGAGGATGACATGAAGTAGATTCTGAAGGATGAGAAAGCTTATAAGAAGACTAGCAAGAAAGCAAGGAGGACAGAGTGACCACCTTGAGGGGCCCATGTTTTACTTTTCTGCACTTTTATGATTCTCATTTTTTTTTTTTTTTTTGGAATTCAATAAAGGATTGGAAGTTCCAAATCCCCTATGAAAACAATTTTATTATCCTTTAATTTGAGCAATGAGAGAATTTCTTTTTTATTATCTTTGCTTATTGTCATCTCATTTATTCATTTCTTTTCTTTTTCCTTTGCCATGTAATTTTTTCCCATGACATCCTTTCAGGAATTTTCATCATGCCCATGGTCTTTTTCCCCTAGCCTTTACCTAGACCACCCTTTCAAGTTTTCAATCTAGTAGGGTTCTTTTGCCTTAATTTTTGCCTAGGCCGCCCTTTTAGGTTTTCAACCTAGTAGGCTTTTTTTTCTTTTTCTTTTTGTTTTCTAGATATTGTATTTTCGGAGTCTATCCATGTTGATCGGGCAAAGCATCTCTTCCCCATACAAATCTATGATTCTTGTAGCACCCCTAGACATGATCTTCTTAATGATAAAAGGCCCAAACTACCTAGGCTTCATCTTCCCTCTTAGGTCAAAAGTCTCATCTCTGAGCACCTTTAGGACCAAGTCCCCTTCTTTAAGGTTTCTTGGTTTCACCTTCTTGTTGAATGCCCTAGCAATCCTTTTTTGGTACCCTTGTGCATGATATTGCGCCCTAGCCCTCTTTTCGTTTATTAAAGCCAATTGTTCATATCTCACCTTAACCCAATCCTCTTCTAGGACCTTGGTTTCCACCAATTCCCTTAAAGATTGTATCTCTACCTCAATAAGAAGCATTGTCTCACTACCATGGAAAATCATAGAAAACTGTCCATATCTTTCCTTTAAAAACTGAAAACAGGGGTTTTTTGCGGGTTACCTTCTCGCGAAGTTACTCGCAAAAAATGCCTCTGAAGCACAAAATGTTTCGCAGGTAAGCTTTAGTTGCGAAACAGTTTCTGTCTAAATTTTTTGTTTTCACTAATTTCCCTTAACTCATTTTTACAGGAAGAGCTTAGTCGCGAGATTCTCATGAAAATGCCTCTAAAGGGAATTTTGAATTTTTTCTAAGTGTTTTCAATTGTATAAAGTGCAATTGGATCTCACGACCTCCATTGTCGGTTTATAGTAGTGTGATAAAACACCTCGCCTTGGCGTATATGCCTTGCTCCCTTTGGAGGGTGTTTAATTCATGGAACTACATATTAAACTTCTTAACGATGGATGATATATGTTTTTACATTAAGAATGAGCATGCTACCGTGAAGTTACTTAATGACTCACATAGAATTCAGTCAATGGTGTGCACTAGACTAAGTTTAATGTTAACCTCCCTTCAGAGTTATGTTATTATTACTTAGAGGCTAAAGAAAAAACAACATGTTATTAGTGTTTGATAAGAGTTATCATGATGGCACTAATAATGAGAATAGTTCTCAATCAATCATAGTGTTTATAATTTACTTGCTTCCAAGGAATTTTAAACATGGGATTGGGTTGTCGTTGCATATATTATATTATGGTTTTATTAAGATTCCATACTATATGTTTATATGCTAAATTGATAATGTCCAGTTTACTTATTATAATCATGTTTATTATTTTCAGATTTGATCATGGCATCATTTAGCCCACTTGTTACTATTCTTAATCCAAAACAAACTGACTGGATCCAACTATGTTGACTGGAAAAGAAATTTGGACATTGTGCTTACAGCTGAAGAGCACAAATATGTGCTTACTCAACCATGTCCTATCTTTCCTTCATTAGATACTCCTCTTGAGAAAAAACGATATGATCGTTGGCAAAAATCTAATGAAATGGCCAAGTGCTACATCCTAGCATTTATCTTAAATGTTCTAAAGTATCAAATGTAGGATATAGAACTAGCTTCGGACATTATGTTAGGGTGTACCATAACTTTAGGGCTATCCTTTTTAGGTTTATACCTTTTATTTGTCCTTTAGAATTAGATGAACACATGGTATATGGTTGAACAAATAAGAGATATATAAAGGGTATCCTTTATGATAGGGTCTAAGATCTCTCTAGTATTGGGGAGTCGCCACCTAGTTTTTGCAATGGTTTAGGAATCTTATATAGCATCCCTTTAAGGAAGGACCTTTTGATTTTACTACCAAAGATATGGGTTCGGAGTTTAGGTATGCTCTTAGGAAGGTTTTAGGTACCCAAGATTGCCCAACCCTAAGGTTGACCTCCCATCATTGTGTCTTATACCTTAATCCTATTAAAAACTAACTCAACACTTATATCCTAGACTTACACACTCACTAACATGCATCTAGCATACAACATGGCATCTTTCATCCCAAACAAACATACTTATCTATCCACCAAACAAAAGAGAGCTAAACATACAAAAGAAACCCTAGCATTCATCTAAAGCAAGGTAGCTAGCAAATCAATTTATGAACAAGGCATTAACTTCATATCTTAAAGAAGGATAAACAAACAACATGCATGTTCATGTGAATGCATGACTTACCTTACTTACCTCTCAGAAACATAGCACCTATAGCATTAATGAATGGGCATGTGAATGAATGGCATGGTATCAAAGCTAAGACAAACCCTAATCTAAACATGTGATAGCAAACAAGCATGTGAAAGAGGTAGATGAGAACATATAGAGCCTAAAACATTTTTAAAAAAAAAAGGGGGGGGGGGGGGATAAATAGAACAAACATGTGAAGGCAAAGACAAAACAAATAAAAAAAATATTTAGGGTTTCTAGACAACAGTATCACACATTCTAGAACAGGCATGCATGCTTAAGCAAGATTATGCGTACGCAAGTCCTTGCCTAGAAAACCTAAAAATACAAAAACAGAGCAGAACTTTAAAACAAAAATCTAACAACCTAAAGTACACAAAACATGAAAAGAACTAAGAAACTAACTTAAACAGACATACACAAATATAAACTACGTAGAAAACTGATGGAAATAAGAGTCTATGCAACGGAAAAATTATATTAACGAATCTACTTCATTCACAATTGTCAACATGTGCCATATAAGTTTCAGAATTAGAGAATAAAATTGTGTACCTTGAAGCAGTGAAATTCAAAACCGAAAATTCAAAAGTTCTTGAGAAGACTTTCAATCTTCACTCCAAGTCCACTAACACCCAAGATGTGTGGTCTCTCAATCAGATATATGAGTTTGTTCTAGAGAGAATTGAAGAGTGTCCAACACTCACTTACATACCAATTCATCTTTTATATAAAATCTGTATGTTTCTCTCTATATATCTAATTAACTAATTGGGCTAGCCTTTTAGGCCTTCCCAATTGGGTTTTAGTAAGTGGCTTGGAGTGGGACTAAAAGGGAACAAATAAGACTCTAGCTCCAATGGGCCTTGGGCTTTTCTGTCAACTTTTGACAAGTCCAAAGTTACCATTAATTATATTTAATACTACTATATAAATATAATTGCACTCTAGGCCTTATTAATAAATTATATCCTAAGACTTTATTGTACATGCAACCCCTTCATAAAATATTCGTAGTAACTTATTATGAATGAAGACTACCACTTTGTGAATTACTACATCTTAATCCTTGAATATCCTATTTAATCCTTTTAAGTTATTCATCATATATTTATGAAATTTAATTTCATAAATATATACTTTAGTCTTACTAAAGTGGTTAGGCTTAACTCTCTGAATAACAAATCCATTAAACTTATCTCAAGGGAATATTTTGTATCTCCGTTAAGAGAGTATGAATTCCATCTTGAGAATATATGTTCCATCAACACTAAATGTGGCTGCTCAACATACTGAGATTTTGACCATTACTTTAGATCTCACTCCTGATATATCAAAGTAATCTACACTTCATGATCAGGTCCATTATTCTCTTAGGATTAAGAGTTCATGTAAATGAAAGTCGTGAGATTTATTATTCAATTGACAGTTATTAGGAGAATAATAAATCTCACAGCGGTCCAGTTCAATATGTTTTAATTCTTAAAACATATCAACATATCAACTAGAAGTCACCACTTCCATGATCAAGACAAATAATCTTAGTTGATATGTTATAGTCTTCACAGATGAAATACCTAATTTCATCACCGACTACGAACCAAATTCTGAGTTTACAAAACACTTGTGACTTATATCTTCTGTGCCTAAATCACATAAATCACATACTATGCATCTCATGAACTATATGATAATGTCCAAACATTCATGTTACCATTATTTCAGATAATAATAAAAAAAACTTTATTAATTGCAATATTAAGTCATACATAATGTCATACATAATATAATACATAGCATTATACAATAGGATTCTAGGGCACAAATCCCAACAAAAACAAGATTAGAACATAGAAAGAAAAGCAAAAAAGAAAAAGAAATAAAGAGAAAGGGTTAGACCCAATACCTTAAACAAAAGCTTTCCAAGCTTGATTTTGACCATTCTCCTCAGTCAAGTCTATTCACAAACTCCCTTTTGATTCACTGGTTTCTAATGAATCTTATATTTTTTCGTGGGATTTCTTTGTGTGTCCTTTGAAAATATACCAAGTAAGGCTTTTTATAGTTAAGAAAATGGGGTTTGGAATGGCTTTCAGATGATGTGAGATTCATTCCAAACATCGGCCATTATTGCAGAAAACTTGTCTTTCATATGCTTCTGAAACCCTAGCTGCGTACGCAGGAATGGGCCTACATACGCATGCTTTGGCCCGCATATGCAGGCCGCAACCCAAGTACGCAAGCCAAGGGCCACTTTAGTCATTTTATTTCCAAAAATAGATTTTTGCTCATTTAGAAGGTTATACTTTCCATTTTAACCCTCCTCAAGTCAATTTAATATCTAATTGGGTGGCTTTAAACTAGCCTTAGGCCTTAGAGTTCGAGCATCATTAGGGAATGGGGGCCCAAGTCGTAAAGGGTATAAAATGTGGTGTCTACAATCCTCCTTCAGGTATGATCCCTAATTTTTGCCTAAGTTTCCAATGTAGCAGGATTCCTCTAATTTTTGCATGGGTTGGCTTTCGATTTTCAACCCATCGAGGCACTTTATATTGTCTTTTTCATCTTTGTTTTTTACTATTATTTACTATTATTTTTTTTTTTCGGTTCTTTACATGTTTTTTTTTCTTTCTTTTCCTTCTTTTGTAGATATGGCTGTCTGAGAGGCTCCATTTATTTCACCCTCTTGCTATTCTACCTAGTCAATACCTACCCAAGCATAATCGTGACTGTAGACCTAGGCATGCTAAGATGACCTTTAAAGAGTTTATTGAGCTTATGGAGCGTATAGGTGCTACAGACATCCAATGGGTGATGGAGTGGTGGCGCATCTCAAGCATGGCTCACCATAGCCTCAAGGACAACTATGTTCCTTTGGTTGGACTTCGCTATTGCTCTTACTACTCCACATGTCACATTGCCAAACAGTTTGGTGACCACTAAGGGGCTCCTAGTGATGATAGCTCTTTCCATACCTTGGAGTTCACTAATAGGATTTTGAGCAGGATTTGTGAGGCTTAGCCACAACAAAGGGTGACTAGGGACATTCGTCCTCCTCAATTCCTTCACCTAACTTCGAGGTACAAGAAGTGGCTACAAGATGACATGAAGTGGTTTCTCATAGATGAAAAAGCTTATAATAAGTCCAGCAAAAGGAAGAGGAATGAATGACAAACTTGATATGGCCTAAATTTTACTTTTCTGCACTTTATAATTCACATGTCTTTTCTTTTGAGTTTAATAACGGATTGGAATATTCCAAATCCCTTATGGAAACAATTTATCATCTTTTAATTTGAGTAATAAGAGAATTGTTTATTTATTATCTTTGCTTATTGTCTTTATTTCTCTTTTTTCCATGCCATGTAATTTTTGCCCATGACATCCTTGAAGGAATTTTTTCCATGACCATGGTCTTTCCCCTATCTTTTGCCTAGATCACCCTTTCATATTTTCAACCTAGCAGGGTCCTCTTGCCTTAACTTTTGTCTAGGCCGTCCTTTTGGGTTTTCAACCTAACAAGCATTTTTATTTTCTTTTCCAAACGTTATATTTCTGGAGTCTATCCATATTGATTGGGTGAAGTATCTCTTCCCCATCCAAATTGTAATCCTTGTAGCACCCCTAACATGATCTTCTTGATAATAAAAGGACCAGACCATCTAGGCTTCATCTTTCCCCTTGGATCAAAAGTTTCATCTCTAAGCACTTTTAAGACCAAGTCCCCTTCTTTAAGGTTTCTAGGTTTCACCTTTTTGTTAAATACTCTAGCAATCCTCTTTTGGTATCCCTATGCATGGTACTATGCCCTATCTCTCTTCTAATTTATCAAGGCCAATTGCTCATATCTTGCCTTCATCTAGTCTTCTTCTAAGACCTTGGTTTTTCCATTAGTACTCTTAAAGATTGTATCTCTACTTCAATTAGAAGCATCGCTTCACTCCCCTAGACTAAAGAGTAAGGCGTTGCCCCAGTTGATGCATGGATAGAAGTTCTGTAATCCCATAAAGAAAATGGAAGTTTCTCAGCACAATCCTTGTATGTTACTACCATTTTGGCTAGGATGTTCTTGAAGTTCTTATTGGCTGCTTCTATGGCCCCATTAATCTATGGTCAGTACGGTGAAGACTTGTGATGTTCAATGTTATACAACTCCGTAATCCCTAAAACCTCCCCCTCAAAGTGGGAGCCATTATCCGAAATAATCTCTTAGGTTACCCCATATCAACAGATGATATTATTCTCTATGAACCAAGCCACGTGCTTGCTTTCAACAAAGAGTAAAAGGCCACTTCCACCCACTTGGTGAAGTAATCGATTGCCACTAAGATGTACTCGTGTCCATTTGAGGCCTTAGGGGCTATTCTTCCAATCACAACTATGCCCCATACTAAGAAAGTCCAAGGAAAGGTCATGTTGTACAATGCACTAGGTGGTGCATGGTTCAAGTTTGCATGCATTTGGCAGTCATGGCAACTTGTCATGAAGTTCATACATTCGGTTTCCATTGTGCTCCAATAGTACCCTATCCTCAAAATCTTCTTAGCTAACATCCTCCCGTTCATATGAGGACCACAAATCCCTTGGTGAATTTCCTCCATAACTTTTTCCACTTCTTTTTTCTTTAGACAACAAAGGTGTATACCATCATTGGACCTCCTATAGAGCTGTCCTCCAAATAGGATGTATTGCATTTCCATCATCCTAATCAAACAACGCTCTTTCTTGTCAGCACCATTCGGACATGCCCAACTCCAAGAATTTCATGATGTCATAATACCATGAACCCCTTCCTATTCTATAATCAAGATTAAAGCTTCATTCTTCTCCTTGTCCACTAACTCATAACTCTATTCAATCACTAAAGGTCGTGTCCATACTCCCTCGGGTATTTCCACCATGGATGCCAAAGTGGCTAAGGCTTTTGCTAACTAATCCTCTAGATACTACTGATAAGGTTTTAAATGTTCTTCCTTTACCTTTCAAAACTTCTGGTCTTGAGCTATAACTAAAGTCGAATATCTACACACTTTTGCCTCTTTTACTCCTAACTTTCAGAGAACTTTCATTTTGACAATACAAGCTTCATACTTTGCCATGTTATTAGTTGTCTTAAAGTTCAATTTGACAACCAAAGGCACATGGGATCCATCGGGGGTGATCAAATCTATTTCATTCTCATATTGGTTCACAACTCCATCAAAATACATTTTCCATGCCCCTAGTTCAATATCCAGATGTCCTCATTTAGGACGTCTTCTTTTCCATCCTCTCCCTCTATAGAATTCTCGTCACAAAAATAGACACTGTGCTCCTTTTGATAGTTTTCCTTGCCACATACTTCAAATCGAATTCTACTAATATACTTAACCATCTTAATAGTCTACCACTTAAAGCTGGTTTCTCAAATAGGTATTTCAAGGGATCCATTCTGGCTACCACCCATAATTGGAACGGTAGGATGATGTGTCTCAAATTTTGTATGGCTCACACGAGTGCAAATCATGACTTCTCTATGGGGGTGTACCTAGTCTCATAATCATGGAATATTTTTCTCAAATAGTGCACTGCCCTTTCATTCTTATTATCGTCCTTTTGTGCAAGCATACTTCCAATTGCATCTTCTACGATAGAGGGATATAAGAGTAATAGTTTTCCATGCATCAAGGGTACAAAGATAGGTGAATAGGGGTGATATTCCTTAATGAGCTCAAAAGCTTCCTAACATTCATCATTCCATGTGTAGGGTTCATTCTTCCTTAGGAGTTTGAAGATGGGTTCGCAAATGGAGGTGAGCTTGGCAATGAATCGATTGATATATTGTAGTCGACCTAGAAATCCTTTTATTTTCTTCTCATTCTTAGGTGGAGGCATTTTCAATATGGCTTTAATTATGGATGGATCTACTTCTATCCCTCTATCACTTACTAGGAAACCTAGCAACTTCCTAGCTATTACTCCAAAGGTACACTTTGGGGGTTCAACCTCAACTTATACTCCTTGATCCTTTCAAATAACTTCCTTAAGTTAATGATGTGACATCCTCTATCCTTGGATTTTACAATCATATCATCAATATATACCTCAACCTTATTATGCATCATATCATGTAGAAACACTGTGGCCATCCTTTGATAAGTTGCACCTGCATTCTTAGGCCCAAATGGCATTACTGTGTAGCAATAGATCCCCTATTCCATGGTGAAAGTGGTATTAGTCATATCCTTAAGAGCCATCTTGATTTGGTTAACCCCGAAAAGCCATCCATGAAAAACATCAATGCATTACCAATTGTGTTATCCACTAAGACATCTATGTGGGGAAAAGGGAAATCATCTTTAGGGTAAGCCTTATTCAAATCCCTAAAATCCACACACATCGTTACCTTCCCATCCTTCTTAGGTATAGGCACAATATTTGCTATCCACTCAGCTTGGTGCATGGGCTTTATGAACCCTACTTTCAACTATTTCATGACCTTTTCTTTGATCTTTAAAAGCCATTCAATTGTCATGCGCCTCAACTTTTGCTTAGTGGGTACCATGTGGGCATGGGTATCAATGTGATGTTGGGCTATCTCGGGATTAATTCCAAGCATATCTTCATAGGACCATGCAAACACTTCTTGGAATTCTGTGAGGAGATCCTTGAGATCTTTCCTTTCTTCTTTGTTTAGGGTTAAGCCAATTTTAATAAAACATGGATTCTCATTATTGCCTAAATTAGGAGTTTCAAAAGTTGGTTCCATAGGTTCAAATTTCTTTTCCAATTGTTTGTTAATTTCATTTTCAAATTCATTTGAATCATTTAAGTGCAAAATTTCAATATTATGGGACACATCAAAATAAGCTAAATTAGAATTCATCTTATTGAAAATATTGAAAAGTACTTTAGGACTTGCATTACAAAATTTCTATTCCCCACTATTAGAAAACCCCAACCCAAGTCCAATTATTAAGTTGCCACACAAGAAGCATGATGAACTCTGTCTTCTTTCTTCTTCAAGGCTTGTCGCTCTTCTCCTCATCCTCCTCTTCGAAAAAAATTTCAACTCAGCAGACCATCCTTATCTTTCAGCGGTTTCCATATGTGCATAACCTTGGTCATGTCATACAGAACCTCCCCTTCACTAGGGAAATCTCTTCCCACCTCATCGTAGAACTAGTCGCTATCACCTTCACTCCAATAGCTAATCACTTCATCATCTCCTTCCTCTTCCTCTGCATGTTAAGTCAGCATAAGGTATTAATTGTTGTTAGAAGAAGGGTCCATATCGAATTCAAGCATGAAGCAAGCTGGGTTAACCTGAGTTATCTCTACCTTCGAGGTCCATTCTGGCCAGTTATGATCTTCCTAAGATCCCGCATCTCTTGATTCAGAAAAGTCATTACCATGGGCCCTCTTGAATGTCCATAGTTCGGGAGTGCTCTTCAATTGTGGCATAAAGTTGGGTAGAAGCAAGCAAACCTTTCCTTCTATCATTATCCGATTGATATCCTTTTGAGTCAGCTCACTTTGTCCATAGTTAGCCTTGTCCCCTTCATCCTCTTCTTCTTCTTCCTTGAATACTTCTTCTATCTTAGAAAGGCAACTTATTATCTTTTCAAGGGCTTTGCCTCGCGCCTCCACTCACTCAAATAGCTCTTGCATGAAGGCTTCTTCACTCAAAGCATTCATCCCTTTTTGGAACGTCTTGCCTTCCATTGGACTTGAATTAGAGTGGAAACTTAATCTTGATTTTTGTGCACAATGGTGCTTGAAAGGAAGTCCCTTTTTCATTAAGTCCATGTCCCATTTAAAAAGGGTCTATCTTTTATTCTTAGATGTTCTTTAGAAAATATTTAAGTCCATTTTAATGAAGGCCTAATTACAAATTCGCTCCCTTTTCTCTCATGGACATTGCCCCTTTGTTTCATTGGGATTTGGTCCATTTACAATAATACTCTCATCTTACTTTCATGGGCTTTCATTAGAATGTGCTTGGAGATTTTTAACCTTTTGTCTCAAATATAGGCTTACAATATATTCACCACATTTGGGCTCTTCCTTTTTCATTTTATCATCATCATTTTTTTGAAGTAGCCCTTTAGCTAGAATATGTTGTAGCCTTCCTTTCAAGCTATGAAGTTCTCATCATTTTGGGTCTAGGCATGCAACAAAGAGGCCCAAGATTAGGGAAGTTCATATTTGACTTTCTAGGATTTTGGATGCTAAGTCCATAGCATACTTATTATCTTAGGCCCAAAGTCCACTTTTCCAAAAGGGCTTTTTGGTTTGGGCTTATGATAGCAATTAGGCTATGGTCTTATAAACTTTTCACGTTAAGATATACCTTTAGAATTAGGGACAAGCCTCTTACATGTGAGAACTTCTTTTCTTTTGTACCCTTTGTCTTAGAGTATGCCATAACTTTAGAGTCATCCTTCTAATTTATGTCTTTTATTTGTCATTTAAAGTTAGGTGATCACAAGATATATGGTTAAGCAAACAAGAGATATATAAAGGGTATCCTCTTTTTGATAGGATCTAAGATCTCTCTAAGTGTGGGTGGGCCTCCCTAAGGCAAAAGGGATAAATAAGTATGTTACTCACAACTTGGTGGCAAACCATTAACGTACTCAAAGCCCATCATAGGCAATGGCACACATTGCAAGTTTGTGGGATGAACTTCAAAAGACTTGGACCCAAATAGAGCCTTCCATCTTTCCACTCATCACCAACCGAGGTAAAGGGACAAAAGAACCAAATGATTTGTGTGTGCAACAAGTATTGAATAAGACTTTATTAAGGTTAAGACATAGGACACATAAGAATTACATTCACAATCCCCAATGGAGTCACCACTGTGGAAACAACGGGTTTTGGAGTTGCCACCTAGTTTTTGCAATGGCCTAGGAACCATATATATAGCGTCCTCTCAAGGAAGGACCTTTTGATTTTAATATCAGAGATATGAGTTTGAAGTTAAGGTACGGTCTTGGAAAGGTGTTAGGCAGCCAAAACCACCCAACCTTAAGGTTGGCTTCCCTTCATTATGTCTTATGTCTTATCCTTATTAAAGGCATACTCAATATTGTATTTAACTCACACACAAACTAGCATACATCTAAACACACAACATGACATGAATTATCCCTAACCATACATCTACCATGGCATGCCCTATCATTCATTTAGCAAACAACCTATCATTCATCTAGCATACATGTCATGGCATCAAGGTATTTCATCATACCACAAACCCTAATCATACATCTAATCATGCTTCATCACATCACAAACCCTAATCATACATCTAATAATGTTTCATCACATCACAAACCCTAGCATACATCTAATCATATCATATTACAACATCTAAGAGATCCAAATAAACATGTGATAAAGCACAACCCATCAAACAAGAATATTCACATCTATCATTAAATAGAACCCTACTCAAAGATGCATGTTCATATGAATGCAATACTTAACTTTTCTTACCTTGCAATAACTCAGCATCTGTGGCAATATGCATAAACATGTGAATGTATGTTCATAGTATTGGCCAACTTCACCTTAAGGTTTGAGAATCATGACTTAAGTACCCAATCCTCAAAGGATATTACTCCAAACACACATGCTGTGTGGGTGAAGAAGGGTACTCATGCATAAGCATTATAACATGTCCATGCATTAATTCTTTCTATATAATGTGACATTGTTATTTGCTTGTTTATTTTACATTCTAGCATATTTTTAATTGTTTTTTTTTTTTTTTTTTTCGTTTAAAAGCTTTGGTTGTTTACTGTTTTTGATCATTCTTTACTTTGTTTTATGTCAAAAATTCAAAAACACATAAAAAGTATAAAATCCAAAATGTTTGATCAGCGGTGTTATGCATTGTCATATGCATGTTTAGCCTTATACCTCCATACTAATGGCTTTATGCATTAATGAGCTTAGCTTATTTTCTATGCACTTGTATCTTTGTGGGAAACATCTTGACATCTATGTGATTATTGTAAATAGATCTTCAAACTTGTTATGAATGATTAGTCAATAGTTTTGTTGATCTTGAGACATGCATAGATTTGTGCTTATATCTCTTCCCACTTTTTTTTTTTTTTTTTGGCTTAAAAGCTCAACAATGTCAAATCTCGAAAAGAGATAATGAGCTAAAAAAACCATTGCACAAACTAGTATTTGACTTGGAAAAAGGGAAAGCGACATGTATTTACAATGTATGGTGCCAAAAGTCAAAGGTTTACTCATCAAATTGAAATATTAAAAATTTCAGGCATTGATCTCAAAAAGAGATGTTAAGATCAAAATGATCAAATGTTATCAAAAGAAAAGAATCCAAATGAAAAGCTTCAACTCAATGTAATCAAGTTTATGTGGGAGGTCATATATGTTCATTCCTACAATTGAGATAGGTCACTCTACTTAGTACTAGTTGTGTATGACTTGGTTGAATCGATCATTGAAACTTCACATTAGACTAAAGATTATCTCATAATTAATACCCACCCACATCACACATGTCTATGTTCAATGAATGCCTTATTCATTTGTGTGATTGTACTTGATTAAAATGTGATGTACATGCTTAAACATCTGTTGATCAAACCTAAAAAGATTTTTGAGTGGTTTAGTTATTTTTGAAAAGTATTTTGATTTGAAAATTTTCTCAAATATCCAAAAACTTGCAACTCTGCATTTTTGCGACTCACTCGCAAATGGTTTACTCAAGTTATGGAAAAGACTTAGAAAAATTTTCAAAATTTTTAGAAAAATTGATTTTTCAGTTTTTCGAACCCTAGGCATTTGTGACTTACTTGCGACTAGTTGGTGAGTGTAAGTCCTAGTTGCGAAAAAGACTTAGAAATTTTTTCAAAATCTAGGTTTAAGGGTTTTTGGTGACTCACTTGGGGACTCATTCACGAGTCAGTTAAGTCGCGAAAAACGTGTGTTTTGCAAAAATAGGGTTAAAAGTCAAATAGATTTTCAAAACTTTTCACTTTCCTTGCATCTTGTGTTTGTCTCTTTATCTTCTCTGCCTCTCTCTCTCTCTCTCAAAACCACCCTTTCACTCCAAAAACCTCCATTGTTCTCATCAATCTTCACTCCAAATCCAAGAAAAGGTATGGGTTTTCACTCCTTTTTACTTTATTTCAAGTTTAAAGCATTCTATTTCATGGATTTGTTGGTTTTGTTAAGATGTTGAAATATTGTTGAAGAACATGGGTTTTTGTAGTTTTTGATGAAATTGATATATGGGTTTGTTGAGAATGATGGTATAATGCTTGTTTTTCATGTTTCTATCAAGAGTATTACATGCTCATGCATTATACTATGTTTTGTGTTGTGGTGTGCATACCAATTTGTTGATAAAATGTCTATTTAGATGTTTTTGTGTGTAATTTTGGACTCCGTCAAGTACAAAATTTGGGGATAATCATGTTTCCATATTTGGAACAACTAATGGTTATGTGTTTCACACTTTGCCCCTTGCATGATTTCATCCTTCTTTTATGCACACTTTTCCATGTGATGCACACACACAATCTTTGACATGTTGTATGTCTAATGCCATGATTATATCATGTTTTGATGTTTAGCATTTTCACATGTCATTTTTTTGAATTGCTCTTTAAATTTCAGTTTTTAGGGTTTAATTCGTAGTGTTTGTTTTTGGTACTAACTTGTTACTAATCAAGTTTGTTGTTGTTTGTTTCTATATTGCTCTTTGCTATTTCATGATCTCTGCTTGAAGATGTCTCCTTTCAAAAAGTCAGCAGAGAAAGGAAACATCAACAAAAGGAAGGAACTAGTTATTGACCTCACTAGTTTCTCCCCTAAGTCAAAGAAAACTCGATCTTCAACTGGAGTTTTCGATGACACTTGATTTAGATCCTATACTGCATTTCAAGCATATTCAAGCTACTTCGAACATGCCCCCATGGTAATTGAAGGGGTTGTTGAGCAAGCTACTCTTCTTGATACAAACATTCCTAAATGGATAGGTTCTAAGGATTGGAACTACCTTCTATTGAATCTTGATGATCCTTATGAAGAGCTTGTGAAATAGTTTTATGCGAATGTCCTCTTTGATGGGAAAAAGCTACGATGTTGGGTGAGAGGAAAAGACTTTACGATTACACCTCCATATCTTGCTCTCATTCTAAACATCAACTGACAAATGTTTGCAAAACCACCGCTATATGATGAGATGGAACTGAATCTTGAAATTTTTCACGACGCTTTTGGAGAAAATTTGGATGTGTCCTCAAATGGGAAATCAATTGGTTTATAATCTTTATCTCCCGAGTTGAAGTTGCTCACAACAATAATGTTTCACAATCTCTATACTCTCTTGAGCACCATATATATGAATCTTGGTTGGGCTTTATTTCTTTATGACTTGATTACCGATGAAGAAATTGGTGTATGCTCTCATATCTTTCATATTTTGGTCAAAACTGCTAAGAGGACGGCCTTTAGGAACTGTCTTCCATTTTGTTGCCTCATCACAAAGATATTGAAGCTAAAAGGAGTACCCATAATGGAAGATGAGTTTCCTCAATCAAAGCAAAGATCAATCAACATTACCACTCTTAATGCTATAAGAGGCCATATTCGAAAGAATGTCAGGCAAGAGAGTAATGCTCCTCAAGATGATACAAGCTTTAGCTCACACTCCTATGATGAGAAGTTGGACAACATCATGGCTTCCATGCAAGACATTAGCACAAAATTGGCTGGCCTCTTAACTATCATGCACTCTCAGCACACTTAATTTGAGACAAATTTTACCTTTCTCTAAACTCAATTGGATCAAATCCGAAGGAAGCTAAAAGAAGACGATGACTAGCTATTCCATGACAAAAGGGGGAGATGGTGTTCATGATAGGGGAAAAGATATGATAGAAGGAGAGAACTAAATCAACAAGGGAGCAAGCAATGCAAGAGCAAGCAAATCAAACAACAAGTTCTTCTAGTTTTTCTTTGTTACTATTACTAGTCTATGTTCATATTTCATATTTTAAGCTTATGTTGCATACTTGACTATGTTATGATTTTTTTTTTTTTTTTTTTTTTTATGTACCCTTGCTTATGTACCTTAGTATTTTTAGTTAATGTCTTGCATTTTCTTTAGTACTCTTATGCCTTTGTTGGATTTTGTATCCTTGATGCAATTTAAACCTAATACTTTCTGCTTTAGTGTTTTTGCATCAGTTAAGTGTTGAATATGCAAATGATATTTTGCATTGAGCTTATTAGCTTGCATGTCCGAATGTTCATTCACCATGTGAATGTTCATTGTAGTCACTATTTATAGTGATTGTTCTTATATGGTCAAGTTATGCTTCATTATCATATTCATACTTACTTGATCATATTGTTCTTGCTCCATATGCATTCTAAGTTTTCCGCCTACAATGAACTTAATAAGTGCATTTTGTGATATTGTTTTTAGGAGACTTATTTATATTGTTCAAGAGCTTCACAGATCTAGAATTAGGTGTGAGTGAGTTTTGGCAACTATTCCCAACTCACATTTTTTAAGTCTAGAGTTTAGTTTAGGGTTTTGTCATGGAATAACCAAAATGGGAGATTGTAAAGTTAAATTTATTCAACTGCGTGTTGGCTTTATTACGTGCCAAATTTTCTTGTAATTCAGCATTTAGAAACCTTGTATTTAGGTGGGAATAATGTAAGGTTTATGTGTGAGAGAGTGTGAAGATTTGATCAAGAGTGTGCAACAAGAAGGTGACTCGCGACTGACTCATAAGTGGTGACTTGCCAAAATGAAGCACACGTGTGAAGCATGCAGGAAGATGAAAAGTCAAGCTAGCTGGATTACTACAGGACAAAAAGTATAGTCTGACCTAATTTGGTAATTGGCGACTGGAATACGTGACTCATCCTAGTCGCAAAGTGACTCACCAGTACACCCTGTTTTATTGAAAAATGACTTTTCACATTCCATCTCATACCAGGTTGATAGGTTCTAAATGTTTAGAACAATTGGCAAATCGTGAACACAAACTTGTCTAGATATAGATCTTAGAGTCTATAGGTTTTATTAGACAATGCTCAAGGTGATTCAAGTCAAGATTCAAGAACATACAAGTTGCAGGAAGAAGACTTCATATTCTGCTTGGTTCGATCGATTGAAGAACAGGCTCGATCGATCGAAAATCGTATCTGCAGAATTTTAAGTCGGCCTAAACAGCAACTTAAGCTCATTAAGGATTAGGGTTTCAGATCTACTTCTCCCACTATATAAAGGAAACCCTAAGCCACGTTTTTGGGACTTTTGAGAGGGAGATTAGAGTGCCTCTTGTGCCTCTTTTTATTTTTAGGGTTTTGTACTCAAACCTCTCTAAGTCTTTGTTGCTCATATTTGCGGTTTATGTGAATCTCTTGTGAGATCATTAAAGAGTTTTCCTTCACATAAACTTAGGGTTTTCAAGGTAGAGATATTATCTATATCTTAATGATCAACAAGGTTGCTACCATTGAAGCTTAAAGAATATTAAGCGTAGGTGCTTGTAGCTGATTGAAGAATTCAAGAAAGAAGGAGTTCGTGGATTCAGAGCTTGCACGGGGTCGTGTCAGTAAGTTCTACTGGTAGGTAGCATTAGGAAGTCAAGCAGGGAGCTTGTAAGTCCTTTTGTATGAACTTCGATTTTTTCATAGTGAATTCAGTTTTGCCTTGAGGATCGGTGGGTAAAATCCTCCCTAGGTTTTTTACCGGTTTGGTTTTTTTGGGTGATCATATCTTGTGTTATTTATTATTCCGCTGCTTTATATTCTTGATATGATTGTTTGATTGTTTTAACCTAGAATTGCATAATTTGACTAAATAACAACTTGGCTAATTAACTAGGCTACTCAATCTGATTGTGTGTTAAGGGGTCTAAAAACCGTTCACCTACTATAAATACCCTTATATCCACGAAATGTAGAGAGCTTCTAGAGAGAATTTTGAGGGAAAAACCTTAGAGAAAAACAAGATTTATTCATCCACAATCGTATACAAGTCTCCAAATTCCTCTACTCTCACCTTCTCCATTGTCATACCCATAAGAGGATCATAAACCAAATCCTTACCTCACCAAATTCATAGTAGTGAAAAGGTTTTGGTGTTTGGGAAGCAGTTCAAGAGAGAATCAATTCATATTAGTTAATGCAATGAGCTAATTGTGAGATCCGGAAAGCTAGAGAAAACACAGTTCAACGTAACCTTATTAGAGCAAGAAACTTGGAGGGCTTAGGTGCATTGGGTAGACTAGGCTTAGAGGGTCTATTACTATTCGTGTATCCCAACTAATTTTCTAGTGGACCATTTACCACTTGGAGGGCAGCAGAAAGGTTTTTCACCGAGTTCTTTAGTTTCCTCTTTAATGACACGTGCCGATATTATCTTGTATTTGCATCTCTCTTTCCCTTGCTCTAAGCTTTTAATTTCTACTAGTTGTGATTAATTAATGGCTTAGAGTAGTTTGGTAATTCGGGTATTGCTTATATTTCATATTTCGCGCATATATTGTTTAAATATAAGCTTATATTGGAAAATTTGTATTTGAGGGTCTAAACATTCACAAGTGTTTTATACACTGAGTGAGTTTTCAATGATATTCATGTGATTTATGTCTATGGGTTTTGACTTGGTGGATTTATTTGATGAGTGGGTTTATGGTTTTACAAATGGTGGTTATCTAAGGTTTATTTATGGTGGAAATTTAGGGGTTTTGAGTTATATCATGTGATAGTTGGTAAATATATATATATTTTCATTGCTATTGGGTTTATTTGGAGCTAGTTAAAGATTTAAATTGTTTGTCTTGGAGGATATTGTGATTTTGGTTTCATGGGTCTCTTGATGATGTTGTGTAAACCTTGTGGGAACTACTTATTAAGTGTTGAGGTTTTGATGTTAGGGAGAATACCTTGAATGACTTAAGTTTATAAATTGGAGTCTATGCCTTGTAAATTAAATTGTTGAGAAACTTTTGAAGTGGAATACATTATTTGTGAGGTTAAATACTTAGGCTTACCTAATTAATTTCTTATTTAGTGATTTCAAATTCCTAGCTAGATACAATGTCAAGCTTTATGCTTATCGTGATAGGTTTTCTTGGTGTTGTTTTAGGTTCTAGCTAATCTCCTTTAGAGCTTGGAGAATTAGGTTTTTTGCGAGTTGCAAGGTACGTAGCTTTTTAATGGGATTTTTGAAAAATAACAATGTTGCCTAAAACTTTGTTTTTGGGGTTAGACACATTTTTGGAAACTATTTATGGAAACTATATTTTCCTAAAAACTATTGTGTTGTAACCTTTATGCATATTATTATTGCATCATATTTGGTATTGCATATGGGAAAATGCATGAGTTGTTAGTATGGAAAATATAAGCATTGTTAATTTAATCCTTTGATGATGGCTTTCATGAAATTATTGCATTGTTTGCAATTTCTAAAAATGCTTTATCGTGACCTTTGTTACTTGGCAAGTTAATACAAAATCCTTTTGACAAGAAATGGTTTTGAGGGTTTCGAGAACCTTGTGAATATATTAGGTATTTCAAAGGTTTTTATGAAACTACTTGGAAATGAATTACTTATTTTGAATTAAATGTAATGTGAGCTCTTTTATTTTTTACCCTTGTGTTGTGATATGTGATTACTCGTTGATTACCTAGCTAGATACTATAGTCTGTGTAACATTGGTATCTTAGCACCTGTTTTTGAGATGGTTATTGAGTTCAATCTTTGTGACAACATATTTAGTTCTGGCTGTGTGTCGGCAATTAGTTCCTTCTTTGTGACGATAGATTAGTTCTATCTTTATGATAGCATTGTCATGTGGTGTTGGTTTTGGAATTGTATTGTTATTGCTCACAAAATATAGTATGTAGTTTCATGTGAGCATTTTGAAAAGGTTTGTGACATATCATTTTAATCATTCTTGTCATATTATCATTGGAAATGGTTTTGTAGAATTTATTTAGAAATTCCCAAATTATAACATGCTTTGTAAAATATTCATTATCATGAAACTTGCATTTCCCCTACCTCCATTAATTATGCTACTTACAAAGCTCTGTCTCATCCCATTCTTTCACAAACTTTTTTTAAAGAATGCAACGATCTCTTGAGACAGGTTTTTGTGGCTAGAAGTAGTTAGACAAACTACTAACAGAGGCTGAACTTTTGTGATGATGATCCTTACATGTTGTACATCCTAAAGGAGGCTTGGCTCATTCTTTTGTATCTAATAGTGGTGATGATTTTTATTCCCACTGATAGGACAAGTTGATAATGTGTAATTATATTTATTCAGACCTCCATTCTTTTGTGGCAATGGCCCTTATAATTATTGCATAGAGCTTTGAATTACTTTGGAAGCACTTTTAATGAAATTATTATGAAAATTACTTGATGCATGTGGAAATTCTTTGGATTGAATAAAATATTTACAAGTACTTTTGGGTTGTAGTTTCCTCATGCTTTGGACCCTTTTTGGATTTGGGGTATGACAGTTATCCTGATTTGATTAAGGATGAATTTTGATCTTTTGTTTGTTTTCAATTTGGCCATCATAATGATATCCAATATCATTTTTATTGTCCTAGCCTATATGTTTTATAGGTTCAATTTCAAATAAATAAAAACTAATTGTATTTTTGACCAATTTTTTTTATTTAAGTATCTCATGCGTTGTATGGGTTAGTGACTACTATTAACTTAACCAGAGATTTTCCTTTAATATATATATATATATATATATATAAAATAGTGGGATGTGGAATTTGTGGAGACAAAACGATGACACTCTAATTCAACAATTTTTTAGTTTTTAGTGTTTAACAATAAAAACGGAGGGGAAAGGATCACTTCGTTTTAAAACCTCTAGTTTCCTCCCATTTTAAAATAGATGAGTGACATGTGTAAAAACAATAATCCAATGGTTAGGAAATTAGCAATTTGTGTTTTCAAAAATAGAAGCAAAAGCAAACCATTTTTGAGATAAAAGTCAAGAAGAAGGCATGGGTTCTTCAAAATCAGAGCAACACAGTCAATGACATTCTTCGACAGTGTGTAGGTTGACGGCAAAACTTCAGGCCACACGTGGAGGCACATGAGGCTGAAGATGGATGCTAGCTTCTTGGGTTTTACACATTGGAAGCCAAAGAAGAGATATGTGGCACTAATTTCGTCAACCACAAGTTGACAAGGAATCTGTGACAGCGCGTAGGTCGATGGCCATCGTGTGTGGTGGCGCTTGTCTTCGAAAATGGAGATCGAACTCTTGGGTTTTGCAAATTAAAGGCCAAAGAAGAGATTTGCAGCATCGGTTTCATGAAAGGATGGAGAAAAAATAACAAATCTCAAGGGAGGCTCAAACGGATGTTGTGACGGCAGTGACTTTTGATAGTAGCGATGCAGTAGTGGGGAGGCCTTGTGGAGGTGGTGAAGGTAGTGGTAGTCTTGAGTTGAATGGTGGTATTTTTGGTAGATCGATTTGGCTCCAAAGACGGTGAAAGGAGAGGTGAGAGAGAGATGAGAAACTGTTAGGTTTTTCATTTCCAAACCGATAGATCATTTTACATACACGTGTCTCTCATCTAAGTATAAACTAATGGCTTGTTTGGAAGTTTAGATAGGGAGGAGAGTAGAGGGGAGTAGAGGGAAGGGGAGTAGTGGGGAGGAGAGTAGAGGAGAATAATTCACCTCCACCTTATTTGGATGTTTTAAAAATTAGTAAGGGGGAAGGGAGTAATTAGCCCTTCCCCTTGTGTAATTTTGTTAATATAATAAGGATAAATTAGGTAATTTACTTGGTCAATAGTTTATGTACTCTACTCCCCCTCCAAATCTCTCTAATTTGGGGGGTTAGAGGGAGTCCAAACCCCTCCAAACTCCTCCAAACCCCTCCCCCTCATTCTTTAAAAAACTTCCAAATAAGGTAATTGCATTACTCTTATTCCCTCTACTCTACTCTCCCTCTTTTTTTAAACATCCAAACATGCCATAAGTATAAACAGGAGGTTTTAAAATTAGAGGTGATACTTTCCCAAAACGGAAAGTGTCGGAGAAAGAGTGGAAGTTAAAAAACAAAGGTTAAAAGAGAAGACTAATTATTATTGCATTGCAGTAGCGTGTAAAATTGAGTAACAACAATTCTCCTCTCACGGAGTCGGAGTGAGTGTAGGGTTTATTTACCTCTGGCTCTGGCTCTGGCTCTGGCTCAGACCAACTCGTCATCGAAAACTCAGAGATCAGACACGGAACCATCGGTCATAGATACACAGAAAGAAAGATATGA
Organism: Quercus variabilis; assembly: GCA_030445155.1. NCBI lineage: Eukaryota > Viridiplantae > Streptophyta > Magnoliopsida > Fagales > Fagaceae > Quercus > Quercus variabilis. Next base: position 42,772,844 of record CP129446.1, on the reverse strand, counting down.
CCTCGAGAGACAAGGACCAAATCACACCGCACCACCCGCCTCTACTTAGCAGCCTCGTTGTCCGTCCTTCCGTCAGCGACGGTGGCGCTGACGGTGCCGGCAGTGGTCGTGTCAGCGATTACGAGCCCGGTGAGGTTCGCCGTGAGCCTCCTTCTTATTCTCGCTCTGATCGTTACTCCGACGACCCTGGTTCGTTTCTTTCTCGGTTTTTAATTAATTTTCGTTTATTGTTTTTCTGTTAATTAAGTTCAACTTGTTTGTATATTTGTTAGGGTTAGTTGTTTATTTATATCATCAGATCTTCAAGTTCGTACCTGTTGAAATTAGAGAAAACGACGCGTTTTTTAAACCATAGATCTTGGTGTTAGGTTTATGATCTATTAGCTTAGAAATCGGTTTTTATTTTGTTTGTTTGTTATTGTTATGTCAATTTTTTGTTTTGTTTTGTTTTTTTTTTTTTTTTTTTGCTGGGAGTATCATCGAGCATGAGTTTAGAGAATTAATTGATTGGTACTGAAGGAGTTGAATTCCATTTGAGCAAATAAGTCATGCTAGCGGACAGGGTTATATTCTGAGTTTTCTCTGAAGGCATGTGCATATTCAGGGTAACATTGAGTGATTGATCTTCATATTCAATGGATTCCTGCATGTTTCTCATACAATATTGGATCTCCATATGATATCTCTTTTATGATTCCTCATCTTCATGTTTGCACCTAATTAAAATTATAGCTACACACTTTCTAGTTGCCAGTGAATTTCTTATTTTGTTAGATTTTTTTTCAAAATAATATGTATATATGTATATATATATATATATTGTCTTCACCCGTAGACTTTTTTGTTCAAATTATATTGCATGATGGGTCTGTTCTAGTCAATCAACAATGGTTCTTTACAACCTGTTGACTATTCCTTGTGTTGCATGTCAAGCATGTGGATCTACTACCAGTTTTGGAGTATCAAACTGTGAATAAATTTTGCTATTATGTGTTACAGCTCTGAATGTTGCCTACAAGCACCTGGGCCTTGAGGAAGGCACGTTAGTGTGAGTGCAGTCTTGGATCATGGTCTGAGGGAAATGGGTTTTTGTTTTAAAAGTAAATATGTATGTGGTACTTGCTGTTGATGGATATTGTTCTTTGTGTTTGAATTTGCGGGGTGCAGCTCCACAATAAATAAGGCCCTGGGTCTGATTTGTTACAAGTTATGGACCTGGGTATTGGATTTGGTTTTGTGGGAATGAAGCTGATTGGTTGGGTTCAAATCAAAAAGTGTCTAATCGGGAATGCCAGACAATCTCAAGAGGACTTTACAAGGATCCAAGATGGTCATATGACTTGATAAAATGTTGGAAAATTACAACATCATTAAGCATTTCTGTGATGGTATTTTTATTTTGTAACTAATCAAGAGAAGCATACAAGAAAGAAAGAGAGTTAATGGACTTGTCTACTGGAACAAGTTTGGTGGGGTTAAATGGTACCAAATTTACCTTTCCAAAGATGAATTAGTATTTGGAAGCTGATGTTTACTGGTGAATATTGAGCTTTATTGTTTTTGGTTTTCTCTGGTTTCTTTAGTAAATGGAAATATATATTGGTGTGCTTCCTGCTAGCTGATAGATTATAGCAGCTCTTTTGCGGGTGTATGGATTTGGATCATACTTGTGAGGATGATGTTTTGGCTGGGGCTTTCGTTGTTTAGTGCAGTTGGTTGGTGAAATAGGGTTTATTCAGACTGTTTTATGATAACTAATATGACATTGTACTTTTCAGAGTTGTGTGGAAGTTTAGTGAGTTACTTTATAGCTTCTGCTGAACTTTAGTAGGTTTTGTTATAATCACATTTTTGACGAATGGTGAGTTGGTACAGAAAATGGCTTCAGGTCTTAAAAACTCTTGGACTGTTGTTTTTCTTGCTGTTTCCTTATCTTTTGTACTTCTGTCGTTTTTTAGTTATAGAAGGCATAGTTAGTGGCAGATGGTAATGATGGACTACACTTTTGGGATTTGACATGCCTTTATGGCTTCAGCTCACTTTCTCATTCTGAGCAATGTTAGTTGGAGGATATAATTAAAGTTCATGTTTCTTTTAAGTCAAATTTGGGGGGTTACTTTATAAAAAAAGAGAGTCAAGTTAGGGGGGTTAACAAGACGCTGAGATGGTTATTGAAAAGAAGCAGACCAAATTGGTTGTGGATAAATTTGGGTTTTTGGGAAATTGGGATGGTTCCTCTTTGGTGGATTTTCTTTTGGCGTTAGGGTCCTCTTGTGGTTCAGTCTATTGCTCTTGCTGCTCCTTTTTGCTGGCATTTTTCAACTGAGGTTTTGGAAAACGTTGTACCTGGGATATTGCTTTTTGTGTTGGGTTAGTATTTATTAGGCACATATCCGTCTTCTCCATCTGCAGATGAAGTTCACTTCCTTATCACTACTACAATGCTGTATTAAGTATGGTTGAACCAGATCCATGACTTTCGGGGGTTGATTTTTCAGATTTTTTAGGTTCAAATACACACACACACACACACACACACACACACACATATATGTATATATATATATATATATATACGTATATATTTAAAGTATGTAATGGTGGTCTTCAAGGTAATGGATCTGGCTCTTGTATATAGGAATACTGGGATTGTTTTCTTTTTGAAGACTATGAGCAGTTACTGTATGTGGTGAGCACAAGTAACCGCTGTACTTGCTAATTGACCACTTTTTTTGGAAGTGACAATGGGGTGGTTATCATATGAACTGCTTACTCTTTCACATAAATATTTTGTTTTCTGCTACCTATTGCAAGGAGATTCCCTGAATGGTGGTAACTGTCCTTGCAAACTTTTGAATTAGCAGTTTCATGGTCACAGACCTTCAGCTACATAAGTTTACTATACTTTCACTTTTCCCCTTATCTTATTAGGGGTTGCTTATGTCAAGACTTCACTGGCTTTTCTTTTTCCAGGATATAGAATTCGTGCAGGTTCTGGTTCTCCTGTACGGCATAGAGATGTGGATCATCGTTACAGTCCAGATTTTAATCATTCTGGTGGTCTGCCACGGAGCCGTGATTTTGGCAGTGGGAGGGATCCTGGTAGATATAGAGACTCTTCACCCCCTTATGGTCGAGGAAGGGGTGGTGGCAGGCCATTTAGTAGAGCTTTTGATGGACCTGGGCTTGGTCCTGGCCCATTCAGAGGTGAAGGTATGAGTAGAAATAATCCAAATGTGCGCCCAAGAGATGGAGATTGGGTTTGCTCAGATCCTTTGTAAGTACTTATCTGGCATTTCATGATGCAATTTACTTTTTTTTTTTTCCCTTGATTTTCTGTAATACATGATTATGCTACTGTTTTGCCATTTACAATGTCATTTGCTTTTGTTTATTGTGTATTGCAAGTTCTTGGTGCAGACTTTCCTTTTCTTTGGCTTTTCTATTCCTAGTTTTCCTGTAAGCATTAGGTTCTTTTGTGCCCCCTTCTTTTTTGCTTTTAGCAAGCTTAATCTACTGCTCTCTCCTCTGCATATGTAATTACCTCTGCATCTGTAATTAGAGAATCTGTGTACATTGTTGGTCATGCTTCACTTATTCTAGCCATGCATCAGATGTGGAAACCTGAATTTTGCAAGGCGGGAGTACTGTAACAACTGCAACAAGTTTCGCTATGGACCTGGGGGAAGTCCTCGGAGAGGCTATCCTGGCCCACCTCCTCCACATGCTCCCCCTAGACGCTTCCCTGGCCCTCCAATTGAACGTTCCCCTGGCAGGACCATGAATGGATATAGGTCTCCTCCTTTTGGCTGGGCTAGGGATGGCCCTAGGGAATTTGGGGCTGCTGGTCTACCACCTCCCAGGCATGAAGGCAGGTTTTCTGATCACCACATGCGTAGAGATCGGCTGGACTACCCAGAAGATGACTACAGGGGGAGGAACAAGTTTGATAGGCCAATGCCAATGGACTGGGGTCATAGGGACCGTGGACGAGATGCTTTATTCAATGAAAGGAAGGGATTTGAGAGGAGGCCACCTTCTCCACCTCCACTAGCACCACCACCACCACCACCACCATTTGCTCCACACCGTGGCCGCTGGGCTCGTGATGCCAGAGAGAGGAGCCGCTCCCCGATAAGGAGTGGCCCACCGGCAAAAGACTATCAACGAGATATGTACGTGGAGCGGGGGCGGGATGATCGGCGTGCCGTGGGGCGAGAGAGAATTGGAGATGCATATTAGCAAGGAGAGAATTGGAGATGCGTGTTAGAAAGGTGGGTAGCGGGCAGAATTTGCAGGTGTATTTTTGGTTTAATTAGTCAGTGTTGTGTTTTTGTTAAGGGAGGAATATTCACAGCTCAGGACTAAACTTGGCTATTTTGTTCCGGACCTTGTATTATTGTAGAACTCTCGATGGGTAAAAAAAAAAACTACCGTTTTTTTCAAGCATTACTCCTGGTTTTGACATAAAAAAAAGGGGGAAATGTCTGTTGTTATTGTTCGAATTTTTATGTTCTTTATGTTTTTCCCCTCAGCTCAGCTCTTGGATTGCTTATTTTGTTGTTGGTAGATGATGCTTGAGCTTTGAGCCCACTGTGGAGGCCGCCTGCGCTCCTCGCATTGTTATGGTCCACTCTATAGCTTTAAAAAATCGTTTTAGCCAACGTGATAAATTCATAATTTCTTGTGCCACTGACTCTACAAGGGGATGTTTAGTGTTTTGATGAATAGTTTTAGGATCACAAATTATTTCACTTTTTTTTTTTGTCACAACTCAGATGTAACAGATTGTGAATGATTAACTATCACTTACACATAGACTCACTATTACACATAGACTCACTATTTTTTTTTTCACCAATCATACTATGCTTTGTGGCAAGAAATTGTGAAAAAAATTGTGATCCTAGACTTTTTTTATTTGACTAAGTGGTGTCATGCCTATAGCCAGCCTATAGGTGCCAATATTGTTTGTTCGAACTCAACCATGATCATATCATATCATATAGGTTGTAGTTTAAGATTACAAACTCACTCAATATCTTTTTATTAGAGATGAATTCTGACAAATTTACTATTGGATTACATCTACTTTTATCCTTTATGACTGCAAAATTTCAAAAAAATAAAAATAAAAATAAAGATCAATAACTATGTTATTAATAAATTTTTTAAATTGCAAGCTTTTTAAATTTAAAATTATGCATAAAATATAAGCTTATAAATTATATAGTAAATAATATCTGATTAATACAAAATTTGACATGTATATTAAGAATGTAAAAAAATGCAATTCAATGGTTAATTTTTTAAAATATGTGGTAATATTTATTTTATTGAGTGAGTTTATAGTTTTAAGTTACAATTAATTTTGTATCTAAACTTTGTCCTTTCTTTTTTACTGCGCAAGTTTTATTTTATTTTATTTTTTTATTTTTTGTTATAATAAATTATATCTCCGACGTTGTGGTTAATGGCTACTAACTCATCCTTTTAAGAAACACTGCTCCAAGGATTTGATTATGGTAGTATTGAAGGGCAAAATTTGTCAAACATATATTGGGAAAATTTTAGGCGGATGGCATGTGTTCAAAGTTTATTAGTTAATTAGACTTTTTTTGGAAATCGACTTACAGCCAAAATCTAATTTACTATACTCGACTTCCTTTTTTATCCGTCTCAGAGTTCATTTTTAGAAGGAAGTTGAGTATGTTAAACTTGATTTTGGTTGGTAGTCGATTTTGCTATACTTGATTTGCAAAAAACAGTCCAACTAACTAATAAACTTTGAACACATGCCATTTGCCTAAATTTTTTTCAGAATCATACTGTTTGGAAAATTTTGCCAGTATTGAAGTGTTTACAGCAAATAGTGTTGTCACAACTCAATTAAACCTAGTTGCTGTGGCTTTGCTCTATCAAGCTATTATGTGTCTGAAATCTGGATTTTTTATTTTATTTATTTTTATTATTATATTAACTGTGTTTGTAACTCTTTGAGCATGTGATTATTCTTCAAGGGTGTGTAGTCCTTCAATCTCACAAATATTATAATTACAAATAAATCTTTTGGGGATGACTCTAAGATGACAATTAGGAGTTTTGAACTCAAGGTTTCACGAAGATCTGAAATGTAGAATTAATTCATTTTCAAATCAAAATTGAAGGTCTGATATGTAGAATTAACTCATTTTCAAATTAAAATTGGGTCTTGAAAGAGGAAAAAAAAAATGAACTAAAAAAAAAAGTGTCAAGAATGCTATATAATGATTCTAATTTTGGATCTTTAAGAACATCCATTCTTTGTGGTTTGCCTTAAAAATGTGGGATGATTTCCCTTTGCTTTATTTGTTACGTTTGATCTCGTGGAATTTGGTCACAGAAAATGGATAAATGGATAACATAGAATTATAATTATGCCCGCATTTTTGTCTTTCCCTCCTTCTAGTATGAAACAAATTGACATTTTTATCAGTGCATTTTTTTTTTTAATCCAAATTATTTTAACGTTAAAATAAAATGTAACAAAAATCAAGAGTGTCACATAATAAAATGGAACTTACGGTTTCAAAGATGGATAATAACATGATGATGATCTAAATGTAATTTGCCTATAATCTTCACTGTCCATTGCAACTGGACTGGTGTTAAAAAGATATTATTGTTGCCGTGTTGGATGTTTATAGTGTAATAAGTCTTCTCGGGTTCCACCTCATCATCTACACAAAGAAAGTAGGAATCCAATGCTTCTCAGTTCTCAGTGCGTATAGTTCTAATATATGCCAAAAACCACCCAAGGATGTGGCCTAGCAGTAAGAGCTCTAGTTCCATCATGCCTACAAGTCTGGAAGTTGTGGTTCGAGTTGTGGCACCTACATTCCCCTACTTGTCCAGTTTGGGGGTGAGGTGTCTAGGTAGCTCCGTGATGGCTTGGGTGGTACCCATTGACTGCTTACAACAACCCATGGGGTGTGGGGTCAGTGGATCTACACTGGAGACCTTTTGTTTTGGCCTTCAAAAAAATATATGTTGAAAGCAGTAGCGAAATAATCTGATGAAACAGTTGCCTGCCCTCCCAATTATATGATACGAGAGCATTATATCAGATCAGATGAAAACTGGTTTTATTGTTGTGAGTTATGATGTTATACGAGGACATTGATTGTTGCGGCAATAATGTATGAATGAAAATAATCAATTTTCTCTCTCTAGGATTTTATTAGAGAAATCAAACAGAACTAACACAAATTTATAAGTATTTCAACCTCAGGCTCGAGGGTTGGTTAATGGTTAATGGTTTTCAAGACTTGTTACTGCATTCTGCATCCAATTTTAATAAAAACTAGTCGCAAACCCGCACGTTGCACGTGATAATTTTTTAGATAAAATACTATTTTAGTCCCTAGACTTTATAAAGAGTTTTTTTTTTTTTTTTTTTTACATAGTTTTATCATATTTTTCATAATCTTATCTATAACATTTTTTACCATTATCATATATATATTGGTTGATGATTTGCATAACATAGACATTAAATAAGAGGTAGAACCATTCAATAATTTTTTTTAAGTCATGGTGTATGAAGATTATGATTTTATATATATATATATATAATCCCTAGTTAGAATTTGATTAGTTTTAAGTTTAAATTTTTATTATTATATTTAATTGTTGATTTTATTGCATTATAAAGTTTTCAATGTTCTCTGTATAGTCATCTCTATTTTATTTTTTACTCCTCTTTACCACTTTTTATTTTCCAAATAACAATTATTAATTAACATTCGATTTCATTTCTTTTTTTTCTTCCTTCATTTATTTTTAATTTTTATTTTATGTTCCTTTGCTAGTTGTAAATTTTATGATTATCAATAAGAAATAGATATCATGGATGGCTTAAATAGTTATAAATGTAGTTACGTTGGTGGTATGTTAAAAAGTTTTTTTTTTTTCCCCCTTTTGAATTTTCAAGAAAATATAAAAGACATTTCTCTAGTTTGGTCTCAATCAATTAAGATATCCACAATATATTAACGGAAGTAATAATGAGCCTAATTTTTTTTTAATGTATGAAGTGGTTAGGTTAGTGGTATGTCAAAGGTTTTAAAAAAAAAATTAAAAATAATTCCAAGGAAATGTAAAAGGCCTTTTTTTGAAAAAAGAAATTGTGACTTGTTGAATTGTAAAAATATGATTGTTTTAATTACCTTGGTTATAGATTTCATTATTAAGTTATAAATATCTAAATTAAAGTAGATGAATATATAAATACAAAATTATATGTAAAGTTACAACTGCATAAGATAAATATGTATAGATATATATATATATATATATATATATATATTTATTATTCATGAATCATTATTTCATTGTTTACTTATAAATATCTAAATTAAAGTTTTTTTTTTTGAAAAAAAAAAATCTAAATTAAAATATATGAATGTGTACAGGTAAAATTATATGAAAAATTAAAACTACCTAAGAATGTTTAACCACTTGTAGATGCGTGTTTTTGAAGAGTAAAAGTAAACACAATTGCCTTGCAAATCATCAAATTTGTTAGCTTTACAAAACATATATTTCATATTGCAAAAAACTTTACATGAACTCCTCTTTTATGACAAACTTTTTTTTTTCTTCTTGCTGAAACAATTTAAGAATATTAAGACTTAAGTTAACACATGTGGTAGTTGTAAAACACGTCAGTGATATGAAATATAGAAAAAACATTTTTAGTAGATTGTAATATAAACATTTTTTTTCTCAATATTTTATGTAACTTTTCCCATAAGATCAATATTGTTGGCATCCTTTAAAGATGATACATAATATATGGGCCTAGACACATTCAAAGGGTGCTATCTAAATTATATGACTCTTTATCCAACAAATATTTTGATTCCCCTAATGTATGGTAAAGGAAGGCAGGTTTGTATCTAGCCATTTTCTTAATTTGTGACGCATAATTTAATAGTATGGAGGATGTGACTGGATTCAAATGTTGAATAAAATAAGATAAGAGAAAAAAAAAAGTAAAAATAAACTATATAGCAGTAAATATCAAATTATCCAAGTTATTCTATGTAATATAATAACATTATATTTTTATATAGTACTATATGTATAATGCAATAGGATAATATTTAATCAAATAGAATATAAAAGATAACATCTTAAAATACAAAACTAAATTGCATGAACCCAAAATAGAATTCTAATTAACACAAAAATTCACCAACCTAAAGGATTGATGCAATGAAAATAAAATATAAAAAAAAAATCAAACAAAAAATGAAAAACAAATTGAGAGAGAGAGAGAGAGAGAGAGAGAGAGAGAGAGAGAGAGAGAGAGAGAGAGAGTTAACCTTTTTTGTGTAGAAAACTATGCATAGAATGAAAAGAGAAATGTCATATTTATAGTAAGATGTTGAGAATAAGAAGAGTCAAAATAATGGAAAACAAAAAAGTAGAGAAAGGATGATATTAAGGAAGAAAGTAGTGGGGAAATGAAGAGGTAAAAGGGAGGGAGAGTTTTAAAAAATTAATAATAAAAATAATGGTTAAAAGATATTTAAATTTTTCAATAATGGAGTTTTTAAGTCATCTTAAATGAGAAAATGTTTAAGAAATATATATAACAAAAATTGGAAATAAAAAATGATGACGTGGCTGATGATGTGGCTCAATGTGAGCGTAGCAACATTAAACACTATGCTTCAGCTTTTAGTAATATATAGATAAAACACCAAAAGGAGGATTAAGAAGTAGACAATAGACATTGTCTCTAAGCCCCCCCACACCCCCCCCCCCCTTTTTTTGTGATAATTTTTATGGGTACCATTATTAGAAGAGTAATAGTATAGCCACAAACTATCTTACGATATTTTTTTAAAATGTTAATGTAAGTATTATTGGTTTTCATTTGGATCCATTACTAACATCATTCTTTCACTTATCAATAACTACTCATCACATTAATAGTTGCTAAAATAATTTGTAACTCTAGCATTTTTCTTTGAGAAAGTGATGGTGGATTTGAATGACCTTTTTAGTAATGTACTAATATAAATACCAAAATATTGTTTTTTTAATAATAAAAAAATGACCAAAATATTTTTATGCATATTTCTTACAATCATTTTTCCTTAACTTCTCAACTTTATTTTGGCTTTATACAGAAATTCTGAGGTAAAAATTGGATTATCCACTAATACAAGGTTTTTATTTTTTATTATAAAGGCAATTCAAGACTATTGAAGGCTTAACTTTTGTGGTTAACATAATTACATTAGGGTTTTTTTTTTTTCCTCTCGGAAAACTAAACAATAACAATTTGTTAACTTTTGCAATTTTCATGTGATATACTTTGAATTAAAACATCGTAAAAATATTTAAGCAAAGCATTAAACTTCATTACCGTTGTATGAAAAATGCAACAATTTTAGTAGTAGTTTCATTTGAATTATGAATAATTGTCCTCTTTCTCACTGTGTTATAGGGTAGATTTCTCACCCAAAATCTATGCCTTGCGATGGCGCTAATTTAATAATTATGCCGTAATTAATTTAAGCCAAAGACCCGGCACTCACTCAAAGGAATAGTTTAATCATCGATGTAAACGAGTCTACATCTTCTATCTCACATGATATTCTCCACTCCATGACATTCGGCTTCTCTTTAATTTTTTTCTTTCTCAACATTAGTTGACATAATGTCCTATCCAAGAGATATCGTTCATACAAACATTCACATTAGCCTAGCAGGTTTTTTAGTCAAATCTGTTCCAAAAGCTATTTTGACTTATTCTTTTGTAGATACCCTTACATTAAACTCAAATGCTCTACACCTAATTTTATTTAAAATACTTATTTTATTTATTATTAATTATTTTTTTCTCTCTCTATTTCTCACTCTCTCTCTTCCTCAATGAACCTCTCTCTCTAACCACCAAACTCATCATTGATCTTGCTATGGGTGGGTTGGCCGGGGTGCGTGATGATATTGATGCCTGCAACAGATGGCTTTTGCGTTTGGGGTTCACTAGGTCTTGTTGGGAACAATACAAGGAGTAATCAAGTAAGAACAAAATGAACACAAAAAGTAAATAGAAAATTACATAACTCAGAGGCACAAAATTGTTATCCTTAGACAATATTTGCCACCACACAAATGTTGCTAAAGGGTTTCAACAAATTTATCTTTAGGATACAACCAAGTTTGTTGGGTTCTACAAATAGCAACTTTAGAAAATACCCACATAATTTCTTGTGTTTCTTAGAAACTATTTGAGAGAGAAGAAAATTAGTTATCAAGTGAACATGAACCACTATTTATACCCAAAGGGTTATTACCCTTCAACAGGCACCAATGGAGAGTTACAATGTTTCATAAAAACAATTGCAAGATAAAAAATATTTTCAAAAGTTAGGAATAGTTACCATAAAATTAGGGTTTCTAAGTGCCAGCATGCGCACGCAGGTCCGTGCATGCGTGCTTAGGGTCCTTGCATGCGTACGCATGTTAGAACATGCATCCATATGAACTGAAGAATACGGATGCGTATGCATGAACACAGCTTGCGTACACAAGAGTAATTTTGCGTACGCATGAATATAATCTACGGACACAGGCCCAATACATGCACATGCATTAAAATAGATAGAGAGTGTTCTTCAACATTCTCAGCCAATTTTTGATCAAAACTCACTCTAAATATGCTCCTACCCTTTCTAAGGTATCAGGTTTTCATCTAAACCCATCCCACAACAAAATCCAAGCATTTACAAGTTTAAAATGGATTAAAAGGAAGATCAAAGAAGAACTTGAAAATGAGAAAAGTTTGAAAAAATTACCAATCTGGTCCTTGTACTCACTAAGAGAGGGTTTTATGGCTTGTAGATTAGTGGAGGAGACTCGTTTAGTCTTACAGCTCCATTCCAACGGGTAAGGTTGAACACATCCTCGAAAATCATGTAGGAGGGTTTCTTGGTTTTGGAGTTGGGTGCCATGGGAAGAGATGAGAGGATTTGAGAGAGTTTAGCAGAGGAAGAGAGAATCAGATTGTGAGAGTGAAGGAATGAGAGAGGGTTTTGTAGAGAGGAAGGGGAAGTTGAAGAGTTGGAAAGAAAATGAAAGGGTGAAGAAAATGAAGAAGAATGTAGAGAAAAAGAAACAGTTGGTAACTGTTGGGAAAATATGAAGAAGCGGGGAAGGCACCTGGTGGCTAAACTACATGTAGTTTAGGCCTTCCCACTAAACTACATGTAGTTTAGTAAAACAAAAAATAATAAATAAAATTTTTAGAATATCCTCAGTGGACTCCTAGAAGGTAAGAAATGCAAAAGGAAAACTCAAAATTTCATCAAAAAATGATGAAAATACCCTCAGTTGGGTAGAAGACACATGAACTTTCAAAGCATCCCTAGTGGAATTGAAAGGATCAAGAACATCACTGAGCGGATTGGAAATGACAAAGGCAGCTCCCTGGTGAGTTAAGACCATCAACCAAAACCCTAGTAAGTTACAAATACATAGTTTTGCCCAAGTATCATGGAGGACTCCCCAGAGGGTCCAAGGCACAAAGGCAACTCCCTCAAGGGTTGTGAAGAAAAGGATTTCCCCATGGAATTGAGGAAATTCCCTCGTGAGTAGAATCAATACCAGTTCCCCAGTGAGTCATGAAGAAAAAAAGAGAAATTTTCCAAATGGACTACACACCATCAAAGGCTTCCTCGTAAGTCAAAATCACCATGACGGCTCTCCCGTGGGCCACCAACACATTCCTCAGCAAAGTTATTTTCCCTAGTAGATCACACATCAAGGACTTCCTCGTGAGTCAGAAGAATACAGAACTTGTACACATATCCTCCAGGAATCACAAATCACATGCAAGTCAGAGAGAAGAATACAAAACTTGTGCACATACCCTCTAGGAATTGAATACGTAGGCACGAATCCCATACAAGTCAGAAGAGAAGAATACAGAACTTGTTCACATATCCTTAGGGGGAATTGAATATGCAGGCACAGATCCCATGCAAGTTAGAAGAGAAGAAAGCCAAAATTTGTGCATATATCCTAAGGGAATTGCATATGCAAGCACAAGAGAAGAGGTAGAGATAAAGATAGAGACCAAGGTCACCTCAAGGCAAGAGCCTCATCAAAGTAGGTAGAGATGGAGATAAAAGACAAGTATTACCCATGAGAGATGGGGACATGGGGGAAGGGGAGGACAGCCATAGTATGAAGGAGCTCATTTAACAGATAGAGTCCTATACTAAGGTGATTGACCTTGAAAATCAGAACTCTAATATTGCCACGGAGGGCACAAGCACTTCTAAGCCTAATCTATCACCAAGCATTCCTCCTACTGAAGGCATTACCTTGCCCCAGGCTCAGCCAGACACTACTTAGGCCCTTGCCGACTAGACTTATGCAAACTTTAATCTTTTCAATTGGCATTGTTTGCCCCCTTTTTTTTGTTTTCCTTTTTTTTTTTTTTAGGAAATTGTGGTTAGGTTCTAGCCACCATGTTGTGAACAATTTTATTAAAAAACATTTCTTTCTGCTCAATATATTGTTTGGGATGATATGCTGTATTTCATAAGTGTTAGTAATTCCTAGATATACCTACGCACTCTTCATTTTGATTTTTATCTTGTAGAAGACTGATGTCAGGCTGGTGACATGTTTATGCACTTAATGTTTCCTTTAAGATCTTTGCTTAGTCTGTGACTGAGGTCATGCATTCGAATTTAGACAGTAATCTCTTCAAAGTTTCCACCTAGTCAGTGATTGGGCTCAAGCTGATACTAGGTTTCTATCTTTAGACAATAATCTCTTTAAGATTTCCACCTAGTCAATGACTGGGGTAAGGCCGAGGCTAGTTTTCTATCCTTAGATGATAATTTCTTTAAGGTTTCCACCTAGTTAGTGATCGAGGTCAGGCCGAGGCTAGGTTTCTATCCTTAGTTGATAATTTCTATCCTTAGATTATGTTTCTTGTTGAACAATATACTAACTTTAAAATCAATAAAAATGTGATAAACAATTTTTCAACTTCCTCTTGTTAACACTACATTATACAACATCCTGGACGCCTGAGTAATGGGCTTCGTCTAATGGAAATACTTTTTCAATTTATTTACATTCCAGGGTCAGGGCAGTGGTCTTTCTTCCATATCTTCTAGGTAGTAAGCCCTGGTGCTAGCCACTACAATCACTCGGTAAGGTCCCTCCCAATTTGGGGCAAGCTTTCCCCTCACTTTGGTCTTTCATATTACCCACTACTCTTTGCAAATCCAGGTCCCCTGCAACAAACTTTTTGGGCCTCACATTCCTGTTGTATCCCTAAGCCAGCTTCTATTGATAGTTGGCAAGCCGAATGGAAGCCATGTCTCGACTCTCTTCTAAGAGGTCTAAATACTTGAGTATCATTACTATTCAAAGAGAAACTAGCAACCCTTATGCTCAAAAGGCTTATTTCCATCGGTATAACTGCTTCTGCCCCATACATCACGGAAAACAGCGTTTCTCTTATTGACCTCCTCGTTGTAGTTTGGTAGGCCCACAACACTTAGTAGCTCCTCAGCTCACTTCCTTTTCACCCCCTCTAGTCTCTTCTTCAACCCATTGACAATCATTTTGTTCATCATTTCTGCATGCCCATTACTCTAAGGATATGCCAAGGATGAGTACCTATTTATGATTCCCAGATCATTGCAGTATTTCTAGAATACCTTGTTGTCAAACTGCAGTTCATTATTCGTGATCAGTGCCTTGGGTACCCCAAACCTTGTGACGATATTTTTTCACACAAATCTCTTTACGTCAACGTCTCGAATGTTTCTAAGGCCTCAACTTCCACCCACTTCGTAAAATAATTGGTAGTGTGAGAGACCGGGAAATTGGGTGCTCTCAAAAAAGAGATTTGGGTGCTTTTAAGGGCGCCTCTATTTTTGGGTAAGTGGTGTGGAGTCGCCACTTATTTTTTATACAAAAAAATAAGAAAAAATACAAATTACATGATCAAAATACTTCATTGTCATTGATTGAATAAAGAAAAGTACAACTTTTGAAAATTAACCTTACAAGGCTTTGGGTCCTAGTTACAATCTAGGCAAAAAAATACAAAACTTTGGTCTTAGTTACAATCTACCAAAATAAAAAGAAAAAACACTAATCTACCTATCCAAAAATCCTAAGCTCAAGGGCTAGGTTACGGAATGAGAAGGTGTTAGGCACCCATTCCACCCAAACAAAGTCTGGTCTTCTAGACTCTGATGACCAATATACAATTTTTGCATGATATTGAATGACATGTTGAACACACATGACAAAATTAATTTAAATACATTTGCCTTATGGATGTGTCCTCTTTGCATGATGTTGAATGATATGTTAAACACACATGACACATAGTTGACAAAATTAATTTAAATGAATTTTCCTTATAGATGTGTCCTCTTTTTAAAAAAATTCAGATCTGTTTTGTGAATAAAAAAATTGGATTTGTAAAGAAAATTAGATCTATTTTTATGTAAAAGAAATAAATAAAAAAAGACTTTTTGAAAGAGGATCCACATTCATGAGATAAATTTATTATTCATGCATCATATATTAAAAAAAAAAAAAAAAGGACAAGACTTCAACTGAAACTTCAAACTTTGCAATTTTGTAACAAATAAAACTTTTTCTAAAAAAATTAGATCTGTATTTAATGAAAATACAGATCAGTTTTTGTGTTAAAAAAGTCATATCTGTATTTAATGAAAATACAGATCAATTTTGTGTTAAAAAAAATTAGATTTGAGAAATACATATCAATTTTTGAGTCTTTAAAAAAAAAAAATCAGATCTGAAAAGTATAGATCAGTTTTTGTGTTTAGAGAAAATCAGATCTGAAAAATACAGAGCAGTTTTTGTGTTTAGAGAAAATCAAATCAGTTTTTGTGTTAAAAAAAAATCAGATTTGAGAAATACATATAAGTTTTTAAGTCTTTTAAAAAAAATTCAGATCTGAAAAGTACAGATCAGTTTTTGTGTTTAGAGAAAATCAGATCTAAAAAATACAGATAATTTTTTTTTAGTTTTCATAAAAGAAGCCATTGTAGATTTTGAAACTTAAGAAAAAGAGTTACAATAAACAATCACCTAAGTTCATGTTAAAGAAAATTCTTGCAACATATTTAAGCATGGTAACCATATCAAGAACAGAACATAAGAAAAATATGCTAAAGATATTCATGCATCATAATAATTAATGGAAAAAAGAAAAGAAAGAAAATAGAATACCTCTTGCATGAGCGTGCTCTTCTAATTAATGAATATTTTAGAAATCAAAGAAGCTTGTTAACCCCTTTGAGGTCTAAAATATCTTACTTACAAAAATGAAGTTCCTAAAGCAACAGCCTCCAAAACATCTTTAATGTAAGGGGAATTAAAAAGTCAGAAGAGAAGAGCCCCTAATTCTGATTTGTTTCCTTTATTTATAGAGGTTGGGATGCTTAAAAAATGAGATTAGATATGAATTTGAACGCGTCCTTATCTCTAAAAAATCGTAAAGGATAGGCCTTATCTCAATCAGGTAGTCCTTGGGCCATACCAAAAATTTGGGCTAATCGGCACTTGGGGAGTGCCAAATGGTCCTCTTGGGTGCCAAGTCCGTGTTTGAGTTTTGGTCCAATATGAACTCCCTTTTTTGAGGATTTTAGAGTTGGGAATTTTACTTAGACACATTTTTAATCCGTATTCTAAAAATTAATCCATTTTTCTGGATATTTAGGTCTTTAAAGTGATAATTTTCTTGTAGATAGATATTCCAAAAAGTCATGATTATCCACAACTTCTTTGTTATCTGATTATCCACTTTATTCCCATGCAAGAAAGTCTATTTTTGACACTGACCAATAACCAATCACAAAGTTATTTAATTAATTTTAATTTTTTAGCCAATCATAATTAATTAAATTAATCATGGCCGGTTGGTTCCACCCAAACAAAATGCATGCAAATCGTGTAAACTTGATCATGTGATATCTTTCAATCCGACGGTTCAATTTGAAAATCGGACACACCATCGCGACCATTAGAACCTTAAGATCATTTTTATGATATGTAATAAATGAATTAATGCATGTAATGCAACTCTAAATGTCGGGTATATGAATGGTCACTGTAGCCATCTTCCTTGATTAAATTATGGGTGAAAAATCAAGTGTCTACAGAATGCACCTCATTGACATAGCTTGCAAAGAGAATGTCAATGTAAAACAGAGACGCTGATCTTAGCAGCCATGATTTAATTGAGGTTGACATTTCAAAGATTACCTAGCCCTAGAACCTAAAACCTTGGTAACATAGAACTAGTGTTTTGCTGTTTTGACAAAATGAAAATTAGGAATACTTGACCTACTTGATAACTGATAAACTTGAAATGAATCTTGAAATCTAAGGTGACTAAGAGGCTTCTCTATCTCATTCTGAATTTGGGGTGGATTGAGAGGCTTCTCTATCTTAATCCGCATATGGGGGTCGATCAAGGGGCTTCTCTACCTCAATCTGAATGGAAGGTAACCAAGGGGCTTCTTTACCTCGTAACCTAAGGTGATTGGGAGCCTTCTCTAACTCAATCTTGAATTGTGATGACCAAGGGGCTTCTCTACCTTAATTTTGAATAGAAGGTAACCAAGGGGCTTCTCTACCTCAGAACTTGGGATGATTGAAAGGCTTTCTATCTCAATCTTTAATTGTGACAACCAAGGGGTTTCTCTACCTCGATTTAAATGTAAGACAACCAAGGGGTTTCTCTACCTTAGAACCTATGACAATTGAGAGGCTTCTCTATCTCAATCTTGAATTGTGGCGACCAAGGGGCTTCTCTACCTCGATCTTGAATGGAAGGTAACCAAAGGGCTTATCTACCTCGAAACTTAGGGTGATTGAGAGACTTCTCTATCTCAATCTTGAATTGTGGTGACCAAAGAGCTTCTCTACCTCGATCTGAATGGAAGTTAGCAAAGGGAATTCTCTACCTCGGAACCTGGGGTGATTAAGAGGCTTCTCTATCTCAATCTTGAATTGTGGCGACCAAGGGGCTTCTCTACCTTGATTTGAATGGAAGATAACCAAGGGGCTTCTCTACCTCAATCTAAATGGAAGGTAACCAAAGGTCTTCTCTACCTTGGAACCTAGGGCGATTGAGAGGTTTCTTTATCTCAATCTTGAATTGTGACGACCAAGGGGCTTTTCTACCTCAGAACTTGGGACAATTGAGAGGCTTCTCTATCTCAATCTTGAATTTTGACAACCAAAGGGCTTCTCTACCTTGATCTAAATGGAAGGTAACCAAGGGGCTTCTCTACCTCCAAACTTGGGGTTTTGCCTGCAAAAGATTAAAATTTGGAACTAGACTTTTAATGATGAGTGCTTTGTTGTTCCATTGTTTTGAGATGTAGGATCTTCCTTTCTCTTTTCTTGGTTTGAATTTCCCTTTTTAGAAAGAAAACTTGATCGATTTTTGTAGTCCTTTGAAAGAGGTTTCTTTTTTTTTTTTTTTTTTTTTTTTTTTGAAACTTGAAACTTGAAATTTGAAATTTGAAATTTGAAGTTTGGAATTTAGAATTTGAAACTTTCTTTTTGAAAAATGATACCCTTTGTTTTTTATCATCTCTGAAAATTTATTTTTTCTTCCTTCAAAATTGAGTTTTTCTTGAAATTGATGTCATATGTCTTTGAAAATCTTTGAATTTTTTTTTATTCATTTCCTAAAAAAAGAACAAAATGAAGAAAATCTTCACTTGTCTTTTTTTTTTTTTTTCCTTTTTGCTCTTTCCTCCTTACTCTTCTCTCTTCCTCCATTGTCACTATTTACTCTCTTCTTCCACTTGCATTTTTTCCCTCATTACACCATTTCTTCTCTAGAAAATCACTTTCCTAAGCTTCTCAACTTGCTTTCATTCATCTCCCTCTTCATTTTTTCAGATCTTTGTGTTCTTAACCACTTTTGCTACAAACCAATTTTTTGAAACCCATCTCCAAACCTCCCTTTTTTTTTTTTTTTTTTTTTTTTGCATTGATAATGGCATCTTCCAAGAGACCATCTTTTCTCACTTTTAATGGGAAAAATATCACCCATCACTTGAATGGAATGAGGAAGAAGGGCTCCTCCAAGACCTTAAGACCCATGCTCCACACCCCAAAATGGACTTCAGGGTGAGCTTTATTTTTTGGATTTCTTTGTTGGGAAATTTGTTGATTTCATGTTTTATTGAGAGCTTGGTGTTGAGACATTGTCATTTGGTTGTTATTTGCTCTTGTTGAAATTTTGCATTGTATGGTTGATCATGTTGTAATCTTGGCCTTGGGGCATTTTTGAATTGTTGAGCTATTTGGCATGGTGTATCATGGACAATGTTGATGACTCATGAAATTTGGCAATGTATGTAGTTTGTGGTATTGTTGAATGTGTTTTGGCTTGAATTTTGTAGGCATTGAAGTCATGAAAATTTCATGTGTAGGCTTGGTTGAACAAATTCATTTTTGATGAATGTAGAAATTTTGTTGGAATGTGTAAGTCTTGTTTCATGAGTATGGACACTTTTATGGAAATGGGTATGAGGAAAAAAATTTTATGGTGGTATGGATTTTTTTTTTTTTTTTTTTTTTTTTTTTGGGTTTGTGTGTGTTGGGCATGGACAAATTTTGGTTGGACATTGGTGAATTTTTTTGACATGGAAAATTTTTGTTGGACATGAGATTTTGGTCAGAACAAAATTTTTTGGACATGGGAGAATTTTTTTTTTTGCTAGGCATGGAATTTTGGTTGGAACAAATTTTTGGACATGGGAAAATTTTTTGTTAAGCATGGGATTTTTTTTTTTGGAATGAGTAATTTATGGACATCCTGATGATGGGTTAAACTTTTTTTTTTTTTTTTGGTAGAACCTCAAGAGTCGAGGTAGCCTCCAAATGCTGAAAGGCATATGGGAGATATTGACTTCGGATATTAAGAACATCATTGATGAAGCAGGCTTCTAGAATTTTTTTCAAGCTTTATTGAATCAGGATACTCATAAGTACAAAGATCTCCAGTTACTCATTGCTTTGTCAGAACCGTTTTGGGACACTGCGTGCACTTTCCATTTTCCAAGCATTGGTGAAGTGATGTTGACACCTTATGACTTCTCAGTCATTACTAGCTTAGGATTGGGTGGTGAAAGAATCAATGTCAATGATTTCCTTACTTTAAAAGAGATTAAAAGTCTTTTGGGTGTGATCTCTTCCAAACTGAAGAGGAAAAATGTCTCCTTGATGTGGCTATATGAGAATATCGAGAACTATAAGACTGTAGCAACCGGCATGCGCATGTTCATGCTTCTCTTCATTGGAACTTTCTTATGTCTAAACTTGGGCTATGAGCTTGCACTATTTGTGGAGTTTGAAGGATATCAACCAAATCAAAAATTATGATTAGGGTGGCATGGCTTTTGCAACCCTCTTGCATTTCATGACTCAACTTTCTAGGTATAGTCTCTCAAGCTTAAGAGGTGCACCATTAGTTTGGCAGGTGAGGTTTGGAATTTTTTGGCTATATGTGGGTTTTGGAAAGTCATTTTCGTTATGTCATAATGATGTATGTTGATTTCTTTCAAGTTTGGTTATGTCGTAATGATGTATGTTGATTTCTTTCAGGTTTGGATGTATGAATATTTGGGGTTGGTCCTTAAGTTTTGGAAGATTTTGGTGACATGTATCCAAGGTTTCTCCGTTGGTTGCCCAAATATCATTTGTTAATGCCTTCCAAACGTTCTTTGCAAGTTTGGCGTATGGTGATTGACAACTTAATTGTTGCTGATGTGAGGTTTTTTTTTTTTTTTTTTTTTTTTTTTGTGGGATTTTGTGTTTAGTTAAGGGTTTTTGTGTTTGGTTGAGGTTTGGTTTTCTTTTCATTCTGGGTTCTTTGTGATTTTCAGATGTCTTTGGATCCTTGGCTTGGATATGAGGAGTATGCTAAGTGTGAATGGGCTTAAGAGCTAAATGGTAGTCAAGTATTGTTTGAGTGTGGCCATGGGAGGTATTGGTATCTTGGTGACCGAGTGTTGCCTCAGGTTATGTGTACCCTCCTGTAGCAATTCCGGCTCCTCCATATCCCTCCATCTGACTAGCTAACCTTCTAGCTAATGAAGAAATTGTTCGTGCTCGAGTTGGCCATGTTGTTTTAGGGACACCAGGAGATTGTCTTGAATTTGTTTAGACTCAATTGTAGGGTTGTCTAGCTGGCATTCCCATAACCTCAGTATCTCTCTTTCTTCCCAAAGTCAATTTGCATCTTATCTTGCATCTCTTTATCGTCGGTGTTTCAACTTTTGTGAAAATATCTACATGTTATTGTGAGAGACCACATTAATTTAGGGGTTTCCTCAAAAAAGAGATTTATGTGCTTTTAAGGGCACCTCTCTTTTGGGTAATAGTGTGGAGTCGTCACTTATTTTTTTATACAAAAAGAAAAAGAAAAAATAAATATAAATTACATGATCAAAATATTTTGAATGTCATTAATTGAATAAAGACAAGTACAATTTTGACAAATTAAACCTTACAAGGTTTTGGGTCCTAGTTATAATCTATGCAAAAGAATACAAAACTTTTGGTCCTAGTTACAATCTACCAAAATTAAAAAGACAAAACACTAATCTACCTATCCAAAAATCCTAAGCTCGGGGACTAGGTTATGGAATGGGAAGGTGTTAGGCACCCATTCCACCTGGACAGAGTCTAGTCTTCTAGACTCTAATGACCAATATACCCTTTTTTGCATGATGTTGTATGATATGTTGAACATACATGACTGAAAATAATTTAAAAAAATTTGCCTTATGAATGATGTCATCTCTTTAAGAAATTCCAATATGTTTTGTGAATAAAAAAAAAAAAATAAGACTTGGTTTGTAAAAAAAACTAGATCTGTTTTTATGTAAAAGAAAGAATGAGATTTTTGTTAAAAAGAATAAGATCTGCCTTGTGTAAAGTTAAAAAAAAAAAAATGATTTTATCAAAAAAATCAGATCTGCTTTTATGTAAAAGAAAGAATGAGATTTCTTTAAAAAGAATCAGATCTGTCTTGTGTAAATTTTAACTAAAATGATTTTATCAAAAAAATCAGATCTATTTTTATGTAAAACAAATAATAAGATTTTGTTAAAAAGAATCAGATTTGTTTTTATGTAAAGTTAAAAAAAAAATCAAGAAAATTAGATTTTTTTTTTAATGTAAAAAAAAAAAAAAAAAAAAAGGATTTTTTGAAAGAGGATTCACATTCATGAGATAAATTCATTCTACATGCATCACATACTTAAAAACTACAACCTAACTTTCAATCCTTTCATTAAATTTCAAAATCTACAATTTTGTAACAAAGAAAACTTTTTCTAAAAATATAAAATCTGTATTTAATCAAAATACAGATAAGTTTTGGAGTTGAAAAAAGTCAGATTTATATTTAATGAAAATATAGACCAGTTTTGAATTTACAAAAATCAAATTTGAAAAATACAGATTAAATTTGAATTAAAAAATTAGATTTTAAAATACAGATCAATTTTTGGTTTAGAAAAATCAAATCTAAAAGATCAGATCATTTTTTTTTTAAAAGTTTTTAAAGAAATCTTTGATAGACATTAGCAGGCTTTAGAATTTGAGAAAGAGAGCCACAATAAACAATCATCTAAGAACATGTTAAAGAAAAATTCAAGCAGAACATGGAAATTATACATTAGGAGCAAGAAATAATAAAACATGTTAAACATATTCATGCATTACCAACAAAACTAATGGAGAAGAAAAGAAAAAATAGAATACCTCTTGCATGAGCACGCTCTTCTAGTTGAAAGAATATTTTAGGATTCACTGAAATTTATTCAACTCTTTGAAGCCTAAAATACTTTACTTACAAAAAAGAAATTCCTAAGGTAAGAGCCTCCAGAAAGCTTTTAACGTAAGGGGATTTGAAAAATCATAAGAGATGAGCTAGAAAAGTGAGGGGTTAGAAAGTGTGTTGAATTTTGAGATGCATCCTTTATTTATAGAGGTTGGAATGATTCGAAAAGTTAGCTGAATGATCTAATACAAATTGGGACACGTCCTTATCTCTAAAAAATAGAAAAGGGTAAGGTTCATCTCAATCTAGGAGTCCTCGGGCCAAGCCACAATTTTGTGCCAATCGGCACTTTTCATGTGCCGATTGGCCCTCTTGGGTGCCAACCTTGCGTTTGAATTTTGGTCCAATTTGGACTCCTTTTTTTAGGATTTTTGAGCTAGGAATTGCACTTAGACACATTTTTAATTCGTATTCTAAAAATTAATCCCCTTTTCTGGATATTTAGCTATTTAAAGTGATTATTATCTTATAGAAAAACACTCCAAAAAAGTCTTAATTATCCATAATTTCTTTGTTATCTGATTATCCATTTTGTTCCCATGCAAGCAAGTCTATTTTTGACACTAACTAACAACCAATCACAAAATTATTTAATTAATTTTAACTATCTAACCAATCAGAATTAATTTAAATTAATCATGCGTGGTTGGTTCCACCTAGACTGTGCAAACTTGATCATGTGATATCTTTCATTTCTACAGTCCAATTTGGAAATCAGACACACCGTCACGACTGTTATAACCTCAAGATCATTTTTATGATATGAAATGAATGAATTATGCATGTAATGAAACTCTAAATTTTGGGTATATGAATGGTCATTCTAGTCATCTTCCTTGATTTAATTATGGGTGCAAAATCGAGTGTCTACAGTTGCACTTTTAGGCTTCATCTTCTGAAGAGGAGAAAGAGGAAGAAGAGAATCCTCCTCCTAGCCATGCTAGCGGCTCTTCTAATTCCTTCATGGAGACACATCCTCATTTTCTTGCATGGCAATATGAAGTGATGAATCATGATGGGTCGTACAGTTCTATGACTTTAGATAGGCCAAAGTACACCCCAAAATGTCCCTTAGGGTGACCCAGTGTGTTCTTGAATCCTTTAGTTTCTTGTCCTCATTTTTTGCTCTTTAAGCTGTTCATGAATCGGTGGATTTGTATTTCAGGTCAGGACTAATCTTGTGGAGGAAAGCATGCGAATGATTGGAGGTTTGCAACTATTAGTGCACACTCAATCTTCTCAATATGTGCTCAATGAAGTGAACTGGGTATATGATGATGCTTTTTGAGTGTTTTTGCTTGAATTTCTGTGATAATGGATCTAACACTTGTCTTTGTTAATTCTTTAGAATGCTCGAATGGCATTGGCTGATGCCAATACAAGATCTTTGGAGGAAAGGATTAGAAATCTTGAACTTCAGAACCGGCAGAAAGAATCTTGGTTTTATGCAAGTCAGGAAGGAGACACTGAGGGTGGCTCCTCTAGAGGTGGGTCGAGGAGATCTTTGCATAGGTAGACCCGAAGTCCCAATGATGCTTGACTTGTATTTTAATTTTCCTACAAGAACAAGAGAAAGTGTTTCTTAGATGTATTAATCTTAGCTTTTAGCTCTTTGTCCTTTGAATTGTTTCTAATCTTGTTAAAACTTTATATGAGACAAGTTTAGAATTCACCTGATGAAGTCTTGTAGTAACAATTTAAATTCATTTGACCAATTCTGATGGGATTTGCACTTACTTGAATGAAGCATGGCCAAATGCCCCTAGTTTGTAAACTTTATGCTTGATAACCCTTCATTTTTGAAAATAATTTCTCTCTCTCTCTCTCTCTCTCTCTCTCTCTCTCTGTGAAAAGGAATGAGTGATTTTTACTTGTTCTAGAAAGAGGAGATAAGGCATGGCTGAATGCCCCTAGTTTAAGAGATGAATGCATGACTTTGAAAATTCTTGATTTGATCAATTTTCTTACCTTCTCCATTTTGAAAACAGTAATGCAGGTGATTGATTTTTTTTTTTTTTTTTGAAAATAAATGGACAAGGCATGTTTAAATGCCCCAGTTTGACAATTCATTCACATTTTTGAAAACTTTATTGCACAATCAATTTTTTTGAGTGAAAAACAGAGTCATAATAGTTCTAGAAATTGCTCAAAAACACAAAATAAGGTAAACAGGCCTTATCAAGGCTGGGTGCCAATCGGTACTATTGGAGTGCCAACTGGCACACCCAATTTTGGGCCAATTCCTTGTGCTTTTCCAACATTTCTTATGTTTTTGGGTTTTTTGAAAAATATTTTCTCTTTGTGGCCATAAAACATTGTTCTAGTCAACTACAAACTCTTGAAACTTATTTAAACTTGATTAAGGACTAAGGTAGCTTATTTTAGCATATATCCTGCAAACAAATCTCTGCATCAAACTTATCAAGAAACAATAATCACAAGCAAGAGTTATCCATGGCTAACAATCAAAATTTTTCTCATTCAACCATTCATGATATCAATAGATAGGTTCGTAGCTTTGATTTTAGCACTAAGACCAATTTCATAGCTTATAAGCTAGAGGGAATCAAGGCCTTGAGGAATGTCAAGATCAAGTGGGATTTCCTATGTGTTGCTGTGAAGTTCTGCGATACTAAAGATTGTGTATTCCAGTTTAAAATTGCTAAACTTTGTCCCACAATTGAAGAATTTTTAGCTATTATGGGTAATGACCCTAGTAAGAAATCCGTAGCAGTTTCTTGTGATCCCAAACATAGAGAGATTTTATCTGATGCTTTAGGACTTCCTACTTCAATTACCACTAGCATGATTGAAGGACATACGGTGAATCTTCGTGCAATTCTTTCAAGATTAATTAACAAATGCACTCATGGAGTGACTGACAACATGCAAAAGAATTTTGGCTTAGCTCTTTGCTTCGTGGGAAAACTTTTGCTTTACTCTAGAAGGCCCGGTTTTGTGGATGCTCGAGCTATGGGCATTGTGAGTCAAATTAAAGATGGTCATAACCCTGCTTCTCTGATCTTGGCAGAAACTCTTTTAGGGCTAGACTCTGTATTTCATGGTGGAGAGTCACAAAAAATTTTTAGGAGTCCCTTGACTTTGTAGATATGGTTGAAGGAAAGACTGGACTTGATTGCCGCACTTACTGTTGCTAATTATGGTCCTGGTAATTTCCTCAATAGGACTGTCCTCAAAATCAAGTGTCAAACTGAAAGTGATTGGGTGAAATTTTTGAACAAGAATCTAGTGTCTCAATTCGATGGAATTGTTATTGGTGGAAGTGCCATCTCCTTTGTTATGATCCCAAGGATCAGGTCACATCTTTGAACGGTTTTAGACCCCTTAAAAACAACCAGATTGGTTAGCCTAGATTAATTAGCCAAGTTGTTACTTAGTCAAATTATGCAATTCTAGGTTAAAGCAATCAAATAATCATATCAAAAGAATAAAGCAGCGGAATAAAAAAAGACACAATGATATGATCACCCAAGAAACCACACGGTAAAAACCTGGGGAGGATTTGACCTAGCTATCCTCAAGGTAAACCTGAATCCACTATGAAAGAATCAAAGTTCATACAAAAGGACTACAAGCTCCCCGCTTGACTTCCTAATGCTACCCACTAGTAGAACTTACTGACACGACCACGTGCAAGCTCCGAATCCACGGACTCCTTCTTTCTTGGACTCTTCAATAAAGTACAAGCACCCCCGCTTGTGTATCTTTAAGTTCTTGAATCTGCAACTGAATGATTATCGAGATGTTGATAACCCTAAGTTTATGTGAAGGAAAGCTCCTCAAAGATCTCACAAGAGATTCACATAAACAGCAATACGAGCAACAAAGACCTTAGAGAGGTTCGGGTACAAAACCCTAAAAAAATAAAATGAGGCACAAGAGGCACTCTAATCTCTCTCACTAAAAGTCCCAAAAACGTTCTAGGGTTTTCCTTATATATAGGAGTGTTTTACTTGAACCCCAAGACGTTTAAATAGAGTTTGGGCTGAACTGGAACTCTGCAGAAAAATAAATCTGTACGTGGTTCGATCGATCGAGTCTTACAGATTTAGTCCAATAATTCTACAATCACTCGATTCCAGTTTTACAAATAAACATACTTTGAGCAAGCCTAAACAAGACTAAACATATTGTTTTGATCATGGTTTGCCAACATTACACATTAGAGTTCTAAATACATAAAATCCTAAATCTTTAGAACCTAACAAACTCCCCCTTTGGTAATCCGTGACAAAACACAAACTAAAAGCTCAAAGTTTACAAAGTAAAAGCCCATTCCAAAAATAATGCTCATAACAACAAATCCAATCTTAACTACTGTCCATTAGTTGCAAGTGTAGACAGCAGCTCAATTGAATCAACCTGTATATTTCCTGAAACACTAAACAAACGCATAAACGCATGTGTGACAAAAAAACAGTAAATCAACAAATATGCAAACTAACTCTCCCCCTAAGTTAGATACATCAAAAACAATGTTAACTCCCCCTAAGCATAACATTATGCATATTTCCTCACATATCAACAATTTCTCCCCCTTTTTGTCACGTATTGACAAAGACAACTCATATAAAGAGTAAACAGTCAACATACGCAATAAAGGATAAGAGAAAATAGAGAAAGAAGGGGACATAAAACAATTCAACTCTATAGAAAATAGAGACAGCTTCCCCTATGAACAACACAGGTTTAAAAAAAACAGATTAAAAAAAAACTTTTCTCCCCCTATCAAAAGTAGGAAAAACAAAACAAGTTTTGGGAAAAATAGTTTTGGGGAAAAATAAAGGAGGTGGGGGAAAAATCAGCAGCAGCAGCAGCATCACCAACAGGATCAGGTACATCCTCACCAGCAGGACCAAAGTTAAAAACACACAAACCAAAGTTAAAAACTAAGGTGAGGATACACATGAAGGAAAAAATATTCTCTCTTTCAATAAAATGCAAACATGGCACTATGTGACCCATAAACAGTTGCACGAGTAGAGAAAATATTTGCACATTGATTATCCATCATATCTCTTAAGAAAAATATTTTCTATAAAACACACATAAGAAATATCATATACTAGAATGTACAAAACTCAAAAATTAATCAATCAATTTTTTAAATCAAGTTGAGTACCCAATGTAGCAAAGTGTACGCATGGTATGTGTGAAAATAATGAGAGATATGACTGCAAAATTGCGGTAAAAAACATAGAAACTGAAAAATTTTCAGTTTCGATCGATCGAGAATCGATCGAACATCAATCGAGTCAGGCAGACTCAAACCAAAAAATTTAATCGCAATTTCGATTGATCGAAAAACAAGTTCGATCGATCGAAAGTCTGAAAAATCAGATTTTTTGAAAAACGGAGCATTTTAATGTAAAAACTCCTCAAAGCACATTGTTTTATAAAAAAAAAAAAAAATGTATGAGTATGAGATGAAAAGTTTTTCAAAAATACTTGAATTCAATCCAGATATTCCAAAATCAAGATTTTCAATTAATTTGTCCTTAAAGCGCAAACATTAAACACATTTTGTATTAAAATCAAGGAACTTTTAATCTTGGATGGCCACAACAAGATCACACACAATAAAATGTACCAAGTTTAACAAAGAGTAACTTGTGTAGTGTGTGCAACTAGCAAAAGCTTGAGATACATGTGAGGTGATATGTGAATAGCAATTAATCACAAAGTCTACACAATCCATCACCTAGAATTTAAAAGAGACTATCACCTAAAGAGTTACATCCTATAACTCCCACATCTCCTAGAACAAAAGCTTGCAATCATGTAAGTTTCTTGCATTTTTGCCTCTTATTTGTATGAATTGGCATTCAGCCTAATAGTACACACTGGTTTGAATTAAGTGAATTGGCATCAAGCCTAATAGTACACACTGGTTTGAATTAAGTGAATTGGCATCAAGCCTAATAGTACACACCAGTTTTAATTTAATTGAGGCTACACCTTATGTTCCTTTTTTTGTGCATGTGCTACACTTTATCGAGCACACAATCTTATGATATGCACTAAGGTGTTCATGATTGGCTAGTGAACAGTGGTGAGATGGTTATTTATGCCTTTCTCAAAAGAATCAAGTCCGACAGTCAAATAACACATGACTTCATGATTAAGACAAAGTGATTAAAAACCACACACATCTTTCCCACACAACATGCACTACAAAGTTTCAACTAGTAAAGTGCAATAATTAAGCTTATCCGAGCTAAACAAAGTACATAAACTTGTTATGTAAAGATAAGGTGGCCAACCTTGATTTCAAATCCATGATATAAAATACAAAACACAAAAAATCTTTTTGGTTTAAAAAAAAATTTATGACCAAAAACAAAAAGCACACGTTATGCTAATAAACAATGCAAATGCAATGCATGACAATGTTTAACTAAGCTATAGAAGGTACACAAACAAGAAATATCAATTTCTTAATTAACCTATAAGTACGTGTACAAACTAGTACATACTTACACATAATAAAAAATAGCTTAGCACAAACTATTCAAGTTTCTCCACAATGTCAAGCATATTCTAAATCAAGAGAGAGATATCATAACCCATGTAATCCTCAAGAACAACAAAACAAGACACAAAATAAAATATTTTTGTCTTTTTGAAAATTTTCAATGTTTTTGGATTTTTTTTTTTAAATAAAAACAATCTAAAAAACAAAACAACCAAACATGTCCACAAATAATTGAAAGAATTAAATCAGGGACAAGTTAGCAACACTCACCTTGGAGAATCTTTTCTCACCCATCTAGCACGAGTCTTCGGCTTTGTAGGTGAAAATCCATGTGAAGCAGAGTGTATTTGAGGGATTATACCAAACTTCTGAGAGAGACTGAAATCCTGTAAATTCCTTTCACAAGCCAACAAGCTCAAAATTTTCAAAAGAATATGAAACAATTTATATGGACTTATGGCAGGAGAAATATCATCACATATCCTAGATTGACATACAGAATGTTTAAATTTCAATTTATGACAATTAGGACGAATGTGACCAGAGACACCACAAAAGTGGCAAACAGGAACAAATTTAGGAACATCAGTATTCCTAACAACAAGTCTAATCTCAGATTTAGGTTTTTGCCTCAACAAAGAACAATTTGGTCTAATATGACCAACAACACCACAAAGGTGACAGGTAGGCACAAAAACAGATTTATTATGCACACTAGCAGCAGGTTTAGACATAGGTTTAGAAACTTTAGCTTTAACATCAAAACTTTTACATTTGTCTAACATAGCAAAATAAGCCTTTTCTTTATTATTCCTCTTGAAAGGAGGGATATAAACTTTCTCAGTCTTAGGCTTAAGAGAAACAGAAACACTTCTGTTATCAACAGCAGGCTTGGTACTAGTCAAATTTTCAATTTTAGTTTTAGATTCAACTAACTCTTGTTCCAAGCTTTTCATCTTCTCATCTTGAGAGGAAATTTGATTTCTCAAAACTTCATTCTTTTTATTAGATTCATCTAATCTAACAATCAATTCCTCTTTTTCAAAATTAGCCAATTTTAACTCTTCTTTAAATTTCTTAGAAATTTTCAAAGATTTAGATAATTCCTTACGAAGAGTTTCAAAAGCATCAAAAAAATCAACAGAAACAATATTGTCCTTTTTATTCAAATCATCACAGGCATCAATAAAATCAGTAGAAGCATGAGTAGAAACATGATCAGAAAGACAATTCAAATTATCCATGATAACAGGGGTCAAGGATCAGCTCTTAGATCAAAAGATCTAAAACAGAAGAGCTACTTGCTCTAATACCACTTGAACGGTTTTAGACCCCTTAAAAACAACCAGATTGGTTAGCCTAGATTAATTAGCCAAGTTGTTACTTAGTCAAATTATACAATTCTAGGTTAAAGCAATCAAACGATCATATCAAAAGAATAAAGCAGCGGAATAATAAAAGACACGATGATATGATCACCCAGGAAACCACACGGTAAAAACCTGGGGAGGATTTGACCTAACTATCCTTAAGGTAAACCTGAATCCACTATGAAAGAATCGAAGTTCATACAAAAAGGACTACAAGCTCCCCGCTTGACTTCCTAATGCTACCCACCAGTAGAACTTACTGACACGACCACGTGCAAGCTCCGAATCCACGGACTCCTTCTTTCTTGGACTCTTCAATCAAGCACAAGCACCCCCGCTTGTGTATCTTTAAGTTCTTGAATCTGCAACTGAATGATTATTAAGATGTTGATAACCCTAAGTTTATGTGAAGGAAAGCTCCTCAAAGATCTCACAAGAGATTCACATAAACAGCAATATGAGCAACAAAGACCTTAGAGAGATTTGGGTACAAAACCCTAAAAAAATAAAATGAGGCACAAGAGGCACTCTAATCTCTCTCACTAAAAGTCCCAAAAACGTTCTAGGGTTTTCCTTATATATAGGAGTGTTTTACTTGAACCCCAAGACGTTTAAATAGAGTTTGGGCTGAACTGGAACTCTGCAAAAAAATAAATCTGTACGTGGTTCGATCGATCGAGTCTAATTTTCGATCAATCGAGTCTTACAGATTTAGTCCAATAATTCTGCAATCACTCGATTCCAGTTTTACAAATAAACATACTTTGAGCAAGCCTAAACAAGACTAAACATATTGTTTTGATCATAGTTTGCCAACATTACACATTAGAGTTCTAAATACATAAAATCCTAAATCTTTAGAACCTAACAATCTTCATAGTTGGATTAAGGAGGGTAACTTTCTATAAGGTAGATAAACTCTTGAGGTAGTTCCAATATGAGCAAGGAATGCCTGGTGGAAAAGGAATAAAACCTTTCACTCTTGTGGACACAAATCCTACTTCTATAAGGAACATGTTGTTAGGCTTCGAGATGGCTAACCGAGTGGATCAATCTTTTGTGTAGATTCACTTTCAAAGGATGACCACAAACTATTCTAACTGGCTAGTGAACAAGATTATGGATAAGGAGGCTGACATGGTTGCTATGAGAAAACAATTTTTTAGAGACAACCGAGAAACACATGAAGCTGACAACTATGAGTTTAAAAGGAGGGACAAAGATGACAAAGTACCTAACATAGATGGGATCAACAAACAACCAAAGGAGAAAAGACTGAATCCAAAATGATTTTCTTATTTTTGGCTTTGAACATGTTTATTTTAAAAGTTGATGTGAAACTCTTAGGTTTAGGAATAATTTAGGACTTTAAGGTTACGGGTTCTGTTTAGGGTTTAATTTTTTAGGGTTTGGTTTTTTTTTTTTTTATGGATTGGTTTAGGGTTTGGGTTTTGATTTCTATGTAATGGCATGACTTAATGGAATGGTTGAATTTTGAATTTTTTTTTTTTTTTTTGGCTTAATGGGTAAATGATGGGTATAGGTAAGTTGTGACCGGAGTAATATACGGTTGCTTACATACCTCCTTGTCAGAAAGATTAGGTTATCACATAGTTCATTTTTATTTGCCTTAATTTTTGTCTAGGCCACCCTTTTAGGTTTTCAATCTACCCTTTTTTTTTTAAGCCTAGGAAGGGAAATAACATAATTTACAACCACTTCAGACGTAGTGTTTTCAAACTACCACCTCAGACATGGTATTTCTTCAATTGATCCATGTTGGTTGGCTCAGTAAAAGAGTTTGCATCTAAGTCCATCAACATTACTACTCCCCCAAAGTATATCTACTTGATAATATAGGGACTTGCCCAATTTTGCTTAAACTTCCTGTTTGTTTCTTGTATCGAGGATCGAATTTCTTTCAACACAAAATCTCCTAACTTCAGATCTCTACTTCTTTCCTTCTTGTCAAAAGCTTTCCTAAGCCTCCTTTGGTAACCTTGAATGTGGTACAAGGCCTTAAGTCTCTTCTCATGCATCATGCATAATTGGTCATACCTACTTTGTAGCTAATCTACTTTAGGGATTTCACTCTCTAGTACTGTTCTCAATAAACGAACACCCATTTCAATGGGAAGGACTGCTTCTATCCCATACATCAAGGAATAAGGAGTGGCTTATATGGAAGATTGAATTGATGTCCTATACCCCTATAGTGCATAGGGTAATTGTAGTTACCAATCCTTGTAGTTCTTTGTACTCTTCTATAGAATTTGCCAAATGTTTTTGTTACTAGCCTCAATTGCTCCATTAGTCTGAGGATAGTAGGGTGAGGATCTATAGTGCTGAATATTGAACTGTCGAAGTAGCTTCTCTGTTTTCCCTTTGAAATGCTGCCCATTGTCTGAGATAATTTCATGCGATACCCCATATCTACAAATGATATTAGTCTAAATAAACTGAGCAACTTTCTTTGAGTTCAAAACCTTGTATGAGGCAACTTCCACCCATTTAGTGAAATAATCAATAGCAACAAGTATGAATTCATAGCCATTGGATGCTGTTTGGTGATTCTTCCCAATAATAATATCTATTCCCCATATAGAGAATGGCCAGGGTGAAGTCATGGTATGCAACGGCATAGGTGGCATGTGCTTCAGATCTCTATGGATTTGGCATTGATGGCACTTCCGAACATGAGCTACATAGTCGGCTTCCATAGTAGTCTAGTAATAACATTGTCTCATTATCTTCTATGACAGCATGTGTGCATTCATCTGGCCTAAAATTTGACTCATGAACCTCTTCAATTATTTACTATGCTTCCTTGGCGATCACACAAAAGAGATGAATTCCATCATATGATCTTCTGTAAAGCCTCTCCCCACAGATAATATAATTAGTGGACAACCTTTTGATGGTCAATTGGTTATTCTTGTCCACAGACTTTGGGTATGTCCCATCGTTGAGGTATTGTAAAATGTCTGAATACCATTCATCTTCTCTATTCATTCCCTCATCTTCTTCTATTGACATGCAATAAGCTGGCTCCTCTTTTTGTTCCACCACTATTGGTCTAGCTTTGTTAGGTTTTAAAGATTTAGATTTGAATATTTAGAATCACATTTGTATTGTGTTGGCAAACCGAGAGCAAAACATGTCTAGTCTAAGTTTTAGGCAATGCTTAAATTGGGTGTTTTAAGTTTCAAGTCCAGCTGAGTTCAGAAAAAGAAGTGTAATTTTGCCTTGCTCGACCAATCAAGGATTATGCTCAATCGATCAAGAATCACAGGCACAGCTTTTTTTTATAGATTTTTAAATTGGCCCAAGCCCATGAAAACGTTTAAGTTCATCTAAACTTCTCCACATATGAAAGGGAAACCCTAGCCACATTTTGAAGCTACTAAAGAAGACTTGTGTGTTACTCTTTGTGAGATCTGAGAGGTTTTGTACCTTCTAACTACACAAGAATCTACCGGAGCAAAAACTACAATCAAGTGTTTGGTAGAACATAGTTGTTGCATCAAGATCATTACTAATAGTAATCTGAAACCTTTGAGTGGGATCTTAAAGTCATAAGCAAGGTGGCTTGTGTTGTTGTAAATCCAAGAAGAGGGTTTGTGGATTCGGAGTTTGCACGTGGTCATGTTAGTAAGTTACTACTGGAGGTAGCAATAGATTTAGGGTAAAATCTTATTGTAAAAAATTCAATTCTCCTATAGTGGATTTGTTTTACCTTGAAAATAGCTAGGCTAAATCATCTCCAGGTTTTTACCTTGAAACAGTTTGTTTCATTGGTTTTCCTAGGTCATCATATCGTGTGTTGTTTACTTTTCCGCATCTTTGCATGATATGATTTATTTGTGTTTAACCTAGATTTGAATAATTAATCTAAGTAATCACTTGGTTAATATATTAGGTTAAACTAAAATTTCAATATGTGTATAAAACACTCTTGAACGTTTAGACCCCAAATTATAAAAATACCAATTCAAGCTTTATATCAAACAATTAATGTGCGGAACATGATAACAAACTTATAATAGAATTGATAAACAATCTAAGCCAAATATAAACACATCCATAGCAGTAAATATAAGACAAAGATAAAGAGAAGGAAGACGCAAACACACGAACAACACACGATGTGTTATCGAAGAGGAAACCGAAGTTCTCGGTGTAAAACCTCTCTGCTGCCCTCCAAGTGGTAAATAATTCACTAAAGAATGTAGTTGGGATACATGAACAGTAGAAGACCCTCCAAGCCTAATCTACCCAAGTACCTAAGCCCTCCAAGTTTCTTGCTCCAACGAGGTTACGCCGAACCTATTTCTTCTTTAGCTTCCCGGATTCCGCTACTATACCATAGCATCAACTAATATATATTGGTTCCTTCCAAATTGCTTCCCTTGGCACCAAATGAACCTTCTCACAGATGTGAGTGTGGTGAGATAAGGATTTGGCTAAAGGCCTCTCAAGAATGTAACAATGGAGAGGAAGAGAGAAGAGGAATTTGTAGAGTCTCTAAGGTAAAGATTGGAAATGAGGTAATCTTGTTTTTCTCTAGGGTTTCTCTCACAAAATTCTCTCTGGAAGCTCTCTCAATTTAGTGGGTATAAGGGTCTATATATAGTGGTGTGTGTTTGGAATACGAAGAGACAGTTTTTGCCAAACAGGGCTGATTGGCGGCTTGACCTCGCAGCTTGTCCAAGTCGCGATTTCAAGTTGCGACGTAACGGCCTGGTCAGCCTGAGACTTTTGTCCTATAGTATGACAGCTGGCGCAACCCTTCAACTTCCCTGTGTGCTCTCACGTGCCTGCATTTGGCAGCTTGCCAGTCATGAGTCAACCGCAAGTCTTAGCCGTGAAACTCTACTTCTTGCACATACTTGAGCTTTTTTTCACACTCTCTTCACACACTACCCTTACAATAATCTCACCTAAATACAGGGTTACTAAGTGCTAAATTACAAGCAAATTGGCATGGAATAAAGCCAACAAGATAGTTGATAAATTTCAACCTTACAATCTCCCCCTTTGACTATTCCGTGACAAAACCCTAAAACAAATTCTAGACTTAACGCATAAGTTGGGAACAGTTGAAAAACTCACTCACACCTAACTTTAGAATCTGTGAAGCTTTAGAACCATTAGAACAAGTAACTCCTAAAACACAACAACACAATAAGTTCATTATATGTAGAAAACTTGTAATGCAAATGGAGCAAGCATATTGCGATCAAGCACAATGGAGTAAAGCAATAA
Organism: Quercus variabilis; assembly: GCA_030445155.1. Taxonomy (NCBI): domain Eukaryota; kingdom Viridiplantae; phylum Streptophyta; class Magnoliopsida; order Fagales; family Fagaceae; genus Quercus; species Quercus variabilis. The sequence continues at coordinate 42,736,774 of CP129446.1, read as the reverse complement.
ACCATGGCAAGACCAAAAACAGGTAATCACTTTATACAGGTGATCACAATGTTCATTCACTCTTGGAATGAATATCTGGACATTCAAGATGACAATCACAAGGCAAATCACTTGAATGACCAACATTCAACCAATGCACAATACTTGAAGTATGTGCATCTAGGAAAAATCCTACACAGGCACACGAGTAACAGTATTTAAACATGAATGCATAGAATTAGGTTAAAAGTATTGATTTAACAAAGCACAAAGGCTGCATAAAGCATGACACAAACCACAAAGGCCTACAAGTGTGCAAACAACCAAACCCTTAAAGCTTACATAAGCAATATGGGTACAAAGCTTAAACATAAAACCTTAAAACCTACAAAGGTAGTAGGTACAAACCAAAGAAAAAACATTAAAGAGATATGAGTTTAATCCAAATAAACAACTAACACCGCAGAGTTTTAAATTAGTAAAAACAGCATTAAAAAAAAAAAAAAAATCAAAGCTATGCACAAAACATCAAGTGGTAAAGAAATATCCCCCTTTCACTATGCTTTCTATCTCCCTGTCTATCTCCCCTTTCTATGTGCATCTCCCCCTTTTTGTCAGGAATAGCTAAAGGCTATCGTTAAGCTTTTGTTGTATAGCATCTAGTTGAGTCTCAATAGTTGTGAGTCGCAACTGAGTTTGATTGTGAAGGGAGTTGAGAAGCCGTTCTAGATCAGAAATCCGATGAAACAAATTCTCGATGAAGTAACTTTTCTTGGGCATTTGAAATCCAAGAGGAACAGACGGAGTCCCAGTTGATTGAACAGGAGTAGCTATAGCATAAGCAATTGGAGATGCATGTGTGGATGGCTCACTCTTAGGTTTCTTGGAGGAGTGACTCTTGCTTGCTTGGAGAGAGTACTGGGATATTGGTCAAGGACGAGGCAGGAGTCTCTCATCTGATGAAGGACTAACACCTTCACTAAGAACAATCTTCATGACTAGACTACAGAATGGAAGAATTGTTCGTGTTGCTGAATGGGCCGATGTTTTCCCAATGATTTGGAATATATGAGCACATATGTCAATTGGTGCACCAGTAATGAGATCACATAGGAATGTAGCCCTTCCAAGATTGATGAAGGTAGTATTTGATAGTGGGTAGAGATTGGAAAACATGATCAGCTTTAAAGTTGTCAGTTCAGGTGAAAACAATGCAGTGCTTATAGATGATCCTGTGCTTCTCACTTCATGTTCATTCCCAAGAACATGAAGGATTTCTTATGCCTAAAGGTCCTAGTCATCGTATGGAGTTCGATCCACATCTTTTGGTCTGGTGATGTGAAGAACTTTAGCAATGTAGTCTACATTTATGGAAAATTCTTTTCCTCGTACCCAGCATTTCAACTCAACTCCTGTGTATCTGGTATTTGAAAAGAATTCCTTGACTAATTCTTCAGCTGGATCCTTAAAATTTTCAAATAGATCAGCCCAATCTCTTTCTTCAAAAATCTTAGGGATAGATGTTGTCCCTAGTGTGTCAAACTTGACAACTCTTTCCACAATGGGAGAAGACTCTTTGAAGATGTCTATGTAGATCTTTAAGTCAATAGGAGCCCTGAATCTCTCAATGGTAGAGTCCTTGAATGACTTAGACGATAATCATGTCCGTTTAGCAACCGGAGTTGACGGATCATCAGTTACAATGCCTTTGCTTCTAGATGAACAACGAGTTATCTGCAACAAAGTCGACACACAAAAGAGAACCAAAATACAATACCACAAGAAGCAAACATCAGATTGATTAGTTTCAGTTAAATAGTGTGACAAGAGATTTCACAAAATCACAACAACAATAGCAACTTAGAGACAAAAGGGTAATGTGTAACACAAAGACACAAATGATGAAAATGCCTGGAATAAGATATGAATGAAGCAAGTCATTCATGAACCACAGTAAATAGCATAGTCTCTCAATAGATAGAAACATGAAAACGCACACATATAATGAGAACCAAAGTAAGGGCAGGACAGAAACAACAAAACACAACATTCACAAACCCTCAAACAAAGTTCAAGCCCATGAAAACTTCAACAAAACAAAAACACTACACAAAGCCATTCTCAACATTTTAGGCAAACCCATGTTAGAACACAATATATTGTAGAACACAGATGCAACATTCAAATCAAGAAACTAAAGATCAAAACAGTAAGAATGAATTAAAGGAAGAAAACCCATACCTTTTTCTTGGTGTTTGATGAAAACATGATGCAAAAATGGAATCTTTTTTAGTGACAGAGTGTTTGAAAGAGAGAAAGGAAGAAGACAATGAACAGTCACAAATCTTCGAGGGAAAAACTGAAAAACAATTTTAAAAACTATCTTTAAAACACAAAACACGCATTTTTCGCGATTGGATCAAGTCGCCAGTAAGTTGCTAGGGTAAGCCGCAAAACACTATGAAACAAGATTCTTGAAAAATCTTCTAAGTGTTTATCGCGATTGGAAGATATACCCGCGAGGGAGTCGTGAGCTGAGCCGTGAAAATATCTGTGTACTCCTCGCGACTAGACCTTCCACCCGCGAACAAGTCATCACATTAAGCCGTGAAATATGCAAAAACACAAATTTTGAAAAAATTTCTAAGTCTTTTTCGCGACTGGGATGCTGACCCACCAGTGACCCGCAAAAACTCTTGGAGTGAGCTTCGCGACTGGACCTACACGCAACTGAGTCGCCAAAACAGGGCAACACTGTTTTTGAAAATTTTGACATTTTCGTAAAACAAAATACTTTCTAAAAACAAACTAAAACACACAAAAATCTTTTTGTGTTTGATCAACAAAGATTGAGCTTGTGAAAACACATTTAATCAAGTACAATCACACAAGTGAATATGGCATTCATTGAACATAGACTTGTGTGTTGTGTGTAGATATAAAAAATGAGATAGTCCTTAGTCCAATGTGAAACTTCAATGATCAATTCAATCAAGGCATACACAACTAACACTAGATAATGTAATCTATCTCAATTATAGAAACATGCATATATGACCTCCCACATGCACTTGATAATAATTCTTTGAAGCTTTTCACTTGGCTCCATATTTAACATATCATTTGCACTTTTTGAGCAAAGAAAATCTCATTTTGAGATAGATACTTGAAATTTTTGATATTTCAATTGATGAGTTAGCCTTTGGCCTTTTGGGCATCAAACATTTTATTTTGGTCGCTTTCCCTTTTTCCTAGTCGAATACTAGTATGTGCAACAAGCTTTTGCAGCTCTATATCTCTTTTTCATTTGGAGATTTACATTTGGAGAGCTCTTTTAAGTATAAAAATAAAAAGTGGGAAGATATATAGGCATGAGTCTATGCATGTCTCAAGAACAACAAAACCATTCATTAATCATTCATGACAAGGTTGAAGATCTATTTACAACATTCACATAGAATTTAGAATTTCTTCCACAATGATATGAGTGCATGAAAGACAAGCTAAGCTCGTTAAATGTACAAAGCTATTAGTACAAAGGTATAAGGCAAAACATGCTTTGAGACAAAACTCAACAAAGTCGATCAAACTTTTTGAATTTTCTACTTTTTATGTGTTTTTGGATTTTTGACACAAAAGCAGTAAAAGATTGATAAAAAACATAACAGAAAAAAAAATGTAAAAACATTTGAAGCAAAGACAATCACACACACAAAATAACAAACTAAATACTAGCAAGAAGCACACAACGAAGCATATTCACAAACATGGGAAGTATTGATGCATGGACATGTTGTAATGCTTATGCATGAGTACCCTTTGTCACCCACACGTCACGTGCGATTGGGGTGATATCCTTGACGAATCGGGTACGAGAGTTGGGACTGTCAAACCTTCGTGTGAAGCTTTCCAGGCGTAAAACCTCACTTAGGGTGACAACACACGATGTGTTATTGAAGATGAAACCAAAGTCCTGGACGTAAAATCTCTCCGCCGCCCTCCAAGCGGTAAATAATCCACTAAAGAATGTAGTTGGGATACATGAATAGCAGAAGACCCTCCAAGCCTAATCTACCCAAGTACCTAAGCCCTCCAAGCTTCTTGTTCCAATGAAGTTATGCCGAACCTATTTCTTCTTTAGCTTCCCGGATTCCACTACTATACGATAGCATCAACCAATCTATATTGGCTCCTTCCAAACTGCTTCCCTTGGCACCAAATGTACCTTCTCACAGACGTGGGTGTGGTGAGATAAGGATTTGGGTAAAGGCCTTTCAAGAATGTAACAATGGAGAGGAAGAGAGAATAGAAATTTGTAGAGTCTCTAAGGTAAAGATTGGGGATGAGACAATCTTATTTTTCTCTAAGGTTTCTCTCACAAAATTCTCTCTGGAAGCTCTCTCAATTTAGTAGGTATAAAGGTCTATATATAGTGGTGTGTGTTTGGAATACGAAGAGACAGTTTTTGCCAAACAGGGCTGATTGGTGGCTTGATCTCACGGCTTGTCCAAGTTGCGATTTCAAGTCGCGACGTAATGGCCTAGCCAGCCTGGGACTTTTGTCCTGTAGTACGACAGTTGGTGCGACCCTTCAGCTTCTCTGTGTGCTTCTCATGTGCCTGCATTTGGCAGTTTGCCAGTCACGAGTCCTAGCCATGAAACTCTGCTTCTTACACATACTTGAGTTTTTCTTCACACTCTCTTCACACACTACCCTTACAATAATCCCACCTAAATACAGGGTTACTAAGTGCTAAATTACAAAAAAATTGGCATGAAATAAAGCCAACAAAATGGTTAATAAATTTCAACCTTACATAAACAATCTAGTTAAAGGGGTCTAAACAAACAAACAAGCTTTATCTTCCTTAGGTCCATCCATCATGGATGCTATTGTAGCTAAAGTATTTGCAATTTGATTTTGCATTCTTGGCACACATTGGTACTGGATCTTATTGAATTTCAAGGCCCACTTTTGGAGACATTCATGATAAGGAATCAGCATTTCTTTCTTGATCTTCCATCTATTCTGAATCTAAGAAATTATCAAGGCTGAATCACCATATACTTCCATCTCTTTTACTCCAAGACCTAGGGCTGCTCTCAACCCCATAATGCAAGCTGCATATTCAGTGGCTTTATTAGTTTCAAGGAAGTAAAACCTACCAGAGAATGGGATGTGTGCTGCGACTTAAATAATGCTCCCAAGTACAGGATTGTCGCAAAATAATAACTCGGAAAGTTCGAGATCAAATCTACGAGGAAAAGGGAATTAATTAGCAAACCACAAGAGAATAAAACTAAAATAATAAAGTTTAATTGAAGAGATTTTTGATAGTTTAGTAAAGGTGATTTAAATTGAGAGAAAATAACAATATATTAAGGTGCTAAGGTTTAGGGATCCACACACAACACATCTATTGGTAGTCTTAACAATGTTCATTTTACAACTCAACTAAAATTAATAAAAAGGATGATCTTAGTCGAATGATTTAACAATAAAACTCAAGAATTAATTGTCTAAGGTAGTTTCATGCAATTGATTGATTTTAAGCAAAACAAAACTAGTGAATTAGTTTGTAGGGAATACTAAGCATTTAACGTGCCCAGAGTCTATGATAAATCAAAGGATTATACAGAACTAAACACTTTTCTAGATGAGTAAAATAATCAAAAACATAAAAACATAAGCATTAAAACCAATAAATAATTGTTAAGAACATACCAATATACGGTTGGATTTCACCCCTTACAATAGCAAGGTTTTTAGCAAGCTATAACACAAATAAAACTCTAAAAACTATAAAGTAACTTTAAAGAAACCTAAATTTTGTCCTGCATCAGCTCCCTTATGAATTTTTCCCTAAAGAGCCTTTAAATAGGTCAAGGAATCCTATTACAAGTTGAATTCCCATTTGGAGAAAATCCCAGGCTTTTTGGCTTCATTTAACCAACATTTTTTGCCTATTTAACTTCATAATTAGGACTTTTTGATAAACTAAAAAGTTTTATCCCTTTAATTTAGCTTTCCAGTCCAACTTGAATCATCTCGATTGGATATTTAAGCCGAAAGTTATGCTCCAAATACTAACTGGTGTGCAAGATGGAATCCTAATCCGAATTGGACTTGGATTAGGTGCAAATTTCATTTGATTCCTTGCTCCAATTGGACTTGAATTTAATTGGGTTGGCCTTATTTGTCTTCATCATGGCCCTTGTAAAATTAAAGTCCATTAGCTTTCTTCTTTACACAAATCCCCTTATTTAATTTCATTATCCTACAAAAGACAAATTCATGCATTAAAATCCAATTAAACACAAAATTGATTATTTGGCATTATTCCAAAATCAACTATAAAATGCATGAATTAACTCAAAATAAGTATGATAATGCTTTTCTAATAATGACATAAATATGCAAAATTAAACTATTATCAATATGTGTCCCTTTCAGATAAATTAAGAGAACTCCAATGCCACTTCCATTTTGATGCTCTATCAAAATACATCTTCCATGATTCTACCTTGATCCCCATGATGTACTCATCCAGAAAGTCTCCTTAGTTTTCTTCAGCTTCTTTAGGTGAATAGTGGGATAAGTGATCAGCAATTGCTCTCCCCTTCACAGACTTCTAAGTCACATATGTAATATCAAATTTTGACAAAGCAAAACCCATTTAGCTATCTTCCCATCCTACACAGGCTTTTTCATTAAATATTTCAAAGGATCCATTCTTGCAATCAACAAGACCTTGAAAGCAAGTATGTAATGTCTGAGTTTACAGGTTGCCCATACAAGTGCTACACATGTCTTCTCAAGTGGTGAATACTTCTCTTCATAAGCCAATGTCTTTTTGCTGATGTAGTAAATTGCATTCTCTTTCCTAGACTCCTCTAGGTACTGAGCAAGCAAAGCCCCCATTACTATGTCCGTAGTTGTGAGATACAACAATAATGGCGTTTCAAGTACTGGTGGAACCAGTATTGGTGGCTTCATTAGATAATTTTTAATCTTCTCAAAAGCTTCTTGGCATTGTTCATTCAATACTATGGGAACTTTTTTCTTAAGTAGTTGAAAAAGTGGCTCACATATCATGGTAAGCTGGGCTATAAATCTACTGATGTATTGTATCCTCCCTAAAAATCCTCGGAACTCCTTTTCAGTTCTTGGAGGCTTTATCTCTACAATGGCCTTGATTTTGTCTGGATTGACTTCTGACTTACCAATCCCAATAGTTTTTCGAATGTTACACCAAAAGTACACTTCTTTGGATTTAACCGCAACTTATAGAATTGGATTCTTTTAAAAAACTTCTGTAAAGATGGTATGTGCCCTTCATGGTCTTTAGACTTCACTATCATGTCATCAACATAAACTTCTACTTCTTTATGGATCAAATCATGCAACAAAGTAGTGGCTGCACGTTGGTAAGTAGCACTAGCATTCTTAAGGCCAAATGGCATGACCTTGTAACAATACGTCCCCCATAGAGTGATGAAGGTGGTTTTCTCCATATCTTCTGAAGCCATCTTTATCTGATTTTACCTTGAAAATCCATCCATAACTGACAGCAAGGTATGTCCTGCTATGTTATCAACCAAGATGTCAATATGAGGCAAAGAAAAATCATCTTTTGGGCTAGCATAATTAAAATCTCAGAAGTCTACACACATTCTCACTTTCTCATAGTTCTTCGGCATTGGAACCACATTAGCTAACCATTATAGGTAATTAACCACCCTCAGGAATCCTACATTGTACTATTTCTTGACTTCTTCCTTAATCTTGAGAGTCGACTCTGGCTTCATTCTTCTCAATTTCTACTTGACTGGCTTCATGGTTGGATCTGTAGGAATGTAATGCTGCACTAGATCTGTATCAATCCCAAGCATGTCTTTGTATAACTATGCAAATACCTCTTTGAATTCTGTCAGTAGGGTGTTGTGAAATTTTAAAATACTCGCAAGTGTACGAACCGTACCGAAGTATAGTTTGACAAGAACGAGATCAAACCCACAGGGACTTGAATGAAAGTAGGAAAATTAATCAAATCTTAACCAAATTAATCCTAATCTAGTTTAATAAAAATTTGTTGTTTTGAAATTAAATAAACTGAGCAAATAATAAAATTAAGCAAATAGTTAAACTAAACAAAAGATATAAAGCAATAAAAAGATGTAAATAACCAAGGAAAAGGAATTAAGGTTTTGAAATCCGCCTTGTTAATTCATATCAGCATATATTTAGGATCATTAATTTTCCTAACCATTGCATAATAATCTAGAAATCAATCTTGCTATCATGAAAAATATCATCATTAAAACTTATGTTTAAAAATATAAAGCACGTTCTTCTTCGCTTCTTAAGTACAAAACCAAATCATTAGTTATATTCGTAGCCAAATAAATCACAAGATATATCCAATTCTAAAAATCAAATCATAAATTGTATCCATTGACAAACAATGATTGAACTCAAATCTAGAATCCCATCTTAGTCAATTGATATGAAGCAAGAACAATTTAAATCATTAAAGAACAACTATTGTGGGAAAAATCAAATCACATAAATATTACTAATAATCCTTAACAAGGTTTCATCCTCAACCCTAATTATAAATTTAGCTACTCATAATAATTGAAAGAAAACACAAAAATAAAATACTAAATATTAAACTAGAAAAATAATTAAAACTAACTGTCATGGAAGAACACAAAAGAAGTAGCCGCACTCTCTATGTTCAGCCCTCAGCCCTAGCACTAGCCTCAGCCCCTTGAATTTTGCCCTAAAGAGCCTTTAAATAGGTCAAGGAATCCTATTACAAGTTGAATTCTCGTTTGGAGAAAATTCCAGATTTTTAGACTTCACTTAACCGACAATTTTGGCCCATTTAACTTCAAAATTAGGACTTTTGGTAAATATAAAGTTGTAGGCCTTTAAGTTAAATTTCCAGCCCAACTTGAACCATCTCAATTGGACATCTGAGTTGAAAGTTATGTCAAAAATACTAACTGATATGCAGGCTAGAATCCTAATCCGAATTGGACTTGGACTTGGTACAAATTTCCTTTGATTCCTTGCTCCAATTGAACTTAAATTTAATTAGGTTGGTCTTCTTTAACTTAATCATGACCCTTGTAAAAGTAAAGTCCATTAGCTTTCTTCTTTGTACAAATCCACTTATTTAATTCCATTCTCCTACAAAAGACAAATTCACACAATAAGATTCAATTAAGCACAAAATTGATTATTTAGCATTATTCCAAAACTAAATATAAAATGCATGAATTACCTCAAAATAAGTATGATAATACTTTCTAACAATGATATAAATATGCAAAATTAAGCTATTATCAATGCACATCAAATACCCCCAAACCTACATTTTGCTAGTCCTCGAGCAAAACAGAAAAAAAAAAAAGAAAAAAAAAGAAAAAAGTAAAACAAAACAAAAAAAAAAAATCCTAACTAATCCACTTTCGTTGGAAATTTTGATTTTAGCATATGAAACAAGCCTTTAAACCCCTAGCTTACACTAGTGGACAAGTTGTATTCTCGTGAGAGTTTGTAGGGAATATACCCACAAAATTCTGAGAATGAATACTAAAAAAATAAAAACAAAATAAAGAAAATCAAATTAAACTCTTTTTTTTTTTTTTTTTTTCAATTGCCTTTTGCAAAGAGGATTAGTTCAAGTTCAAAAACACTACCAATGCTAAAGAAATTCTCATGCCATCAAAACCCAATGTGAGTGAAAAGTGGTAGCCAACCTAAACATACTCTTAGTTTTAAAATAAACTTGACTCGAATCTCTATTTGAAAGTATGCTTCAACTCAAATCTTTTTGGTGTTATCACTCAACAAATGAAATCACTCTGAAATGGGGTTTAACACTCAACAGTATATGTGAGTGGAATAATGTAAACAAATCAAATACCTCACATATATTTTACATGAAAAATGCTTAATCAAGAAAGAACAAGTAATCTCATGAAAGGATGCCAAAAAGAATTTATACCACACTTTTTATTCAGTCATATCAATATCTGAACTACACAATCTTCAAGATCAAATAAGGACTTTATTAGGATGTAATGTAGGGTAAATGCAAAGGGAATGAAATAAAAATTGGTGAAGGTTAATAATAAGAATTGTTTTCAAGATTTGTCAGAATGTCAACTCTTTCTGGAATTTCCATTCAACATTTTTTTTTCAACTCTTCTTCTTCAAAGCAGTACTTCTTCCTACCATTTTACTTCTCAAAACTTGATGAGAACCCTTATTATTTTCTTCTTTTTGACACTTTTCCTCTCTTTTTTTTTTTTTTTTTTTTTTTTGAATTTTTTTCCTTTCTTCTTTTTATTCTTGCATAGACCACCACATTAAAACAAACTGATCAAATTCCATCTTGAAAGACTATGGATAAGGGCTTTAAGAAAGAAAAACTAATTAAAAGGCTCAATGGGGTGACTAGCGATAATGTATCAAAAAAAAAAAAAAAACACATATATGGCTCAAAGTAGCCAAAAATGGCATAATCTCATCTCTCAAAGACTAGTATAGTTCATTCAACATCAATGACTTCAAAAGATTCAAGTGTGGCAAAAAAAAAAAAATACTTTTTTTTTCTTGGCCAAAAGAAAGAATAATGAGACTACAACAAGGAAATATGTTACGCACTTCCAAATGAACTTTAAGATTAAAAAAAAAATTCCAAAAATAATGATTGGCTCAAAACTTACAAGGGTTACAGTCTCCACGTTATTATCATCAAGATTTTCTAATCATTTTTATCCTTCAACAAGAAGTTGTGTTTGAGTGGCTACGTGTATGTGCAATGAATTGAGCATGAAAGCAATGAAATTCTTTAAGTAAGAGAAGTAAGAGTAGTATAACAAACTCAAAACATAAACCTCAAGCTAGGCAAAAGATTTTTTTTTTTTTTTTTTAACACAACAAAACAATAAGATAGAAATCTATGTACATCCCCCCCAACCCTAAACCAAACATTGTCCTCAATGTTAAATATGATACTCTCAAATATATGTCTTGAATGAAAAGAGAGCAAAATATTAATATGCAACATGAGAACCAAGTAGAAACAAGTAAGGTAAGGAGAAAAAGGAGACATACCTTGATCAAGTTAATTGTTATAAATTTTAATTTCTTGCAAATATCAGCTAGAATAAAAGAAAATAAAACTAAATAAGAAAATAAACACAAAGTCTAATCTAGAAGTAGAAAATAAACTAGAGAAAAAGAAAGAAAGAAAAAAAAATTGCAAACCTGATAAACACAACTGGGATCAATCCTTATAAACAGGATTATCCAAGAGGACTTCTTCAACTTCTGGAGGCTCAAGTTCTAAAAATGGTTTCAAACATTGGCCATTAACTTTAAACATATCACCATTTTTAGGATTTTCAATCTCAATAGCTCCATGGGGATAAATGGTGCGAACTATGAATGGATCAGTCCATCGAGATTGTAACTTACTTGGATCAAAAACATGTTGGGAAGCTTTTGCAGTGTCTTCCAAGTGAATTCTTTGCATAACCAAAGAGGAACTAAAATAGTACCCTTAATATCAGCAATTTTCCAATCTATAGCTTCCTTATGCTCTTGAAGTATACTTATCAATTGGTGTTCCTAAAAGTCATCCAACTTTGGCGGTTCTACAATAGATGGGAATGGGGATGAAGAAAGTGGAAAATGGGCCACTTTCGGTTGCCAGCTATCAATACTTAAGAGAGAACGGAATCCAACAATGCATTGACCTCCTCAATTGATTTTTCAGTATTCAAATTACAATCAACATGGGTTAAGCAAGCCTTTAGGGGATCCTCACAAGTTAATTGTAGGAAAGTATCATGGACTAGGCTCCCAATCATGTTAATCTCACATATATCCTCATTGTCTAGTACTTGCTTTCTTATGTTAAAGATAATAAGCTCAACAATCATATTCCCAAAAGAAATCTTTACCAAACCACTCCAACAATTGATCAAAGCATTGGATGTGGCTAAGAAAGGGTGACCCAAAATGACATGGATTTGTGTATTGGCATTTAGAGCAGGCTTAGTGTCTAACACAACAAAATCAACAGGAAAATAGAATGCATCTCCTTAATTAGCACATCCTCAACAATACCTCTAGGGATTTTCACAGACCTATCAGCTAATTGAAGTGTCATGGTTGTAGGTTTCAACTACCCCAAACCTAGTTGTAAATAAATTGAGGAGATGATTGAGGAATGGGAGAAAATGCTTGAGTAGGTGGACGAAATTGACTTTGTTGATGCACTTGTTGTCCACCTGTATTTGTGGGGGAACGGTTCTGCCTCCAAGAGAAATTAGGATGATTTTGCCAATTTGGATTGTATATCTCTGAAAATGGACTGGCAAGTGGCCTTCCATAATTATTTAGTGCATTTGCTTGCTCAGTGTAATATTCAGGGTAACCAATTGTGGAAGGACACATTTTTGTTGTACGCATAGGACTTGCACAAATAGAGCATGTTTCACTTTGAACTTGATTAACAGAATTCATCTCTCTATGTAAAGCTAAAGCTTCAACCTTACGAGTGAGATTGTCCAACCTAGCTTTTATGTCTAAATCTTCACTGACTTCATACAATCCTCCTTTATTAATTGCAAGGGCAGATCTCTCTCTACGATTAGAAAAATCCCATTGCTGTGAGCTTTCTGATAAATTCTTGAGAAATTTGTATGCCTCATCATCCATAAGACTCAAAAATCCACCACCATTCATGGACTCAATCATGTTACGATTTTTCTGAGTCAAACCATAATAAAAATATTGTACTAGTCTCCATGTTTCAAAACCATGATGAGGACACTTTAAGATCAAGTCCTTAAATCTCTCCCAACTCTCATAAAATTTCTCTTGTTCATCTTGATAAAAATCTACAATTTCTCTCCTCAAAGTATTGGTCTTGGCCATTGGGAAAAATTTAGAGAGAAATTTTGTGACCAACGGTTCCTATGAAGTGATAGATTTAGGTGACAAAGAACTAAGCCATGCTTTTGCCTTATCCTTGAAGGAAAAAGGGAATAAACATAAGCGAACAGAGTCATCAGAGAAATTTTGGAACTTACAAGTAGCACTAATCTCAAGAAAATCTTTACACATGCATATAAGGATCTTCTCTATCCAATCCATGAAAAGTAGGAAGAAGATGGATTATCTGTGGCTTCAACTCAAAATGTGCAGCAGTGGTTGCAGGCAATACTATGCAAGATGGAAGGTTGGTGGTTATGGGTGAGAACAACTCCCTAAGAGTTTTTGAATCATCTCCTGTTTCTCCCATTGTGGATCAATAATCAAAACTAATAAGGCGACTTTCTTTATCACGTATCCAAGTTCTCATACACCATGCACAAAGAAATAATTTTTTTCTTTTGTTTTGTTTTTTTTTTTTTAAATTAAAAAAAAAAAAAAATTAACTACAACTAGTAGAAGGAAAAATTCAATTAAGACCTAAGCTACAGAGAAGCCACATGCGACATTGCCTCTTGCTCCAATTTCTGTTTTGCATCTCAGCCCTAGCACTCACCTTATCCCCCTGAATTTTGCCCTAAAAGGCCTTTAAATAGGTCAAGGAATCCTATTACAAGTTGAATTCCCGTTTGAAGAAAATCTCAGATTTTTAGGCTTCACTTAACCAATGATTTGGCCCCATTTAACTTCAGAATTAGGACTTTTGGTAAATGCAAAGTTGTAGCAATTTAAGTTAACTTTCCAGCACAACTTGAATCATCTCAATTGGACATCTGAGCCGAACGTTATGCCAAAAATACTAACTGATATGCAGGCTGGAATCCTAATCTGAATTGGACTTGGACTTGGTGCAAATTTCCTTTGATTCCTTGCTCCAATTGGACTTAAATTTAATTGGGTTGGTCTTCTTTAACTTAATCATGACCCTTGTAAAAGTAAAGTCTATTAGCTTTCTTATTTGCATAAATCCACTTATTTAATTTCATTCTCCTATAAAAGACAAATTCACACAATAAGATTCAATTAAGCACAAAATTGATTATTTAGCATTATTCCAAAACCAAATATAAAATGCATGAATTACCTCAAAATAAGTATGATAATAATTTCTAACGATAATATAAATATGCAAAATTAAGCTATTATCAATGCACATCATAGGGCAACTAATGCATCTTTCTCAGAGGATGTTAGGGTCTTCCCCACTTGTATCATTTTAGTTTCATCATCAGTTCCCAAGTTAATAGGTTGGGTTTCTTCTTTTATAGGTTCTACATGCCATTGTTTTAATTCTTTATTGTTAAGAGTTTCTATACTAATTTTTGAAATAAAAACATTCAAAGCCAACAAATGAGCAGAATCAAAAATCATATTATAAGGAAAAGAGTTCTCAACAAACTCAGCAAAAAAAGACTCTATAGGAATACGATAACAAACAGACTCAACAAGAACAATAATACTAGCAGAAACAGACTCAATTGGAATAGAAACAATATTTTTGGCAACAGTGACTGGCTCGATGGTCTTGATCTTCTTGACAAGAGTGATTGGCTCGACGGTGTTGATCTTCTTCATAGAGTCCTCCATGAGGTGGCTCCCTCCCATGTGCAATTCTTCAACTTGGTTTTGGCTTCAACTATGGCAAGCGGCTCCCAGCGAGTTCCTTCTTCCCTCAGCATCTGTATTAGGGGGTCTTCATCCATATAACATGTGCCTTCACCATCAATCTCCATATCTGTGGGTTTCTCAGTCACATAAGCATCTAGATGCTTTATATTGTCCATCCACTCACCAAACAAATCTTGCTTTCCTTTGTTGCTCAATTGGATGTATTGGGGGAGGTAGTCTGACTCATTCCCTCCTATTCTCACATCCTCATCTTCAAGACTCTCTAGTGTTAAGTTTCTGAAACTGTGGATAATCAATTTTCTATCTAGAGTGGCCAATTTAGCATTTATGTTGTCTTTTTCCTCAATGTATGGAGCCAGTGAGCCAGGTTTTGATTTATGGAACGACTCCAACTCAGTAATTTCTCTACCATGGTTGTCATAACAAGGACCTGACCTTGAGCTACCATCAGTAATGTAACTTCAATCTGAGGGCCAGCCGTAGGGGTAATCATCATAGTCTATATTATCGGCTTCTTCAACCTCTTCTCCTATAGCGTCCAACTCATTTCTAGCTCATATTCTCCACTTTCAATGTCATTCTCCATGTCTAAAGGTTCAGCTTTAGCATCATCCTCTATATCCCCATCATAGTAGTCTATGTCGTTATCAGAGTAGTCTTCATAAAAAGGCCATTTATCTTCATCTTCTCTATCATTAGGGGGTTCATCCTAATCATTGCCACTATATTGGCTATCATAGCTTTCATTACAATTGCTTTTGCTATCACTATTACTATCATCCTCATCATTTCCACTGCTACTACTGCTACTATCACTCCTACTATCACTCTTGCTGTTATTACCTTTATCATCATCACCAGGGGCTTCTCCCCCTTCTTTGTCACTTTTCGTTGCTTCATACGGGCTCTTCAATGCATGTTGGCAACCTTCCCAGTACTGTTCTTCTTCTATATTGCATATGGCATCTCCCAAAAACATAGTCATTGCATTAGGGTCCATGTAATCAGCCCAATCAGTAGGGACCCAATTTGTGTCTTTCTTCTTCAACTCTGGAAGCATGTTGTTGCAATCAAATAATAGCTCAAATCAAGGCACCATTGTTCTTGACTCAAGATTGAATCTCGGTTTAGGGAATCCCCAATCGCATTGACTATCTCCAGCTTTGACAAACTTTCCATTAAATGTGGGAGAATAGGGAGTTAGGGGTTCTAGGGGATAAAGAAGTCCCTTTGCTTTGGCCTTGGCACAAGCCACTCTTCTCACCTCTATCTCTAGCAAGTCATCATCAGTAGGCTTATAACCTAGTCCAAAAGGTGGTGTGGCAGTGGGAATTGTTGGGACTTAAGCAGTTACCTTCTTCACAGTCTTCCCTAACTTCATCCCTGGAAGGTAATTCATTCACCTCATCATTGCCACCATGTTATTGCTACTGTATGGAGCAAAATCCTTGGGGATCTTCTTCATGTCTTCTTCTCTTCTTTCAAAACCAGGATTCTCAATTTTGGAAGCCATCCAAGGTCAATGGCTCCTTCTTAGAATCAATACCAAAAATAGGCTTTGGTATGGTCAAAGTATCATTGTATATGGTAACTATAGCTCCTTCATGTGCAAACCAAACCTTTTGGTATAGGAATGAAGGTACAGCCTCTGTGTCATGGATCCATGGTTGCCCAAGGGGCATGTTGAAGCATGATGCTATGTTCAGGACTTAAAATTCCACCTTCTTGATTATTGGCCTAATAGTGAGCTCTAGTGCCACAGTTCCCAAGACCTCCCTGCTACTATTATCATAAGCCCTCACATGCTAATTAGTCGTCGCAAAATCTCCAATACTTAAGCCCAAGCAACTTGTAGTCTTTAAAGGACACATATTTAAGGCACTTCCATCATCAATTAGAATCATTGGAATCCTCTTACCTTTGGCATCTACAGTATTATGCAATGGGTTATTGTGGTGTTTCTCCTTCTTCGTCAAATCTTTGTCAGAGTAGGAAATAGTGAGTTCCCTATTTATAGACCCAATCAGAGCATTCAGATCTTGAGAGGTAGTGGTTGTAGGGACTTGGATTTGATTGAGAAGGTTTACCAAATTCTGGCGATGCTTGTATGAGGCCATGAGTAAACCCTATAAAGATGTATTAGCTTGTGTCTTCTGTAGTTGCTTGAGGACCTCCTCCTTTTCGATGGGTGTTTGCTGTGTGGCTTTGTTCAAAGCTTCTATTAGGTTGTTTGTCTCTAAATATGGGGGTTTGAGGTGTCTCCCCCCTGTGATGTGGCCAATTTTTGTTAGGTCATTTAGATCGGTGTCTTGGGGTTTAAAGTGTCTCCCCCCATATGTGGATGTCAGGTCATTTGATTGGGGTTCGAAGTATCTCCCCCCGTATGTAGGTGCTTGGTTACTTGATTGGGGTTTGAAGTATCTCCCCCCGTATTTAGGTGCTTGGTAACTTATTTGGGGTTTAAAGTGTCTCCCCCCATTTATGGATGTTGGGTAGTTTGATTAGGGATTGAAGTGTCTCCCCCGATTTATTGGGTAATTTGTGGTTTCTGTTACATCTTCACTCCATATATCATACCCTGTAGTGGACATCATTCCCATAAAATCTTCCCATGTCATCATAAAGCACTTGGATAAGTCACAAATCAACTCAGACAGGTCCTCTTCACCTTCCTCTTCAATCATCAAGCAATTAATTCTTGGTCCTTTCCCAAAATTGTGATTGGGCAAGGGATTATTAGTGACGCTTGGCCTTGTAAGTAGTGCAATCACCTTAATGTCTATCAGATCTTGAATTCCATGATAAAGGCCAAAACACTTGTTAGTATCATGGCCAGGGCTTTGGTAGTAGGCACATCTCTTAGTCACATCAAATCTTGCAAGCAGTGGGTTTGGGATTGGTCTTGGATCTAATGGCTTTAGTAACCCTTTTGCTTTTAGTTTTTCAAACACTTGGCTCACGGGCATATACAACTCATGAAACTCCCTCCTAGGCCTTGGGGTGGCCCTTGTGATATTTGCACAAGGGCAATAGGAGCAATAAGTTGGTAAGGATCATTTTTGTATATATTAGAAACTTCTGCAATTTTAAAACTAGATCCTAAATTCTTTTTGAACCTTGGTGGGTCCTTATTCTTTATAGTGCTATTATTTATTACATCCTCAAGTTGGGTTCCAGCAGCAATTAATGCTTTAAAATTAGGAAAATACTGAGAAAACAAATATTTATGGTATACAAGTAATAATTTTTTTACAACCATGGTTAACTGCTCTTCTTCACTTGGCCTATCCATCATTTGTGTCGTCTTGGTGTTAGGATTAGTGCCCTTAAATCCTATTATATGATGCTATGTATGATATTAAGTGTGACATTATGTATGACTTAATATTATGATTAATAAATTTGTTTTATTATTATCTGAAATAATGGTAATATGAATATTTGGACATTATCATATAGTCCATGAGATGCATAGTATGTGATTTATGTGATTTAGTCACAAAAGATATAAGTCACAAGTTCTTTGTAAACTCATAATTTTAGTTCGTAGTCGGTGATGAAATTGGGCATTTCATCTGCAAAGACTATAAAATATCAACTAAGATGATTTGTCTTGATCATGGAAGTAGAGACTTCTAGTTGATGTATTGATATGTTTTAAGAGTTAAACATATTGAACTAGACTGCTGTGAGATTTATTATTCTCCTAAAGACTGTCATATGAATAATAAATCTCATAACTAATATTTGCATGAACTTTTAATCCTGAGAGAATAGTGGACCTGATCATAAGGTGTAAGTTGCTTTGATATATCAGGAGTGAGATCTAAAGTAATGGTCAAAATCTTTTAGTCTTGATGGAACACATATTCTCAAGATGGAATTCATAGTCTCTTAACGGAGATACAAAATATTCTCTTGAGATAAGTTTAATGGGTTTGTTATACAAAAAGTTAGGCCTAACCACTTTAGTAAGAAATCACTAAAGTATATATTTATGGAATTGGATTTCATAAATATATGATGAATAACTTAAAAGGATTAAACCAGGTTCTCAAGGATTAAGATGTAGTAATCTACAAAGTGGCAATTTACATTTATGACTTTATATTACTACAAATATTTTATGAAAGGGTTGCATGTACAATAAAGTCTTGGGATATAGTTTATTAATAAGGCCTAGAGTGCAATTATATTTATACAGTGGTATTAAATGTAGTTAATGGTAACTTTAAACTTGTCAAGAGTTGACAGAAAAGCTCAAGGCCCATTGGAGCTAGTGTCTTATTGGTCCCTTTTGGTCCCACTTCAAGCCACATATTAGAGCCCAATTGGAAAGGCTCAGAAGGCTAGCCTAATTAGATAATCAGTTATAAGGAGAGAAACATACAGATTTTAAACAACTAACAACTAACAACTTATATGAAATGGTGTATGTGAGTGTTGGACACTCTTGAACATTTCATATAACTAATTGAGAGACCACACATTTTGGGCGTTAGAGGAATTGGAGTGAAGATAAAAAGTATTCCCAAGTGCTTACAATCTTTGTTTTGAAATTCACCACACCAAGATACACTTTCTTGTTCTTGTATTTTTGAAATTTACATAGTGCATGTTATCAATTACGAATGATGTAGATCCGTTAATTTTTTACTGCGCCCATGCATTTTTCCATCACTTGGATCTCCACTTGGTAATAAAGGTAGAGAAGGATTCTTTTGGCTCTTGCTTCGTGGTCTCCAAATCTCTCCTTGTCACATCCACCTCTATGTTGTATTTGTATTGATTATGAAACTAGCGGCAGATGCCCTCCCAACTCCTTGCTCTAGCATCATCTAGGTTGAGGAACCACCTAAAAGTGATTCCAGTCAGGGTGTTTTGAAACAGCAAGTAATTCTTTAATTGCTCCTAGGGGCTGCACAACCCTTATATACATCTTTAAATGAGACTTTAGGCAGCCAGTCCTATTGAACTTGTCCAAGGCTGGCATCTTGAACTTGGAAGGCAATTCACATCAGGGAAGAGTGAGAGTGATTGGTAGTCCATGAGGTCTTCTATCTTACAAGCTCTCTTGATCATCTCTTCCATCTTGTTTATCCTCTCGTTAATCTTCTTCTTGCTCTCCATGGTTGGAGGATTATGGTCAGTCTTGTTCTCCTCTTGGCCATTCTTCAGGTTTTGAAATTGTTGCACCATAAGGTTCATGTCCTCCCTTAATTGGATTTGACTAGCTACCATGGTGTTTAGTAGCTCTTGAATGTTAATAGGATCTTCAATATTTGGATGTTCTCTCCCTTCCTTCATAGCGATGGAGTCCTCAGACTTCTTATGGCTTGGACTGTCTTGTTAGTCGAATATGGGATTGTGATGTTGCAGCAGTGGAGTGTCTTCTATGCTCACGAGCTTTAGTACCGTGATGGGAGTGATGGGCTTAGAACTAGAACTACTAGCTTGAGTGTTGGTCTTGGGTTCTCTCTAAAGTCTTCCCTTTTATCTTGACCAAATTCTCCCCTAAGAAAAGGCTTGGTTGGGTAAATCAAAGTTAGGTCTCCATCCTCATCAATCAACCAACCAAACAAACATACACAACATGCAATGCAATTTTAACATGGACCGGCCTAAGGGTAGGTTCTAAGTCATTACATTGTAGGGTAGGTTTGTTGTTTCATTGTTTCCCATAGTTAAGACATTACACCTCCCAACTTGTAATGTAATGAATATTACTTTGGTTCGAACCTATCCTTTATAGTCAACAAAAAGTGATCCAGTGACTCTGGACTATGAGTTGGCGAGTTCGCCACTAAATACCTGAATACTTGAATCTAATGAAGACCGGTGATCCATGGTTACTACCACCATATTGTTGAGATGGGTGCATACATATTTATTGTTTTGATTGTTAGGTTCTAAATGTTTATAACAATTGACAAATCGTGAACACAAACTTGTCTAGATATAGATCTTAGAGTCTATAGGTTTTATTAGACAATGCTCAAGGTGATTCAAGTCAAGATTCAAGAACATACAAGCTGCAGGAAGAAGACTTCATATTCTGCCTGGTTCGATCGATCGAAGAACAGGCTCGATCAATCGAAAATCGTATCTACAGAATTTTAAGTCAGCCCAAACAGTAGTTTAAGCCCATTAAGGATTAGGGTTTCAGATCTACTTCTCCCACTATATAAAGGAAACTCGAAGCCACTTTTTTGGGGACTTTTGATGGAGAGAAGAGAGTGCCGCTTTTGTATCTAGGGTTTTGTACCCAAACTCCTCCAAGGTCTTTGTTGCTCATATTACTATTTTGTGTAAATCTCTTGTGAGATCTAGAGGAGTTTTCCTTTACACAAAACTTAGGATTTTCAAAGTAGAGATTACTTCAACATCTTGATGATCAACTCAGTTGCTGCTATTGGAGCTTAAAGAATAACGAGCGTGGGTGCTTGTATCTTGATTAGAGAATCTAAGAAAGAAGGAGTCCGTGGATACAGAGCTTGCACGTGGTCGTGTCAATAAGTTCTATTGGTGGGTAGTATTAGGAAGTCAAGCGGTGAGCTTGTAAGTCCTTTTGTATAAACTTCGATTCTTTCGCATAATGAATTCAAGTTTACCTTAAGGACAGTTAGGTCAAATCCTCCCTAAGTTTTTACCGTGTGATTTCCTAGGTGATCATATCATTGTGTCTTTTATTTTTCGCTGCTTTACATTCTTGATATGATTGTATGTTTGTGATAACCTAGAATTGTATAATTTGATTAAGTTAATCACTTGGCTAATTAACTAGGTTAATCTGGTTGGGTTAAGGGGTCTAAAACTGTTCAAGTGGTATTAAAGCGGGTAGCTCTTCTATTTTAGATCTTTTGATCTAAGAGCTGATCCTTGACCCCTGTAATCATGGATGATTTGAAGTGTCTTTCTGCTCATGTTTGTGATGCTTTGAATAAAAAGGACACTATTGTCTCTGTTGATTTTTTTGATGCTTTTGAAACTCTTCGTAAGGAATTATCTAAATCTTTAAAAATTTCTAAGAAATTCAAGGAAGAGTTAAAATTGGCTAATCTTGAAAAAGAGGAATTGATTGTGAGATTGGATGAATCTAATAAAAAGAATGAATTTTTGGGAAATCAAATTTCCTCTCAAGATGAGAAGATGAAAATCTTGGAACAAGAGCTAGTTGAATCTAAAACTAAAATTGAAAATTTGACTAGTACCAAGCCTGCTGTTGATAACAGAAGTGTTTCTGTTTCTCTTAAGCCTAAGACTGAGAAAGTTTATATCCCTCCTTTCAAGAGAAATAATAAAGAAAAGGCTTATTTTGCTAGGTTAGACAAAGGTAAAAGTTCTGATGTTAACGCTGAAGTTTTTAAACCCATGTCTAAACCTGCTGCTAGTGTGCAAAAGAAATCTATTTTTGTGCCTACCTGTCACTTTTGTGGTGTTATTGGTCATATTAGACCAAACTATTCTTTGTTGAGGCAAAAACCAAAATCTGAGACTAGATTTGCTATTAGGAATACTGATATTCCTAAATTTGTTCCTGTTTGTCACTTTTGTGGTGTTTCCGGTCACATTCGTCCTAATTGTCATAAATTGAAATTTAAGCATTCTGTGTTTCAATCTAGGATATGTGATGATATTTCTCCTGCCATAAGTCCAAATAAATTGTTTCATATTCTTTTGAAAAATTTGAGCTTGTTGGCTTATGAAAGGAATTTGCAGGACTTCAGTCTCTCTCAAAAGATTGGTGTAATCTCTCAAATACACTCTACTTCACATGGATTTTTACCTACAAAGCCAAAGACTCATGCTAGATGGGTGATAAAATACTCTCCAAGGTGAGTATTGCTAACTTGTCCCTGATTTAATTCTTTCAATTAATTGTGGACATGTTTTGTTTTTGTTTTTGGTTGTTTTGTTTTTTTTAGGTTGAAAATTTTCAAAAACATTGAAAATTTTCAAAAAGACAAAAACATTTTATTTTGTGTCTTGTTTTATTTTTCTTGAGGATTACATGAGTTATAATATCTCTCTCTTGATTTAGAACATGCTTGACATTGTGGAGAAACTTGAATAGTATGCTAAGCTATTTCTGATTTTGTGTGAGTATGTACTACTTTGTACATGTACTCAAGGGTTAATTAAGAAATTGAAATTTCTTGTTTGTGTACCCTCTATAGCTTAGTTAAGCACTATCATGCATAGCTTTGCATTGTTTATTTAGTACAATGTGTGTTTTTTGTTTTTGGTCATAAAATCTGTTTTAAACCAAAAAGTTTGTTATTTGTTTTGCATTAATTTTTCTTGGATTTAAAATCAAGGTTGGCCACCTTATCTTTACATAACATGTTTGTTTACCTTGTTTAACCTTGATGAGCTGCTTTATTGCACTTGACTAGTTGAAACTTTGTAGTGCATGTTGTGTGGGAAAGATGTTTATGGTGTTTATCACTTTATCTTAATCTTGAAGTCACATGTTATTTGACTATCGGACTTGATCCTTTTGAGAAAGGTATAAATAACCATCTCATCACTATTCATTAGCCAATCATGAACACCTTAGTGCATATCATAAGATTTTGTGCTCAAGAAAGTGTAACACATGCACAAAAAGAACATAAAGTGTAGCCTCGATTTAATTGCTAAATGCATAAAATTAGTGTGTACTATTAGGCTTGATGCCAAATCACATAATTAAAATTGGTGTGTATATTATGAGTCAAAATTCAAAAAACTTACATGATTGTAAGCTTTTGTTCTAGGAGATGTGAGAGTTATATGATGTAACTCTTTAGGTAATAGTCTCTTTTAAATTCTATGTGATGAATTTTGTAGACTTTGTGATTGATTACTATTCACATATCACCTTACATATATCTCAAGCTTTTGCTAGTTGCACACACTATACAAGTTACTTTTTACTAAACTTGGTACATTTTATTGTGTGTGATCTTGTTGTAGCCATCCAAGATTAAAAGTTCCTTGATTTTAATGCAAAATGTGTTTAATGTTTGCGCTTTGAGGACAAATTGATTGAAAATATTGATTTTGGAAGATCTAGGTTAAATTCAAGTGTTTTTGACAAACTTTTCGTCTCATACTCATGCATTTTTTTAAAAAAAACAATATGCTTTGAGAAGTTTCTACATTAAAATGCTATGTTTTTCAAAAATCTGATTTTTTCAGACTTTCGATCGATCGAACCTGTTTTTCGATCAATCGAAATTGCGATTAAAATTTTTGGTTTGAGTCTGCCTGACTCGATTGATGTTCAATCGATCGAAACTGAAAAATTTTCAGTTTCTATGTTTTTGATCAAATTTTTTTTCATGCATCATTTGTGTTTAGAATTCACATGCATTGCATTGTTTTTGTATCCATCTTACAGTTTTGCAGTCATATCTCTCATTGTTTTCGCACATAACATGCATACACTTTGCTACATTGGGTACTCAACTTGATTTAAAAATTGATTGATTAATTTTTGAGTTTTGTACATTCTAGTATATGTTATTTTTTTTTTTTGTAAACTGTAGAAAATATTTTTCTTAAGAGATATGATGAATAATCAATATGCAAATATTTTCTCTACTCATGCAACTATTTATGAGTCACATAGTGCTATGTTTGCATTTTTATTGAAAGAGAGAATATTTTTTTCTTCATGTGTATCCTCAACTTAGTTTTTTTTTTAAACTTGGTTTGTGTCTTTTTATTTATCCCCACCCCCCTTTATTTTTCCCCAAAACTGTTTTTCCCAAAACTTGTTTTGTTTTTCCTATTTTTATAGGGGGAGAAATTTTTGTTTAACCTTTGTGATTCTTAGGGGGAGTTGTTGCTCTTCTTAGGGGAGTTGTCTCTATTTTCTCTTACTCTATTGCGTATATTTTCTATCTACCTTCTGATTAGGTAGTCTTTGTCAATACGTGACAAAAAGAGGGAAAATATAAAAACTTTTTGATATATCTAACTTAGGGAGAGAGTTAAAAATTTATTTTGATGTATATGTTTCTTGTTTCACTTCTTATTGATTTATACTTATGAGTTCTTCATTGGTATATGTCTTTATTTTGTGTTATGTGAAATCAAGAATTTATTTTTGTTTACTTGTATTTTCCACACATGCGTTTATGCACTTTGTTTAGTGTTTCAGGAAATATACAGGTTGATTCAATTGAGCTGCTGTCTATACTTGTAACTGATGGATAGTAATTAGGTTGAATTTGTTGTAATGGGCATTTTATTGTATTGAGTTATTCTTGTATTTGAGCATTTCATTTTGTATGAAAGTTTTATCACAAATTGCCAAATGGGGAGTTTGTTAGGTTCTAAATGTTTAGAACAATTGGCAAATCGTGAACACAAACTTGTCTAGATATAGATCTTAGAGTCTATAGGTTTTATTAGACAATGCTCAAGGTGATTCAAGTCAAGATTCAAGAACATACAAGCTGCAGGAAGAAGACTTCATATTCTGCCTAGTTCGATCAATCGAAGAACAAGCTCGATCAATCGAAAATCGTATCTGCAGAATTTTAAGTCGGCCCAAACAGCAGTTTAAGCTCATTAAGGATTAGGGTTTTAAATCTACTTCTCCCACTATATAAAAGAAACCCTAAGCCACGTTTTTGGGGACTTTTGATGGACAGAAGAGAGTGCCTCTTTTGTATCTAGGGTTTTGTACCCAAACCTCTCCAAGGTTTTTGTTGCTCATATTGCTGTTTTGTGTAAATCTCCTGTGAGATCTAGAGGAGCTTTCCTTTACACAAAGCTTAGGATTTTCAAGGTAGAGATTACTTCAACATCTTGATGATCAACTCAATTACTGCTATTAGAGCTTAAAGAATAATAAGCGTGGGTGCTTGTATCTTGATTGGAGAATCCAAGAAAGAAGGAGTCTATGGATTCGGAGCTTGCACGTGGTCGTGTCAGTAAGTTCTACTGGTGGGTAGCATTAGGAAGTCAAGCAGGGAGCTTGTAAGTCCTTTTGTATGAACTTCAATTCTTTCGCATAGTTGATTCAGGTTTACCTTGAGGATAGCTAGGTCAAATTCTCCCCAGGTTTTTACCGTGTGGTTTCTTGGGTGATCATATCATTTTGTCTTTTATTTTCCACTGCTTTACATTCTTGATATGATTTTATGTTTGTGATAACCTAGAATTGCATAATCTGACTAAGCTAATCACTTGGCTAATTAACTAGGTTAATCTGGTTGGGTTAACGGGTCTAAAACTGCTCATTGATGGCACACATTATGACAATTAGGGAAAGCTTTTAACAATCAACATGGCAACACAAACAAACAAAAAATTCATACAAACATCTCAAGGCATAAATAAATAAACAAACAACAATATCATTCAAACGATAAGGGTATATAGTTGGTCACTTAAAGTCTAACACGAAACTTTGCCCTTGACATCCCCAGTGGAGTCGCCACTATGAGAGATCGAGAAATTGGGGGCTCTCAAAAAAGATATTTGAGTGCTTTTAAGTGTACCTCTCTTTTTGGGTAAGTGGTGTGGAGTCGCCACTTAGTTTTTATACAAAAAAAAAAAAAAAAAAATAAATAAATAAATACAAATTACATGATCAAAATACTTCATTGTCATTGATTAAATAAAGAAAAGTATAATATTGGTAAATTAACCTTACAAGCCTTTGGGTTCTAGTTACAATCTATGCAAAAGAATACAAAACTTTGGTCTTAATTACAATCTACCAAAATTAACAGACAAAACACTAATCTACCTATCCAAAAATCCTAAGCTCGAGGGTTAGGTTACGGAATGGGAACATGTTAGGCACCTATTCCGCCCAGACAGAGTCTAGCCTTCTAGACTCTAATAATATGTTGAACATTCAACCCTTTTTGCGTGATGTTGAATGATATGCTGAACACACACGACATACACTTGACAAAATTAATTTAAATAAATTTGCCTTATGGATGTGTCCTCTTTTAAAAATATATTCAAATATGTTTTATGAATAAAAAAATTGGATTTGTAAAAAAAGAATAAAAAATAAAAAATAAATAAAAAAAAGATCTGTTTTTATGTAAAAGAAATAATAAGGTTTTTATTAAAAAGTATTAGATCTATTTTGTAAATAAAAAAATTGGATTTGTAAAGAAAATCATATTTGTTTTTATGTAAAAAAAAAAAAAAAAAGGATCCACGTTCATTAGATAAATTTATTATACATGCATCATATATTAAAAAAATAAAAAAATAAAAAGAAGAAGAAGACAAGACTTCAACCTAACTTTTGATTCCTTCTTTTGAACTTCAAACTTTGCAATTTTGTAACAAAGAAAACTTTTTCTAAAAAAATCAGATCTGAATTTAATGAAAATACATATCAATTTTTGTGTTAAAAAAGTCAAATCCATATTTAATGAAATTACATAACAGTTTTTGTGTTAAAAAAAAATAGATTTGAAAAATATAGATCAGTTCTGCACTAGAAAAAAAAAAATTAGATCTAAGAGATACAGATTATTTTTGAGTCTTTTTTTTTTAAAAAAAAAAATTAGATCTGAAAAGTATAGATCAGTTTTTGTGTTTAGAGAAAATCAGATCTGAAAAATCAAATCAGTTTTTGTGTTTAGAGAAAATTAGATCTAAAAAATACAGATCATTTTTTGTGTTTAGAGAAAATCATATCTGAAAAATACAAATCAGTTTTTGTGTTTAGTGAAAATTAGATGTGAAAAATACAGATCAGTTTTTGGGTTTAGAGAAAATCAAATCTGAAAAATACAGATCTGTTTTTGTGTTTAGAGAAAATCAGATCTGAAAAATACAGATCAATTTTTGTGTTTAGAGAAAATCATATTTGAAAATATAGATCAGCTTTTTTAATTTTCATAAAATAATTTTGTTAGCCATTGTAGATTTTGAAACTTAAGAAAAGGAGTTACAATAAACAATCACCTAAGCCCATGTTAAAGAAAATTCTAGCAACGTATTTAAGCATGGTAACCATATCAAGAACAAAACATAATAAAAATATGCTAAACATATTCATGCATCATACTAATTAATGGGAGGAAAAAAAACAGAATACCTCTTGCATGAGCGTGCTCTTCAAATGAATGAATATTTTAGAAATCAAAGAAGCTTGTTCACCTTTTTAGGTCTAAAATACCTTACTTACAAAAAAGAAGTTCCTAAAGTAAAAGCCTCTAGAACGTTTTTAACGTAAGGGGAATTGAAAAGTCAGCAGAGAAGTGCCCCTAATTTTGATTTGTTTCCTCTATTTATAGAGGTTGGGATGCTTAAAAAATGAGATGGGATATGAATTGGAACGCATCCTTATCTCTAAAAAATCATAAAAGATAGGTCTTATCTCAATCAGGGAGTCCCTGGGCTACGCCAACAATTTGGGCCAATTGGCACTCCAAGAGTGCCAAATGGCCCTCTTGGGTGCCAAGTCCGCGTTTGAGTTTTGGTCCAATTTGGACTCCTTTTTTTTAGGATTTTTGTGCCAAGAATTGTACTTAGACGCATTTTTAATTTGTATTCTAATAATTAATACCTTTTTCTAGATATTCAGGTCTTTAAAGTGATAATTATCTTATAGATAAATATTCCAAAAAGTCTTGATTATCCACAACTTCTTAGTTATCTGATTATCCACTTTTTCCCCATGCAAGCAAGTCTATTTTTGACATTGACCAACAACCAATCACAAAGTTATTTATTTAATTTTAATTTTTTAGCTAATCAAAATTCATTTAAATTAATCATGCGTGGTCGGCTCCACCCAAATAAAATGCATGCAGACCGTGCAAACTTGATTATGTGATATCTTTCAATTCGACGGTCTAATTTGGAAATCAGACACACCATTGCAACCATTAGAACCTCAAGATCATTTTTATGATATGCAATGAATGAATTAATGCATGTAATGCAACTCTAAATGTCAAGTATATGAATGGTCACTTTAGCCATCTTCCTTGATTAAATTATGAGTGCAAAATCGAGTGTCTATAGGTAGCAACTAAAACAAACCTTCTTTTACCTATGGCCTGTGGAAATGGCCCTACAATATCTAACCCACAGTGCAAAGGGCCAATGGCTAGTGATTAGGTTCAAGTTCCCACCTGGTTGGTGTATATTTGAGGTATGTTTTTGACACCAATCGCACTTCTTGACATACTCAGTTGCATTGCTTTGCATGTTAGGCCACCAAAATCCCTAAGTCATTGCTTGGTGGGATAACAATCTTCCCCCAGAGTGACCACCACAAACCCCTTTATGCAACTCAGCAAGGAGATCAGTGACATCATTAGGGTGAAGACACCGCAAATATGGACCCCAATCGATCATCGATACAGCTTCTTATCCTCAGATAACCAAAATTGAGAGGATGTTCTCTACACCTTCTCGATCTCTTTAACTACGGCCAGTAAAGACCGATTAGCCAGAAAGGAGATAACAAGGTCCATCCAACTCAGATCGGATGCCAAAGCTACTGCTACAAATTGGGTGATGCTCTATGCTTGGATGCTCCAATAACTTCATAGAAATCATTCATTGAAGACATTCATCTAATGATGAAGCCAAAGTGGCTAAAGAATCGGCGTGACTGTTCTGACCCTTTGGGACTCTAGCCACACTCACTTTTCAAAAACATGCTTATAGAGTCCCAACCAACTTCAAATACTATGACA
The DNA here is from genome assembly GCA_030445155.1 of Quercus variabilis. Taxonomy (NCBI): domain Eukaryota; kingdom Viridiplantae; phylum Streptophyta; class Magnoliopsida; order Fagales; family Fagaceae; genus Quercus; species Quercus variabilis. The sequence continues at coordinate 42,707,465 of CP129446.1, read as the reverse complement.
TATGGGGGTCCCTCGCTTCAAAACTTCCCTCTACTTGGCTTACTACTAGCCTTGAATCCGAGAATATCACTACCTCTTTGACACCCAACTTTTAGGTTGCTCTAAGTCTAGCAATAAGCACTTCATACTCAGCTTCATTGTTTAAAGCCTAGAAGCCCAACCTTAGTGATTTCTCTAACCTTAACCCTTCAGGGGATATCATTAACAATCCCAACTCCCACTCCTCTAATGTTTGACATCCCATCCACAAGCACTCGACATGGTTGAACAGAGGCTTGGCATACCCTTACTGTGGCCCTCAGTGCTAGTGTGAATTCTACCACAAAATTCGCTAACACCTAACCCTTAATGGAGTTCTTCAGTTTATACTGTATATCAAATATCCCGAGTTTTGTTCCCCACATAGCTATCCTCCTAGGATTTTAGGGAGTATTTGATCAACACCCAAACTGTGTGGGCTTGGAAATAGTGGGGCAATTTTCTTGTCATGTGAACCAACACCAATGCCATCTTCTCCAATGGTAAAAACCAAGTCTCTGAATCCACTAACATCTTACTAATGTAGCATAACAGAGGAATTCCATCTTGATGTCTTAATAACACAGCACTTACAACATGATCAGAGACTGCCAAGTACATATACAAATCTTCCTCGAGCTCGGGCCTGGATAAAATGGGAGGTCGGGCCAAATAGCACTTCAAATCTTGGAACGCCTCATCACATTCCTCAGTCCACTAAAAGCCCTTCCAGTTTTTCAATAGCTGAAAGAAAAGCCTTTACCTATCTGTTGATCTCGAAATGAACTAATTCAAGGCTGCAACCATCCCCATGAGCCTCTGCACTTCCTTGGGGTTACTTGGCGGATTAAGTTGCTGAATTGCCTTGATCTAGTCGAGGTTAACCTTGATGCCCTAGCTTTACAAGTTGCTCTAGATGATCTTTCAGCACCTGGCATTGCTTGGTAGTATGGCCCTTCTTCTTGTGATATGTGCAGTACAAACTCTAAGTTCTTTTAGCTAGGTCCCTGCCCATCTTCCCCAGCCACCAAAAATATGGCTCGTTCTTAATGATTTCAAGGATCTTGTGGACGGGTTCTTTAAAGGCTACATTAACCCCTTCAAGTCAGGGTACTGTATTCGACACCCTTGATTCCCTTCTAGTCCTCTTTTGGAATCCCCTGGGCCGAAGATCTTTATTGTATTCGGAAGAGGCTAGAGCTTTGCCCTTACTCTACTATCTATTATCCTCTAGCCTTTTATGTTCCTCAATCTTCCTCATTAATTAGTGTATGTTCTCGGGGAAACGCATGGTCAGAGAATCCTTCAATTCCGACTCCTAAGTGTTGGGATTAGTGCCCTTAAATCCAATTGTATGATGCTATGTACGATATTATGTATGACATTATGTATGACATGATGTATAACTTAATATTGTAATTAATAAAGTTGTTTTATTATTATCTAAAATAATGGTAGCATGAATATTCGGACATTATCATTTAGTCCATGAGATGTATAGTATGTGATTTATGTGATTTAGCCTTAGAAGATATAAGTCACAAGTTCTTTGTAAACTCAGAATTTTAGTTCATAGTCGGTGATGAAATTTGGCATTTCATCTGCAAAAACTATAACATATCAACTAAGATGATTTGTCTTGATCATGGAAGTGGAGACTTCTAGTGGATGTGTTAATATGTTTTAAAAGTTAAGACATATTGAACTGGACCACTGTGAGATTTATTATTCTCCTAACGACTATCAATTGAATAATAAATCTCACAACTTATATTTGCATGAACTCTTAGTCCTGAGAGAATAATGGACCTAATCATGAAGTGTAGGTTGCTTTGATATATCAGGAGTGAGATCTAAAGTAACAGTCAAAATCTCAGTATGTTAGGCAGCCACATTTTGTGTTGATGGAACATATATTCTCAAGATGGAATTCATTGTCTCTTAACAGAGATTTAAAATATTCCCTTGAGATAAGTTTAATAGGTTTAGTAATTCAGAGAGTTAGGCCTAACCACTTTGGTAAGAAATTACTAAAGTATATATTTATGAAATTGGATTTCATAAATATATAATGAATAACTTAAAAGGATTAAACCGGGTACTCAAGGATTAAGACGTAGTAATTTTCAAAGTGACAGTCTATATTTATGACTTTGAATTACTACGAATATTTTATGAAGGGGTTGCATGTATAATAAAGTTTTGGGATATAATTTATTAATAAGGCCTAGAGTGCAATTATATTTATATAGTGGTATTAAATATAATTAATGATAACTTTGGACTTGTCAAGAGTTGACAGAAAAACCCAAGGCCCATTGGAGCTAGTTTCTTCTTGGTCCTTTTGGTCCCACTCCAAGCCACACATTAAAGCCCAATTCGAAAGGCCCAATAGGCCGGCCCAATTAGATAATCAGTTATATATAAAGGGAGAGACATACAGAATTTTTATTAGAGAAAAAGTGAGACACCATTGTGAAGTGGTGTGTATATGCGAGTGAAACTACTCAATTATTCTCCCTTGGAAATTGATTGAGAGACCACACTTCTTGAGCGTAAAGTGGAATTGGAGTGAAAATTAAAAGTGTTCCCAAGTGCTTATAATCTTTTGTTTTGAATTTCACCGCACCAAGGTACGCTATCTTGTTCTTAAATTCTGAAATTTACATAATGCGAGTTATCAATCATGAATGAAATAGATCCACATTTGTTGCTTCCGCTATGTGTTTTGTATGAGATACAAAACTAGATTTAACCAACAATTGGTATCAGAGCCAGGTTTTCGTATCATGATTGTATAGCATGTGATTGAATTTTAGAATCAAAGAATATCATTTTCTTTGTGTTATGGGATTCTTGAATTTGCCGTGATTGTTTTATATAATCACGTTTATAGGATTTTTGATTTCATAATTTATTTTTGGAGATTGACTTTGCGTTGATGTGAAGTGAATTCCTTTTAAAATGGAATTCCATCTTCAAAAGCATTTATGTTGGCCCACGGTTGTTTTTTGTTGTCTTAAAGGATTCATTTGAATCCTTGCTATATAACAATGATTGAAGACCATTCCGTTATATAGATTGGAGTGTCTATAGACTTCTAGAATGATGTTGTTAGATAACCGTTCATGATGATAACCATTGTATTGCATTGGTTTGTTCGAAGTGGCCTATAACTATTAAGTAATGGTGCCGTGTCTTAATAGTGATTGCCAAGGATATATGTTTTTGAAATTCAATAACTGCCATGTGCGTGAACCAAGTTATTGCACTACTTGGACTTTGTTTTGCATTGCTTCGCTATAACAAGGCAATTAACATTATGGTGTGTTAATTGTCATATATTATAAGCATGAAAGCTACTTTCTTTGGAAGTATTGAATCCGTATATTATATACATGGTGTGACAATTGTCTTGAGATATATATTTATATGGGTTCATATGCATTCAAATTTTTATATGCCTTGGATGTCTTGGATTCATATATTAAAGTGTGTTTCATATGTTGCAATTTATATAGAGATACATGGATATATATATATATATTAATGCTAGGATTAAAGTATTCATTTAATGAAATTTATTCCTAATGAGATTAGGATTATGTTTTCAAGGGTTTCTAGCATTAATATGGCTCTTGATCATAAAAACCTTTAATTAAAAATATCTAGTGGGAGAGAGATACAAGAGTTGCATCTCACGGCCTCCATTATCAGTTTATAGTAGTGTGGATAAGCACCTTGTCTTGGCGTATATGCCTTGCGATCCCAAAGGAGGGTGTTTACTTCATAGTACTACAAGATTGAACTAACCTATTTAAAGTAGTGTGGACAAGCACCTCGTCTTGGCGTATATGCCTCGTGATCCCAAAGGAGGGTGTTTTTGTTCCATGGTACTACAAGTCTAAACATTATAAGGGAGATGAAATGTGGCTACACATGATTCTAGATAATGGTGTACACTAGACTAAGTGTAATGTTAACCTCCCAAAGGAACTATGTCTTTATTACTTAGAGGCTAAAGCTAATACGGCATATTATTAGTGTATGATAAGAGTTATCGTGATAGCGCTAATAATGAGAATAGTTCTCAATCAATTAATGTGTTTATAATAAACTTGCTACCAAGGAATTATAGACATGGATTGGTTTGTCGTTGCATATATTATTTTATAGTTTTATAAGGTTCCATATTATATGTTTATATGCTAAATTGATAATGTCTAGTTTACTTATTATATTCATGTTTGTTATTTTCAGATTTAAAATCATGGCATCATTTAGCTCACTTGTTGCTGTTCTTAATCAAAACAAACTGATTGGATCCAACATTATTGACTGGAAAAGAAACTTGGACATTGTTCTTACTGCTGAAGAGCACAAATATGTGCTTACTCAACCATGTCCTAGCTTTCCATCATTAGATGCTCCTCTTGAGGAAAAACAGCGATATGATCGTTGGCAGAAATCTAATGAGATGACTAAGTGCTATATCCTAACATCTATTTCAAATGTTCTACAGCATCAAATGCAGGATGTAGAACTAGCTTCGGACATTATGCTCAGTCTGAAGGAGATGTTTGGTGAGCAAGGCCGTTCTACAAGGCAAGAAACTATGAGGCAGATTTATAATACCAAAATGGCTGAAGGTACTTCAGTGAGGGAGCATTGTCTTAGGATGATCTCTAATCTGAATACATTGGAAGTTTTAGGTGCCGATATTGATGGAGAATCCTAAGTGGATATGATACTCCAGTCACTACCAGAATCATTCAAGGAATTCAGACTTAACTATAATATTAACAAAAAGATTTATACATTGTCTGAATTGATGAATGAGTTGGTAGTGGCGGAAGGCATCCTTGGTACTTCTAGTGTTGAAGCCAATGTTGGTAAAGCTTATACTTCTCAACCTAAGTCGAAAGGCAAAGGTAAGAAGAAGAAGAAGAAGAAGAACTTCACTAAGAAAGATGGTAAACAAGTTGCCTTAGGAGTTGCCAACAAAGGAAAGAAAACCAAAGAAAAGTGTTTCCATTGTGGTGAGAAAGGACATTGGAAGAGGAATTGTCCAATATTTAAGGCTGCCAAGAATAGAGGTATGAAAAGTACATTCCTTCTTGAAACATGTTTGGTACAGAATCTCACAGATTCCTGGTGAGTGGATTCAGATTGTACTAATCATATTTGCAAATCCTTGCAGGGGTTTCAGGAGACCAGAAAGCTGAATGAAGGGGAAATGTTTCTTACCTTGGCTGATGGGAGCAGGATTCCAGTTGTAGCTATTGGAGTGTTTAATTTATGTTTTGAATCTAGAGTTTTAGTATTGGAAGACTGTTTGTATGTACCTAATGTTCGTAGGAATTTAATTTCTGCAACTTATTTAGGTAAACATGGATATTATGTTATCCTAAAAGACAATGTTGTAATAAAGAATGATAAAGTGTTTATCTGTTCTAGCAATATTGTGGATGGTATTTATATTTTAACTCCTGATAAGCATGAATTATATAATTCTGAATTAGATCATAACTCTCATGTAAAATCATTAAAGAGAAAGTTTCCTTCTACTAATGAAGCATATCTTTGGCACTTGCGTTTGGGTCATATTAATCCAAACAGAATTCAAAGACTGGTCAAAGATGGACTTTTAGAGCCATTGGACTTTGATGAATTTCCAGTTTGTGAATCTTGTATAGAAGGCAAAATGACCAAACGACCTTTTAATGCAAAAGGTAGAAGAGCCCAAGAGTTGCTTGAATTAGTTCATACAGATGTATGTGGTCCTATGTCAACCCAAGCAAAAGGAGGTTATGAGTACTTCATCACTTTTACCGATGATTATTCAAGATATGGTTATATGTATTTAATGAGACGGAAGTCCGAAGCCTTTGAAAAGTTCAAAGAGTTTAGGGCTGAAGTTAAGAATCAATTAGGTAAATGCATAAAAGATATTCGATCTGATCGTGGTGGTGAATACCTTCTTAGGGATTTCAAGGATTACTTAACTCAAAATGGGATTATATCCCAATTGATTGCACCTGGAACTCCCCAACAGAATGGTGTAGCAGAAAGAAGGAATAGGACTCTTTTGGAAATGGTTAGGTCCATGATGAGTTACTCAACTTTACCAGTTTCTTTTTGGGGATATGCACTAAAAACTGCAATGCATATTTTGAATTTAGTTCCATCAAAATCTGTTCCCAACACGCCTAAGGAATTGTGGAGTGGGCGTAAGCCTAGTATGAAATATCTCCACATTTGGGGATGTCCAACACATGTGTTGAAAAGGAAGTCTAATAAGTTGGAATCTAAAACCGAAGTATGCATGTTTTTAGGGTATTCAAAAGAAACAAAGGGTTATTTATTCTATAATCATAAAGATAACAAAGTGTTTGTTAGAACACATGCCAAATTTTTGGAAGATGATTATATGAATAATTTTGATCCTAGAAATAAAGTTCTTTTGGCTTAAATGAATGAACCTTTAGTTGAACAACCAATAGATGAAACTAGGGATGATGTAGTTGTATTGGATACACCACAAGATACTACTCATGAGATGTCTAGTACACAGGTGCCTCGTCGTAGTGGGAGAATTGTTCAGCCTCCTATAAGATCCATAGGTTTGGGAGAAACTTATGAAACTATCTCAGAAGAGGTTGAATTGGATCCCTACACTTCTGAAGAGGCAATAAATGATATAGATGCACATCATTGGATCAAAGTTATGAAATCTGAATTAGATTCCATGTATTCCAATCAAGTTTGGGATCTTGTAAAGGCGTTTAATGGCATTAAACTTGTTGGTTGCAAATAGGTTTACAAGAGGAAGAGAGGGATAGATGGAAAGGTTGAAACCTTTAAAGTAAGACTAATGGCGAAAGGGTATACACAAAAAGAAGGTATTGACTATGATAAAACTTTTTCGCCAGTAGCTATGCTTAAATCTATCAGAATTCTTTTATCCATTGCTGCTCATTATGATTATGGGATTTGGCAAATGGATGTCAAGACTGCATTTCTTAATGGCAATCTTGAAGAAGAAATCTATATGATGCAACTGGAAGGTTTCATAGCAAAGAACCAAGAGCATATGGTATGCAAGTTAAAAAGGTCCATTTATGGACTTAAACAAGCATCTAGGTCATGGAACATCAAATTTGATCAAGCAATCAAGTCATTTGGTTTTGAACAAAATCTTGATGAACCATGTGTGTACAAAAGACATCGAGATAAAGTAGTAATGTTCCTAGTGCTTTATGTTGATGACATTCTACTTATTGGAAATGATGTAGGGGTAATGTCATCGGTAAAGGTGTGGTTGTCAAACCAATTTGATATGAAGGACTTGGGTGAGGCTAACTTTATTCTGGGGATCAAGCTTTGGCGAGATCGCAAGAATAGGATGTTAGGCTTATCACAGGCTGGATATATAGATAAGGTTCTAGAACGGTTTAGCATGCAAAACTCCAAGAAGGGATTACTTCCTTTCAGACATGGAGTTCCTCTATCTAATGACCAAAGGCCTAAGACTCAAGAGGAAGAATATATGATGAGACAAGTTCCTTATGCTTCTGCAGTAGTAAGTCTCATGTATGCCATGCTTTGTACTAGACCAGATATTTGTTATTCAGTTGGCATAGTCAGCCGATATCAATCAAATTCAGGACCAAAACATTGGCAAGCTGTAAAGCATATTCTCAAGTATCTACAGAGAACGAGAGATTATATGCTTGTTTATCGGTGTGAGGATTTGATACCCATTGGCTATACAAATTCAGATTTTTAGTCGGATCTAGATTTCAGAAAGTCCACATCAGGATGTGTATTCACCTTGGGAGGTGGAGCCATAACATGGAAGAGTGTTAAACAATCTTGTATTGCGGACTCCACCATAGAAGCAGAATATGTTGCTGCTTGTGAAGTAGCAAAAGAAGCTGTATGGCTCAAGAAATTCCTTTCTGACCTTGGTGTAATGAGAATGGAACAAGTTCCCATCACATTTTTTTGCGACAATAGTAGTGCAGTTGCACAATCAAAAGATCTAAGGAATCACAAGAAAGGAAAGCACATTGAGAGAAAGTACCACATCATTAGAGATATTATTGCTTGTGGAGATGTGATGGTGGCAAAGATTGAAAGTGCAAATAATCTAGCAGATCCCTTTACCAAAACCTTGCCTCAAAGGACCTTCGAGTCGCATTTGGAGGGAATGGGAGTTAGATTAGTGCACAATAGTCTTTAGGGCAAGTGGGAGATATGTTGGGATTAGTGCCCTTAAATCCTATTGTATGATGCTATGTATGATATTATGTATGACATGATGTATAACTTAATATTGTAATTAATAAAGTTGTTTTATTATTATCTAAAATAATGGCAACATGAATATTCGGACATTATCATTTAGTCTATGAGATGCATAGTATGTGATTTACGTGATTTAGTCACAGAATATACAAGTCACAAGTTCTTTGTAAACTTAGAATTTTAGTTCATAGTCGGTGATGAAATTTGGCATTTCATCTACGAAGACTATAACATATCAACTAAGATGATTTGTCTTGATTATGGAAGTGGAGACTTCTAGTTGATGTGTTAATATGTTTTAAGAGTTAAGACATATTGAACTGGACCGCTGTGAGATTTATTATTCTTCTAATGACTGTCAATTGAATAATAAATCTCACAACTTATATTTGCATAAACTCTTAATCCTGAGAGAATAATAGACCTAATCATGAAGTGTAAGTTGCTTTGATATATCAGGAGTGAGATCTAAAGTAACGGTCAAAACCTCAGTATGTTGGGCAGCCACATTTCGTGTTGATGGAACATATATTCTCAAGATGGAATTCATTGTCTCTTAACAGAGATTTAAAATATTCCCTTGAGATAAGTTTAATGGGTTTAGTTATTCAGAGAGTTAAGCCTAACCACTTTGGTAAGAAATTACTAAAGTATATATTTATGAAATTGGATTTCATAAATATATAATGAATAACTTAAAAGGATTAAACCGGATACTCAAGGATTAAGACGTAGTAATCTTCAAAGTGACAGTCTATATTTATGACTTTAAATTACTACGAATATTTTATAAAGGGGTTGCATGTATAATAAAGTTTTAAGATATAATTAATTAAAAGGCCTAGAGTGCAATTATATTTATATAGTGGTATTAAATATAATTAATGGTAACTTTGGACTTGTCAAGAGTTGACAGAAAAGGCCAAGGCCCATTGGAGCTATTGTCTTATTGGTCTTTTTGGTCCCACTCCAAGCCATACATTAAAGCCCAATTGGAAAGGCCCAATAGGCCGGCCCAATTAGATAATCAGTTATATATAAAGGGAGAGACATACAGAATTTTTATTAGAGAAAAAGTAAGACACTATTGTGAAGTGGTGTGTATGTGCGAGTGAAACCACTCAATTATTCTCCTTTGGAAATTGATTGAGAGACCACACTTCTTAGGCGTAAAGTGGAATTAGAGTGAAGATTAAAAGTGTTCTCAAGTACTTATAATCTTTTTTTTTGAATTTCACTGCACTAAGGTACGCTATCTTGTTCTTAAATTCTGAAATTTACATAATGCGAGTTATCAATCATGAATGAAATAGATCCACATTTGTTGCTTCCGCTATGTGTTTTGTATGAGATACAAAACCAGATTTAACCAACACTAAGGTAGTCTAAGCCTAAACGTACTAGCTACCACCTGCTCATTTCCTCCTCATTATTGTACAACTCCCAATACCTATTCGCATACAACCGAAGAGTCTCTCCACTTCCTATCTTCATAGATAATAACGCGTCATCGGTTGAGGGACCCTACTACAAGTGATAAATTGGGCCCCAAATGCCTGAATCAATTCCTTGAAATTGTGTATGGACCCTTTCCTTAAACCATTGAACCATCTAATTGTCATGGAACCGAAACTAGACAAGAACACCTCGCACATCAACCTGTCATTTCGGGAATACAAAGACATCATTTGAATATAATGGCTGACGTGATCCACCTAGTTGGTTTTGCCATTATAGCATGTTAGGACATATGTGATAGGCCACAATCTGAATGACCCATTATGATTTAACCAATTAATTAATTAGCCAAGTTATTAATTAATCAATTTAGCATGCAAATATGTAGAAGCACAAACAAATCACCAAATAACTAAATATGCAGCGGAAATTAAATGACACGGTGATTTCTTTACAAATGGAGAAAAACCCTAACGGCAAAAACCCTACTGGGTGATTTTCAGGTCACCACCCCCGAAACTCTACTACTATCAAATCAAGTGGTTACAAGTAAAGGAATCCCAAGTACCTTACCAACCTATAGTTGAACCCTTACCCCAATACCCAATTAGACTTGATCTGTAGCGACAGTTCCCACTTTTGATACACGGCTCCCAAGTACGTGACTAACCAGTTTGATGTGCAGATCCTAGTACGCGGCTTACTCCTTTGCATGAATCCCAGTACGTGACTAACTCCACAGCAGCCCTTTGATTGTTGTAGTTGATTTGTAACAGCTTCACGTAGAAACACCAATAAGATCTTCAATGTTGGTGCAAGAGACTTTGCTTGGTTACAAAACCCAAAGGCGTACAAGAAACGCAGTAAGAACTCTTTCTTCTGTAGGAGGAGGCTAGGGTTTCAAAAAGAAAACCTTATGAAGCTTTCTAAGGTTAGGTTTTTCTTTTTCCCACCTCCTTTAAATAGGAGCTTAATGGGCTCTCCTATTCCAAATAGGTTTACACAAACCTTAGGCTTTCTTAGTCCAATAAGGATTATACAAACCCATAAACAAATAGCCTTTTAGAATAAAAACATTGTGGCTATAATCTGAAAATCCGTAGGCTCAATCGATCGAGACATCTATCGAGCTTTAATGAATCTCGACAGATTAAGATTCTATTGAGAAGGTATCGAGACCTACAAATTTGCACTTTTCTTGAACAGTTCTTGAGTAATCTTCATGTTTTCAATTTAACCACTTGTAATGATCATCTTGAACCTACTTAGATTTACCCAAATACAAGTAAAGTGCGTTTTGTCAAAGGATTTTCCAATTACATAAAAATATGTCCCAACAATCTCCCCCTTTGGCAATCCGTGACAAAACCACAAGAGTACATTGAATGTCCTAGAATACATTCTACTCAAGATTACAGAATAAATAAGCCTAGTCTAAAAGATCTGAACCTTGGAAGTTGCTACAAGAAGAAGGTTCGGAGTCTTGACTTGGCTTTAACTTGTCTTTCCTGAAAGGCACTAAACAAAACACATCAAGGTACCATGTGAAAAATAATGACAAGTTAAATAAACAAGAAGCATGTGTATAAAGAAAGAAAAGAAACAACACATATGAGATAAAGACATGATGTATAGAAACAACATCATCAAATATAGAAACAACACATGATGTATGTAAATAGTTACAAAACCAAAAGATACACAACACAAAATATATGTCAATATCTAAGTGTATCAAACTAATTCTTCCACTTAGTTAGTTACATCAAAAACATTCTTCCCTTTAACATGAAGTTCTCCCCTTAAGTCTATTACTCCCCCTATGGAAAGACATTCAATTCTCAAATTTCTCCCCCTTTTTGACACGATTGTCAAAGGGTATAAAAAGCCAAAAGACATGACAGGAGACAGACAGAAAACTGACAAAGAGGGAAACGAGGAGAACAAGGAACCATAGACCTACAAGAAAAAGAATAACAAGATGCTATGGACAAAAATGCAAAACAAAAAAAAATGAAATGCATGCAAGGGAATCTCGATCGACCGAAAGGTGTCGAGAAGCTATCGAGAGGTCAGAAACTTTCTCGATCGATCCACCAGGTGTCGAGGAGGTGTCGGGGAAAAAGCTTGAGAATCTTGACAGATAGCAAGGTATCGAGGAGGTGTCGAGCCAGCTTTTAAAAACAGTTTTTCGAGAAGAGAAAAACACAGATATGAATGCAATCCAACATGTACCTCAACCAAAGATCCACTCAACATATAAAGCTCTCAAAATCATCTCTCAACAAAAAATTTAGGCACATGGATCCTCAAAAACACACACACACTAAACAAGTCTAACCAATTTTATTTTTTAAAAACAAATTAAGACAGTTTAGTGAGCATACATTAGCACATGTAAAACCTTTGTGATGGCCAAATCACATTGTACCTGCATATGTATCAAAAGTAGCAAAGAATATTGCGTGTTGTGTGTGAAAAACATCGCAAGATTGTATATGTGTATACATGTTATGACGATCTGAGATATGAGAAAATAACTTTAACTCACACACAATCATAACTGTTTGATGGGGACTATCACCTTCGAGGTACATCCTATAACTCCCACATCTCCTAGAATACACATTTGCAACCATATTTAAAGCATTTTTTTATCTTTTTGCTTTTTCTTTTCTTTGTATATTTTCTTTTATTTTAGCATACCATACATGGGCATATAAAAGAGAGAAAAGAAATACACAAGATGTTAAGCATTTGACATCGCACTTTTGCTATGCCGAAACATACAAATGTCTTTGACACTGCACTTTTGCTATACCGAAGCATACAAGTGTCATTTATGATTGGCGAGCAACAGTGGTGAGATGGTTATTTATGCATTTCTCTTAGGATTTTCTAGTCCTACCCGTCAAAAAGAGTGATATGAGTGTTGAGCTTTAAGAGATAACTTAATCTTACTCATCATAAACAAGAGCCACAAACCTTACTTGCTTAGTTGCGCATAGAGATGCTCATCTAAGCTACAAAAAATACAAAGTTTAGAAACTTTGTTTCAATGGTCATCCAAGGTACACAAGTACCAAAGTACACAAAATGCACACTGTTTTTGTATTTTTCAATTTTTCAATCAAATTTTTTTTTTTAATTTTTATAAATAAAAAAAACAAAAATAAGCAAAATTGAAAATAAACAAAGAAAGATGCATATGCATGTAGGCATGATTTCAAAAACAGATAAGAAATCAAGCAAAGAAAGTCCAACTTTAAATAGAAAGAATTAAACCAGAGGATAAACAAAAAAGACAATTAAGTCTTAGAATCCTTTATCACCCACACAGCACGAGTCCTTCGCCGTGAAAATGAAAAGGCACGTGTCCTAGTACGACTAAAGGACATAGAGGAATTAGAATTCCCCTGAAATTGAGTCAAAAAGCTCAAAGCTTTTAATAACTCACCAAGAGTAGGTATAGAGCCTTTAGACAAAGGATGAGACCTATTTGACACTTGCTTATGAGGAAACAACTTGAAACAATTAGGGCGAGTGTGACCAGAATCGCCACAATGGTGACAAACATGAGTAGTTTTAGAGCTACTCAGCTTCCTAAAAGGAGGTCTAACCTTAGAGGTTGACAACCTAGGATAATTTGGCCTAATATGACCAACAATATGACAATGATGACAAATTGGGACAAATTCAGAATTTTTATTCAACCTAGGAGGAGTTTTAGATATAGGTTTAGAAACTTCAGCGTTAACATCAGAAATTTTACCTTTGTCTATCCTAGAAATATTAGCTTTCGACTCTTCATTATTCCTTTTAAATGGGGGAATATAAAAATATTTTTCTTTTGAGTTAGGCTCAACAACAAGTTTGGCACTAGTTAATTTTTCAACTTCAGTTTTAAATTCAACTAGTTGCTCTTCCAAACTCTTAATTTTGTCCACCTGAGATGAAATTTGATTTTTAAAATTCTCATTCAAATTATTGGCTTCATCCAATTTTGCAATCAAATCATCTTTTTCAAGCTTGACCTTTTTAAATTTAGCTTTTAATTTTGCAGAATATTCAAGAGATTTCATACAAAAATTATAAAGCTTGCAATAGGCATCTTGAATATCATCATCATCATTCAACATAAGATCATGCAAATCAAAACAATCAAGAGTTTCCATGACAACAGGGGTCAATGGATCAACACAGCAAAGATTAAACCTAATTTGAGTGTGTCTGCTCTGATACCACTTGATAGGCCACAATCTGAATGACCCATTGTGATTAAACCAATTAATTAATTAGCCAAGTTATTAATTAATCAATTTAGCATGCAAATATGTGGAAGCACAAACAAATCACCAAATAACTAAATATGCAGCGGAAATTAAATGATACGGTGATTTGTTTACGAATGGGGAAAACCCTAACGGCAAAAACCCCACCGGTTGATTTTCAAGTCACCACTCCCGAAACTCCACTATTATCAAATTAAGCGGATACACGTAAAGGAATCCCAAGTACCTTACCAACCTACAGTTGAACCCTTACCCCAATACCCAATTGGACTTGATCTGTAGCGACAGTTCCCACCTTTGATGCACGGCTCCCAAGTACGTGACTAACCAGTTTGATGCGTGGATCCTAGTACGCGGCTTACTTCATGGCACGAATCCCAGTACGTGACTAACTCCACAGCAGCCCTTTGATTGCTGTAGTTGATTTGTAGCAGCTTCACATAGAAACACCAATAAGATCTTCAATGTTGGTGCAAGAAACTTTGCTTGGTTACAAAACCCAAAGGCGTACAAGAAACGCAGTAAGAACTCTTTCTTCTGTAGGAGGAGGCTAGGGTTTCAAAAAGAAAACCTTATGAAGCTTTCTAGGGTTAGGATTTTCTTTTTCCCACCTCCTTTAAATAGGAGCTTAATGGGCTCTCCTATTCCAAATAGGTTTACACAAACCTTAGGCTTTCCTAGCCCAATAAGAATTATACAAACCCATAAACAAATAGCCTTTTAGAATAAAAACATTGTGGCTATAATCTGAAAATCCGTAGGCCCAATCGATCAAGACATATATCGAGCTTTAATGAATCTCGACAGATCGAGATTCTATCGAGAAGGTATCGAGACCTGCAAATTTGCACTTTTCTTGAACAGTTCTTGAGTAATCTTCATGTCTTCAATTTAACCACTTGTAATGATCATCTTGAACCTACTTAGATTTACCCAAATACAAGTAAAGTGCATTTTGTCAAAGGATTTGCCAATTACATAAAAATATGTCCCAACAATATGTGTTTCACTTATTAAGAGAACATTTTTCATTCTTTTATGTAGTTGGCTAATCCTTTGACAAAACGCACTTTACTTGTATTTGGGTTGATCTATGATGTGTTTGATGCTTCAAGAAACCTTGTTTCAAGTTCAAATGTTAAAGCCATACAAGTTTGTCCAAGAATCAAGTGAGAAAGTGCTGAATTTTAAAGCTCGATTACTGCTCGACACCTCTCGACAGCTAGGCTATCTATCAAGCTCTTCAGTTGATTGTTACTGCAATCTCGACACCTCTTGATAGCTAGGTCAATCAATTAAGCAATGTTCTATCCCCTCGACAGCTTCTCGATAGCTGTATCTGTCGAAGTTTAAAGCTTGACATCTCCTCGACACCTCTCGATCGATCAAGGTTACGGGAATTTAGATATCCAAATCTGATTTTAGGCCCATGCTAACATGTATGTATAGGGTTTCTTTTCTCACAACCCTAGATTTATATAAGGCTTATTTTAGAGGTCGTCACATAAGAGAATACAAGGAGAACATATGCAAAAGGTGACCGATGCCTTATTCTCTGTGAAAAAAGCTACATCTTTGCGCCTTAGGGTTTTGTAACCAAGTGCTTCTTGATTTTCATTATTGATGAAGTGAAGAACTTTGCAGCCAATAATCTTCCTCTAGTTGGTGATTAAGTCGCGTACTGGGATTCACACATCAAAAGGGTGGCATTCATATATTGAAGAGTTCAAAGGTTCTAAAGTAGTAGAAGGTTTCTGCTGTGAGTTCATCTACGGAAATTGTAGAGTCTAGGGACAAAGGTTTTGTACTAGATTTGAAACTTCTCTTTACTACAGTGTATTGCTTTTTGGGAAGGTTTTCCCCCAAGTTTTTTACTATGAAACTAGTTTTGTTTCATTGGTTTTCTTAAATCATCATATCTTGTCTTATTTATTATTCTACTACATGATTTTGACACAATATTGATGTTTGTTTATTTTAACAAGTTTTATTCATAATAAATCTAAATAACAACTTAAGTTTAAAACTTGTTAATTCTATCAACCGAGGTCTAAATTTCCAAACCTAGCAAATGAATGGCGGGTGATTGAAACACCTCGACATCTCCGTACACTCTATCTCATAAGAAAACAGTGATCAAGCATCTCTCCGAAGCACTCGGCTCATGGTGTCCAAAGCTGCATTAGGGTGCCCACACCCTGTCCTTGTTCAGTGTGTCAGGATGACGTCCCACAGTTTTGTTAGACCTATCTTTCGACTGTGATGAACCGCTCCAGTGAGACAGTCAAGCAAGGCCGCTTCCAGAATAGTCGGGATCATCAAATTACCCCTCACAATCCCTTCTATGACATCAACCCCTGATCTCTATTTCTAGTTCCTTAATCTACTTCCATAAGTTTTCGAGCTCCCGGTCCCACTCATTACAATATGACCACTCGAGAACATAAGATACTAATCTTTCCCCTTATGAAGATCCCTTATCCGAATCAGGTCTTGTCTCATGGCCATCTTACATGCGACCCTATTCTCTTTTCAGTTCCCTCTTCAACCTCTTCTAGCCCCGAGACGAGGCCCTTAAATGATTGCCTTCAGGGCCAACTAACCCTTCTCCTGCATGTGGACCTTCCATTATGGATGATATCAAGCTAGCTCGAAGTCTTATGCTAAGTGGATCCCTATAAACGGCGCCAATTATGGTACCAAAACCTGATGGTTCTCACTAGGTAGGGATTGGGCTCCCAATTTATTTTTTTGTGGGTATGACTGACATCCGCTATGGAAAACGTCAAATGTTGCCTTGACAGCCCAAAAGTATAACACTGGAACCTTTCATTTGTATCACTCTCCCTTCCCTGGTATTTTCCCCCCTTTCACCTTCACTCCTGTTTCTCACACCCTGATTTTTCCCAACTAACCCTTTCTCTTTTATCCTACCTATGCTCACCACCCTAGACTGCTCTAGCAATCCTAGCATAGATCTTGTTTGCCACCTCATCAATCTCACCACCATTAGGAGTGACAAATCTCTCATGCTCTTGGCTTTGCCTAGGGCCATGTTCTAGAGCTGTAACCTCATCTACATGCCTTACTTTACATGCTTTCTTTTTAGGAGGCATAATGTACGAAGGTACTTATACCTATACCAAGAAACAAAGCAAGTAAATCACAAGGCAACATAGGAAGTTAGCATAGACAAGCTAAATAAGGATAAAGGAATAGCATGTGGAGGCTTCAAAAAATGCACTAAACAAATGATTCATTAAACCGCTAATGCTCTGACTTCTATCAAAATCAATTCCTATTTCAAAGCCTACAAAATCATAACCTAAGCTTTGATACCATAATTGTCATGCCCTAAACCCAAAAGCATCCAAAGCATAAGAAATACAACTCAAAGGTACCTAAATATTTTTCCTTTTTGACAAATCAATCCAAATAATCCATACCAAGTAGGCTGACATCAAGAATATTCATAATAATTTCATAAAATATACTCCCAAAGTAAGTTAGAGCTCTATACAATAGTTACAAGGATCATTGCCATGGAAAAATGGAAGTTTGAATAAATATAATTTCACATCATTAGCTTGTCCCATCAATGGGAATAAAGTCATCACTACAATTATTAGATACAAAAGAATGAGTCAAGCTTCCTCTAAGATGTACACCATCTAAATATCACTATCATAAAAGTCCAGCCTCCATCAATAGTTAATCTAACTACTGCTAGCCACAAAAACCTGTCTCAAAATTTGCCTACTATGAAAAAGTTTGTGAAAGAATGCGATGAGACAAAGCCCAGTAAGTGGCTTAATTAATGGGAGTAAGGGAAGAGCAAGTTTCATGATGATGAATATTTTACAAAGCATGTTATAATTTGGGAATTTCCAAGTAATTTCTACAAAACCATTTCCAAAAATAATATGACAAGAATGATTATAATGATATAGCACAAAGTTTCTTAAAATGCTCATATAAAACTACATACTATATTTTGTGAGCAATAACAATGCAATTCCAAACCCAAGGCCACATGACAATGCCATCACAAAGATGGAACTCGTCGCCGACTCATAGCTGGAACTAAATATGTCGTCCCGTCACAAAGACGGAACTCATCACCGTCACAAAGACAGAACTCATCGCCATCACAAAGATGGAACTAATATGCCATCACAAAGACAGAACCCAATGCCGTCACGAAGACGGAACTCTATAATCATCACAAAAACAAGTGCTAAGATATCAATGTTGTAGACACTCTATTTTGCACCCATTATTTAATCTGGGAAGATAACTAAAATGACCATTCATATACCCAAAAAACCATAGTTGTATTACATGCATTAAATCATTCATCTTATATCATAAAAATGATCTTGAGATTCTAACAGTCGCGATGGTATGCTAATTCCTAAATCGAATTGTCAAATTGAAAGATATCACATGATCAAGTTTTCACGGTCTGCATACATTTTGTTTGGGTGGAACCGATCACGTGTGTTTAATTTAAATTAGTTTTGTTTGGTTAAACAATTAAAATTAATTAAATAATTTTGTGAGTGGTTGTTGGTTTTTGTCAAAAATAAGCTTGCTTGCATAGGAATAAAATGATCAGACAATGAGAAAATTGTTGATAATTAAGTCTTTTTAGAATATTTATCTATCAAATAATTATTACTTTAAAGACCTGATTATCAAGATAAAAGGGATTAATTTTAGAATATGAGTTAAAAACATGTCTAGGTGCAACTCCCGACTCAGAAAATCCTCAAAAAAGAGTCCAAATCAAACCGAAATTGGAAAAAGGGCTCGGCATCCAAAAGGGACAAACGGCACTCTCGAAGTACCAATCAGCACATGGCAAGTGCTGATTGGCACAAATTTGAGGCCCGACCTGAGAACCTTCTGATTTGTATAAAACCTATCCTTTTCGAATCTTTGGGGATAACGACGCATTCCAATTTCGTATCTGATCTAATTTAGCTTATTTTTCAAGCATCCAACCTCTATAAATAGAGAAAAAAAATCAGAAACCAGGCCCTTCTTTTTATGACTTCTTTGCTCCCCTTATGTTAAAGACGTTCTGGAAGCCTTGGCTTTAAGAATTTCTTTTTTGTGAGTAAAATATTTTAGATCTCAAAGAAGTGAAAATTTCTTTGATTTCTAAAGTATTCTTCCATTGAAGGGTACATTCATGCAAGTAGGTATTTAATTTTGCTCTTGTGTTTATTTTTCTTCTCTTTTAATTGATATATTTGTGTTGTTCATTGCATGTTTTTTTATGAATATGTGTCTGATGTTATTGTCAATATGATCTTGTTCACAATTTATATATGCCATGTTTATATGTTTAGTTGGAATTTTCTCTAGATGATTAACATGATTATGATTTAATTCTTCTTTAATTTTAAAATCTGCAATTAATCTCTATAACATTTTTTTTAAAAAAACAAAGACAGATCTGTATTTTCATCAAATAACAGATTTGAAACTTTTTCTGAAATTTTCTTTAAAATAAACACAGATCTGTATTTTCATTAAATACAGATTTGAAATTTTCTTTAAAACAAACACATGTTTGTATTTTCACTAAATACAAAGCTGAAAACTTTTCTGAAATTTTTTTTGAATAAAACAAAAACAGGTCTGTATTTTCATTAAATACAGATCTAAAAATTTTTCTAAGTAAAAAACAGACCTGTATTTCATTAAATTTAGATTTGAAAATTTTTCCAAACCAAAATCTAGTATATATTTTCATTAAATACAAATCTAAATTTTTCAAGCATACAAAACTGATATGTATTTTCATTAAATATAGATCTGAACTTTTTTATAATAAAAAAAAATGGTTTTCTTCTTAAATAAAAATTACAGATTTTGAATTTTTAAAAAGTGAATTAATTTTGAATTTAGAGATTTTAATATGTCATTACTCCATTTAGGCAGAATGGGTGCCTAAACCTTTCCATTCCATAACCTAGCCCCCAAACTTAGGTTTTTGGATAGTAGACTAGTGTTTTATCTTTTATTTTGGTAGACTGTAACTCGAATCAAAGCCCTGTAATATTACTCTACCAAGATTATAGATTGTATTTAGGACGAAAGCCCTGTAATGATTATTTGATCAAGATTGTATTTACATAATTAATGAAGTTTGATGTATTTAATGTAAATTTTATATTTATGTTTTTCTTATTTTTTTAACAAAAAATAAGTGGCGACTCCACGTAATTACCAAAAAGAGAAGTGCGCCAAGACTCAAATCTCTTTTTGAGAGCACCCCTAGGAAGTTTTTTCCGGTCTCTCATAGTGGCAACTCCACTGGGGATGTCAAGGGTTAAGCTTCATGTTAAACTTTAAGTGACCAATTATATACCCTTGTGTTTTGTATGATGTTTTTTGTTTATTTGGTTGCTTATGTCTTGATATGTTTGTATGATATTTTGTTTGAATTTGCCATGTTGATTGTTAAAGGCTTTCCCTAAATGTCATAATGTGTGCCATCAAAATAACAAATATGCATGCACCCATCTCAACATATGGTGGCAGTAACCATGGATCACCGATCTTCATTAGATTCGGGTACCTAGTGGTGAACTCACCAACTCATATCACAAAGTCACTGGATCATTTCTTGTTACCTACAAAGGATAAACCATGTCGTTTAGACCAACTTAATGTTCATTACATTACAAGTTGGGAGGTGTAACATCTTAGCTATGGGAAACAATGAAACAACAAACCCACCCTATAATGTAATGACTTAGAACCTATCCTTAGGCCAATCCATGTTAATATTACATTGCATTTTGTATGTGTTTGTTTGGTTGATAGATTGATATAGATGGGGACCTAGTTTTGTTTGACCCAACCAAGCCTTTTCTTAAGGGAGAATTTGGTCAAGATCAAAAGGAAGACTCCAATGAGAATCCAAGAACAACAGCCAAGCTAGTAGTTTCAATTCCAAACCTATCACAGTACTGAGGCATGTCAACATAGAAGGCACTCCGTAGTTACAAAATCTCAATCCTGTGTTCGACTTGCAAGACAACCTAAGCCACAAGAAGACCAAAGACTCTGTCACCATGGTAGAAGGGGAAGAGCACCCAAACAATAAAAAGCCAATGAACACTCAAGAGCTACTAAACACCACAGTAGCAAGCCAAATTCAGTTGAAGGAGGACATGAACCTTATCATACAGCAGTTTTAGAGCTTGAAGGGTTGCCAAAAGGAAAACAAGACCGATCAGAATCCCTCTATCTTGGAGGGTGAGGAAAAGATTAATGAGAGGATAAATAGATGGAAGAGATGATCAAA
Organism: Quercus variabilis; assembly: GCA_030445155.1. Classification (NCBI taxonomy): domain Eukaryota; kingdom Viridiplantae; phylum Streptophyta; class Magnoliopsida; order Fagales; family Fagaceae; genus Quercus; species Quercus variabilis. The sequence goes on along the minus strand of CP129446.1, from coordinate 42,686,063 downwards.
AGGGCCTGCAAGATGGAGGACCTCATGGATTAGTCACTCTCGCTTTTCCCAGATGTAAGATTGCCCCCTAAGTTCAAGATGCCGGTCTTGGACAAGTTCGGCGGTACAGGCTGCCCCAAATCTCACCTAAAGATGTATATGAGGGCTATGCAGCCCTTGGGGGCTATTAAAGAAATGTTGGTACAAATGTTCCAAAACACCTTACTTGGAGCTACTCTCAAATGGTTCCTCAATGTTGAAGACAATAGAGCAAGAAACTGGGAAGACATTTGTAAGGAGTTTCACAACCAATACAAGTACAATATAGAAGTGGACATGACAATGAGAGATTTGGAGACCACTAAACAAGAGCCGAAAGAGTCTTTTTCTGCCTTCATTACCAGGTGAAGGTCTAAAGCTGCACAGGTGATGAATAGGCCAAATGAAGAAGAGCAATTACCATGGTTGTAAAAAACTTGTTACCTATATACCATAAATATTTGTATGCTCAGTAATTTCCAAATTTTAAAGCTTTAATTGCTGCTAGTACCCAAATTGAGGATGCAATAAATAATAGCACCATAAAAAATGAGGATGCACCTAAGTTTAAAAAGAATTTTGGGTCTAGTTCTAAGACTGCATAGGTCTCTAATATATATAAAAATGATCCCTACCAATTTATTGCCCCAGTGCAAATATCACAAAGGCCGCCTCCAAGGCCTAGGAGGGACTTTCATGAGTTGTATATGCCAATAAGTTAAGTGTTTGAAAAACTTAAAGTAAGGGATTACTAAAACCCTTAGACCCAAGACCAGTCCCAAACCCATTACCTGCAAGGTTTGATGTGAGTAAAAGGTTTGCCTACCATCAAGGCCTAAGCCATGACACTGGCAAGTGTTATAACCTTCATCATGCCATCCAAGATTTAATAGATAATAAGGTGATTGCATCACCAATAAGGCCTAGCATCACCAATAATCCCTTGCCCAACCATAATTTTGGGAAAGGGCTAAGGATTAGTTGTTCGATGACTGAAGAAGAAAGAGAAGAAGACTCGTCTGAGTTGATTTACAACCTACCCAAGCGTTTTATGATGACTTGGGAAGAGCTAATGGGTATGACATCCGCTACAGGGAATGATATATGTAGTGAAGATGCTATAGAAACCCTAAATTACCCAACATCCACATATAGGGGAGACACTTTCAACCCCAATCAAATGACCCAACATCCACATATGGGGGGAGACACTTCAAACCTTAATTAGATGACCCAACACCCATATATAGGGAGAAACACTTCAAACCCCAAGACACTGAAGCAAATGACCCATAAAAAATTGCCCACATCACAGGGGGGGAGACACTTCAAACCCCTACATTTGGAGACAGACAACCCTATAGAGGCCTTGAACAAGTCTACCCAACAAACACACAATGAAGAGGATGAGGTCCTCAAGCAGTTGTAGAAGACATAAGCCAATATATCTTTATGGGGTTTACTCATAGCCTCATACAAGCACCACCAGAATCTAGTAGACCTTCTCAATTAAATCTAGGTCCCAACAACAACTACTTCTCAAGATTTGAATGCTATGATTGGGTCTATAAGAAGGGAATTCATATTTCCTATTCTAACAAAGATTTAGAGAAGAAAGGGAAGCACCACAACGACCCATTGCACATTACTGTAATTGCCAAAGACAAGAGGATCCCAATGGTCCTAATTGATGACAGAAGTGCCTTAAATGTGTGTCCTTTATACCAAAAGGTTCGGTTTCCGCATAAAGGAGCCATAGTTACCATATATGGCGATACTTTGACCATACCAAAGCCCATTTTTAGTATCGATTCTGAGAAGGAGCCATGAACCTTGGATGGCTTTGAAATTGAGAAGCTTGGTTTTGGAAGAAGAGAAGAAGAAGTCAAAAGGATTCCCATGGACTTTGCTCCCTACAGCAATAATAATGTGGTGGCAATGATTAGAAAAATGAATTATCTTCCTGTGATGAAGTTACAGAAGATTGTAAAAGAGGCAACAGCTCAAGTTCCTATAATTCCTACTGCCACAAGATCTTAGGGACACAAGATCTTTCAGAAACTTGGCATAAGCAAGAACTTGCTGAATTGCATCAGGAAATTGAATGTTTATTTGCACTTGCTTAAAAACCTCTAAAATATCTCCAAATTGTGCACTTTTCTGAAGACTGATTAACCTTTGAGGAAATGGAGCTTTAGGAACAAATTTCTTATCAAGAAGAGAAGATCTAAGATCCTGAATTGGAATTGAGGTTGAGTTGTCCTTCTTTTCCCCATGATCATCATGTGAACTATGAGTTTCTTTTTCCTTTAACACTATATTTTCATCATCCTCCATTTCTAGCATTTTCACTTGATTATCTTCTTGCTTACCAAACCTAAGGGTAGTAATAGGCTAAACATGTTCTTGTCCATAAGTAGAACTAGAAAAACCATTGATGGCATTTTGTCCTTTTGGGTTAGGTATAGGTTGATTAGGAAGCTTTCCTTTTTCCCTCTCTCCAACTTGGGTTGCTAACTGGCCAACTTGATTTTCCAACTTTGAAATGGCTTGAGTATTCAAATGGGAGGCAGTTTTCATCTCTTGAATGGCTTGGCTAGTTGATTGCATGAAAGTTTTGAGAGATTCCTCTAAAGATGATTGTTGTCTTGGATATGCCATAAACTAAGGAGTTGATTGAGGAATGGGAGGAAATGCTTGAGTAGGTGGACGGAATTGACTTTGTTGATGCACTTGTTGTCCACCTACATTTGTGGGAGGCTGATTTTACCTCCATGAGAAATTAGGATGGTTTCTCCAATTTGGATTGTATGTCTCTAAAAATGGACTAGCAAATGGTTTTCCATAATTATTCAATGCATTTTCTTGCTCAATATAATATTCAGGGTAACCAAATATGAAAGGACATATTTGTGTTGTATGCATAGGACTCGCACAAATAGAGCATATTTCACTTTAAACTTGATTCATAGAATTCATCCCTCCACCTAAAGTTAAAACTTCAACCTTACGAGTGAGATTGTCTAACTTAGCTTGTATGTCTAAATCTTCACAGACTTCATAGAATCCTCCTTTCTTAATTGTAAGGGCAGATATCTCTCTACGATTGGAAAAATCCCATTGTTGTGAGCTTTTTGATAAATTCTCAAGAAATTTGCACGCCTCATCATCCATAAGACTAAAAAATCCACCACCATTCATAGACTCAATCATGTTACGATTTGTCTGAGTCAAACCATTATAAAAATATTGTACCAGTATCCATGTTTCAAAACCATGGTGAGGACACTTTAAGATCAAGTCCTTAAATCTCTCCCAACTCTCAAAAAATTTCTCTTATTCATCTAGATATAAATCTGCAATATCTCTCCTCAAAGCATTGGTCTTGGCCATTGGGAAAAATTTAGAGAGGAATTTGTGACCATTAGTTCCAATGAAATGATAGGTCCAGGTGACAAAGAATTAAGCCATGCTTTTGCCTTATCCTTCAAGGAAAAAGGGAATTAATGCAAGCGAACAGAGTCATCAGTGAAATTTTGGAACTTACAAGTAGCACAAATCTCAAGAAAATCCTTTACATGCATATAAGGGTCTTTCTTTTCCAATCCATGAAAAGTAGGAAGAAGGTGGATTATTTGTGGTTTCAACTCAAAATGTGCAGCAGTGGTTGTAGGCAATACTATGCAAGATGGAGGGTTGGTGGCTATGGGTGAGAACAACTCCCTAAGAGTTTTTGAATCATCTCCTGTTTCTCCCATTGTAGATGAATAATCAAAACTAACAATACGATTTTCTTTATCACGTATCCAAGTTCTCATACACCAAGGAGAAAGAAATAAAGTTTTTTTTCTATTTAAAAAAATAAATTTTAACTACAACTAGTAGAAGGAAAAATTTAATTAAGACCTAATTTATTTTTCTAACCAAGTCCCTAGCAACAGTGCTAAAAACTTCTTGTGAAATTTTAAATTACTCGCAAGTGTACGAACTGCGCCCATAATTTAATCTAGGAAGATGACTAAAATGACTATTCATATACCCAAAAAATCATAGTTGTATTACATGCATTAAATCATTCATTACATATCATAGAAATGATCTTAAGATTCTAACGATCTCGACAATATGCCTAATTCCCAAGTCGGACCGTCGGATTGAAAGATATCACATGATCAAATTTAATTTCACGGTCTGCATGCATTTTGTTTGGGTGGAACCAATCACGTATGCTTAATTTAAATTGAGTTTGATTGGTTAAACAATTAAAATTAATTAAATAATTTTGTGATTGGTTATTGGTTTTTGTCAAAAATAAGCCTGCTTGGATAGGAATAAAATGGAAAATTAGATAATGAGAAAATTGTTGATAAGTAAGTCTTTTTAGAATATTTATCTATCAAATAATTATTACTTTAAAGACCTGATTATCAAGATAAAAGGGATTAATTTTAGAGTATGAGTTAAAAATGCATCTAGGTGCAATTCCTGACTCAAAAAATCCTCAAAAAAGAGTTCAAATCAAACCAAAATTGGAATAGGGGCTTGGCATCCAAGAGGGCCATCAGCACTCTTGGAGTGCCGATTGGCACAAATTTGAGGCCCGGCCTAGGAACCTTCTAATTAGGATAAAACATATCCTTTTCGAATTTTTGGGGATAACAACGCATTCCAATTCATATTTGATCTTATTCAGCTTATTTTTCAAGCATTCAACCTCTATAAATAGAGGGAAAACATCATAAATCAGGCCCTTCTTTTTTTGACTTCTTTGCTCCACTTACATTAAAGACATTTTGGAAGCCTTGGCTTTAAGAATTTCTTTTCTTTTTTTAGTAAAATATTTTAGATCTCAAAGAAGTGAAAATTTCTTTGATTTCTAAAGTATTCTTCCATTGAAGGGTACATTCATGCAAGTAGGTATTTAATTTTGTTCTTGTGTTTATTTTTCTTTTCTCTTAATTGATATATTTGTGTTGTTCATTCCATGTTTTTTTATGAATATGTGTCTGATGTCATTGTCAGTATGATCTTGTTCACAATTTATATATGCCATGTTTATATGTTTAGTTGGAATTTTCTCTAGATGATTAACATGCTTATGATTTAATTCTTCTTTAATTTCAAAATCTGCAATTAATCACTATAACATTTTTTTTTTTTTTAAAAACAAACAGAAATCTGTATTTTCATTAAATATAGCTCTGAATTTTTTTTCTGAAATTTTCTTTAAAACAAACACAAATTTGTATTTAATGACTAAATACAAATTTAAAAACTTTTTTGAAAATTTTTTTGCATAAAAAAAACAGGTATGTATTTTCATTATATAGATTTGAAAATTTTTCCAAAACAAAAACAGAACTGTATTTTCATTAAATACAGATCTAAAAACTTTTTGAAATAAAAAATAGATCTGTATTTTCATTAAATACAAATCTAAAAATTTTTCCAAATAAAAAACAGATCTGTATTTTCATTAAATACAGATCTGAAAATTTTTCTAAGTAAAAAACATATCTATATTTTCATTAAATACAGATCTGAAATTTTTTTTGAAAATTTTTCCAAACCAAAAACTGGTTTGTATTTTCATTAAATACAGATTTGAATTTTTCAAGCATACAAAACTGATCTGTATTTTCATTAAATATAGATCTGAACTTTTTTAAAATAAAAAAAAATGTTTTCTTCTTAAATAAAAATTGCAGATTTTGCATTTTCAAAGAGTGAATGAATTTAGAATATAGAGATTTTAATATGTCATTGTAGTTACACGCATCTTTTGAAATGGTATATAATGATCATTTAGAGTTTGGAAGACCAAACTCCATCTGGATGGAATGAGTGCCCAACACATTCCCATTCCATAACCTAGCCCCCGAACTTAGGTTTTTGGATAGTAGACTAACGTCTTATCTTTTGTTTTGGTAGATTGTAATATTACTCTACCAAGATTATAGATTGTATTTAGGACTAAAGCCTTGTAATGATTATTTGATCAAGATTGTATTTACATAATTAATGAAGTTTGATGTATTTGATGTAAAATTTATATTTATGTTTTTCTTATTTTTTGTAACAAAAAAAAGTGGCGACTCCAAACAATTACCCAAAAAGAAAGGTGCACTAGGTAATCACATGTCACAACACATGAGTAGAACATAAAGAGCTCACAAATTACCTTTAATTCAAAATACGTAATTCACTTCCCAGTAGTTTCATAAAATATTTGGATACCCAAGATATTCACAAGGTTCTCAAAGCCTTCAACTCATTTCTTGTCAAAATTATTTTAACTTCCCAAATAACATAGGCCAAGATAAAGCATCTTTATCTTTTACAAGTAATGTAATAAAATCCATAAAATCCATTCTCAAGAATTTAATCGAAGATGCTAATCTTTTCCATGCTAACAAATCATGCATTCCCCCCATATACATTACAAAATATGATGCACTATTCATAAATAGTCATACATAATAGGGTCACCATAAAATACTTTTTAAGAAAACATAGTTCCACAAATAATTTTCCAAAATGTGTTTGACCCAAAAACAATATTTATGCAACATGGTTATTTTCCAAAAATCCCATTAAAAAGCTATTTACCTCACAAACCACAAAAGCCTAATTTTCCAAGCTCCAATTGAAATTAGCTAGAACCTAAACAGTACCAAGCAAACCTATCACAATAAGCATAAAGTTTGACATTGCATCTAGCTATGAATTAGAGATTGCTAACTAAGCAATTAATTAGGCAAGTCTAGTATACCTCACAAATAATCAAAGTACTCATCTTATCTTTCCATCGAGTGAAATTGGTTCCATCAAAGCAATCCAATTTCACCAATTCATGATTTAACATCTTCAATGTTGTAACATCATTTGCTCCTTCCATTGTAGCAGAATATTGTCTAAAATGTTTGGGAATAATACAAGGAATAATCAAGAAAGAGCAAAATGAACACAATAAGAAAATAAAAAATTAGATAACTTGGAGGCACAAAATTGTTATCCTTAGACAATATTTGCCCCCACATGAGTGTTGCAAAATGGTGTCAACAAATTTGCCCCCAAGATATGACCAAGTTTGTTGGGTTCTACAAATAGAAACTTTGGAGAGTACTCACAGGATTTTTTTTTTCTTAGAAACTATTTAAGAGAGAAAATAAAATTAATTATCAAGTGAACATAAATCACTATTTATACCCAAATGGTTATTACCCTTCAATAGACACTAATGGAGAGTTACAATGTTTCATAGTCCACAAGATATAAAAAATTTTCAAAAATTTGGATCAATTACCAAAAAACTTTACAGAAAAACTATTATTCACGTTTTTTGATCGATTGAACCGAATCAAACAGGAATCAAGAGTTCTTTCAATCGATCGAGCAAAAACTAGGGAGGAATCGAGAGTGGCAGAAATTTTAAAACTGATTCCTTCATCACTTCAATCGATTAAGCAGAATTTCAATCAATCGAAAATCCTCACAAAATTTGTTGGGTTCTACATATAACAACTTTGGAGAATATCCATTGGATTTTTTGTGTTTCTTATAAACTATTTAAGAGAGAAAAGAAAATTAGTTATCAAGTGAACATGAACCACTATTTATACCCCAAATGTTTACTACTCTTCAATAGGCACTAACAAAGAGTTACAAAGTTTCATAAAAATGTCCACAAGATATAAAAAATTTTCAAAAGTTCGGAACAATTACCAAAAAATACTGCAGAAAAATTGCTATTCATGTATTTTGATTGATCGAGAAGAATTGAACATGAATTAAGAGTTCTTTAAATCGATCAAACAAGAACTAGGAAGGAATCGAGAGTGGCAGAAAGTTTAGAACCAATTCTTTCATCACTTCGATCGATTGAGCAGAATTTCAATCGATCGAAAATCTTGAACTTTAATTTTCACTTTATCATTTTATACAAATGATATACTCTCCAAACTTATATATTATTATTACAACCTATCATTGTATATACCTATATATACAATAGGTATTTGAGTTGATTCTTTTGAAGGCCATTTGTTGTGACTCTAAAACCTTGAGGTTGATTTTAGGCGAGGGATTGGTAGTGCAAAATTTGGTGGTGGCTAGGCTTTCTAGTGAGGGAACATCATAGCAGAATTTTCGTTTTTTTTTTTTGGTTATCTGATTCAAAGTGGGTGGAGCAAATTGGATGATGAGTTGATGGTAGGTTGTTCATACATTCTCAATTGAGTTTTAAGTGATTGCACTCCTTTGAACTTAGTGGGAACTTGGTAATAGATGTCTAGGATTGGATTTCTTTTTTAGAATTTGGAGAAGAAAGAGAAACGATGATAAAGATGCAGAGACATGTAGAATGAAGTAATTGCTTGTTATTGGGAGTATAAAGTTATTAGGCATGTGAATAGATACGTTCAAGAGAATAAAGGGGAAAAAAACTTGTACATAACTTTTATTTTTCAAAGGAAAAAAAATTTATTGGTAAATTGCTTTTTTAATTTTTTTTAAAAATAAATTTAGTTTGTTAGGTTCTAAGAAATTAGGAACTAATGTATTAGAACTCCAATTTGTATTTTGTTGGCAAACCATGATCAAAACATTTAGTCTTGTTTAACCTTGCTCAAAGTTAGGTCTTTTATGTAAAGTTGGAATCGAGTGGCTGCAAAAGAATTAGTGACTTTCGGCCTGGTTCGATCGATTAGAAATTAGATTCGATCGATCGAAAGTCACTTATCAGCAAAATCAGCAAACGTAAAAAGGCCATAACTTATTCGTTTGAAGCCCAAATTGCGAGCCGTTTTTTTTAGTATTTAAAGGACATCATAAGCTAACCCTAGGGAGGGTTTTTGGAGCTTTTTAGAGAGATTAGAGTGCCTCTTATGCCTCTTTGGTATTTTAGGGTTTTGTACCCAAACCTCTCTAAGGTTGTTGCTCATACATTGCTGTTTTGTGTAAATCTCTTGTGAGATCTTTGAGGAGCTTTCCTTTACACAAAGCTTAGGGTTTTCAAGGTGGAGATATTATCAAAACCTTGATGATCATTCAGTTGCAGATTCAAGAACTTAAAGATACACAAGCGGGGGTGCTTGTACTTGATTGAAGAGTCCAAGAAAGAAGGAGTCCGTGGATTCGGAGTTTGCACGTGGTCGTGTCAGTAAGTTCTACTGGTGGGTAGCATTAGGAAGTCAAGCGGGGAGCTTGTGGTCCTTTTGTATGAACTTCGATTCTTTCACATAGTGGATTCAGGTTTACCTTGAGGATAGCTAGGTCAAATCCTCCCCAGGTTTTTACCGTATGGTTTCCTGGGTGATCATATCATTGTGTCTTTTATTATTCTGCTGCTTTATTATTTTGATATGATTATTTGATTGCTTTAACCTAGAATTGCATAATTTGACTAAGTAAAAACTTGGCTAATTAATCTAGGCTAACCAATCTGGTTGTTCTAAGGGGTCTAAAACCGTTCAAGTGGTATCAGAGCAGGTAGCTCTTATGTTTTAGATCTTTTGATCTAAGAGCTGATCCTTGACCCCTGTTGTCATGGATAATTTGAATTGTCTTTCTGATCATGTTTCTGCTCATGCTTCTGCTGATTTTTTAATGCCTGTGATGGTTTGAATAAAAAGGACAATATTGTTTCTGTTGATTTTTTTGATGCTTTTGAAACTCTTCGTAAGGAATTATCTAAATCTTTGAAAATTGTTAAGAAATTTAAAGAAGAGTTAAAATTGGCTAATCTTGAAAAAGAGGAATTGATTGTTAGATTAGATGAGTCTAATAAAAAGAATGAATTTTTGAGAAATCAAATTTCCTCTCAAGATGAGAAGATGAAAAGCTTGGAACAAAAGTTAGTTGAGTTTCAAACTAAACTTGAAAATTTGACTAGTACCAAGCCTGTTGTTGATAACAGAAGTGTTTCTGTTTCTCTTAATCCTAAAACTGAGAAAATTTATATCCCTCCTTTTAAGAGGAATAATAAAGAAAAGGCTTATTTTACTAGGTTAGACAAAGGTAAAAGTTCTGATATTAACGCTGAAGTTTCTAAACCTAAGTCTAAACCTACTGTTAGAGAGCATAATAAATCTGTTTTTGTGCCTACTTGTCACCTTTGTGGTGTTGTTGGTCATATTAGACCAAATTATTCTTTGTTGAGGCAAAAACCAAAATTTGAGACTAGATTTGCTGTTAGGAATACTGATGTTCCTAAATTTGTTCCTATTTGTCACTTTTGTGGTGTCTCCGGTCACATTCGTCCTAATTGTCATAAATTGAAATTTAAGCATTCTGTGTGTCAATCTAGGATATGTGATGATATTTTTCCTGCCATAAGTCCATATAAATTGTTTCATCCTCTTTTGAAAAATTTGAACTTGTTAGCTTGTGAAAGGAATTTGCAGGATTTTAGTATTTCGTAGAAGATTGGTGTAATTCCTCAAATACACTCTGCTTCACATGAATTTTCACCTACAAAGTCGAACACTCATGCTAGATGGGTGAGAAAAGATTCTCCAAGGTGAGTGTTGCTAACTTGTCCCTGATTTAATTCTTTCAATTATTTGTGGACATGTTTTGTTTTTGTTTTAAGTTGTTTTGTATTTTAGGGTGTTTTTATTTAAAAAAAAAAAATCCAAAAACATTGAAAAATTTCAAAAAGACAAAAATATTTTATTTTGTATCTTGTTTTATTGTTCTTGAGGATTACATGAGTTTTGATATCTCTCTCTTGATTTAAAACATGCTTGACATTGTAGAGAAACTTGAATAGTATGCTAAGCTATTTCTGATTTTGTGTGAGTATGTACTAGTTTGTACATGTACTCATGGGTTAATTAAGAAATTGATATTTCTTGTTTGTGTATCCTCTATAGCTTAGTTAAACATTGTCATGCATTGCATTTGTATTGTTCATTTAGCATAATGTGTGCTTTTTGTTTTTGGTCATAAAATTTTTTAAATCAAAAAGATTTTTGTGTTTTGTATTTCATATCATGGATTTGAAATCAAGGTTGGCCATCTTATCTTTACATAACAAGTTTTATATACCTTGTTTAGCTCAGATGAGCTTAATTATTGCACTTTACTAGTTGAAACTTTGTAGTGCATGTTGTGTGGGAAAGATGTTTATGGTGTTTATCATTTTTTCTTAATCTTGAAGTCACAAGTTATTTGACTGTCGGACTTGATCCTTTTGAGAAAGGCATAAATAACCATCTCACCACTGTTCACTAGCCAATCATGAACACCTTAGTGCATATCATACGATTTTGTGCTCGAGAAAGTGTAGCACATGCACAAAAAGAACATAAGGTGCAGCCTCTTTAATTGCTTAATACTTAAAATTGGTGTGTACTATTAGGCTTGATGCCATCTCACATATATAAAATTGGTGTGTATTATTAGGCTTAATGCCATCTCACATAATAATGAGGCAAAAATATAAGAAACTTACATGATTGCAAGCTTTTGTTCTAGGAGATGTGGGAGTTATAGGATGTAACTCTTTAGGTGATAGTCTCTTTTAAATTCTATGTGAAGGATTGTGTAGACTTTGTGATTAATTGCTATTCACATATCACCTCACATGTATCTCAAACTTTTGCTAGTTGCACACACTACACAAGTTACTCTTTGTTAAACTTGGTACATTTTATTGTATGTGATCTTGTTGTGGCCTTCCAAGATTAAAAGTTCCTTGATTTTAATGCAAAATGTGTATAATTTTTGCACTTTGAGGATAAATTGATTGAAAATCTTGATTTTGAAATATCTGGGTTAAATTCAAGTGTTTTTGAAAAACTTTTCATCTCATACTCATGCATTTTTTTTATAAAACAATGTGCTTTGAGAAGTTTCTGCATTAAAATGCTCAGTTTTTCAAAAATCTGATTTTTCCAGACTTTCGATCGATTGAACCTGTTTTTCGATCAATCGAAATTGCAATTAAATTTTTTGGTTTGAGTCTGCCTGACTCGATTGATGTTCGATCGATTCTCGATCGATCGAAACTGAAAAATTTTCAGTTTCTATGTTTTTGACTAAAATTTTTTTATGCATCATTTGTGTTTAGGATTCACATGCATTGCATTGTTTTTGTATCCATCTTGCAGTTTTGCAGTCATATCTCTCATTGTTTTCACACATAACATGCATACACTTTGCTAAATTGGGTACTCAACTTGATTTAAAAATTGATTGATTAATTTTTAAGTTTTGTACATTCTATTATATGCTATTTCTTATGTGTGAATTGTAGAAAATATTTTTCTTAAGAGATATAATGGATAATCAATGTGCAAATATTTTCTCTACTTATGCAACTGTTTATGGGTCACATAGTCTAATGTTTGCATTTTATTGAAAGAGAGAATATTTTTTCTTCATGTGTATCCTCACCTTAGTTTTTAACTTTGGTTTGTGTGTTTTTAACTTTGGTCATGTTGGTAAGGTTGTACCTGATCCTGTTGGTGATGCTGCTACTGCTGCTGATTTTCCCCTACCTCTTTTATTTTTCCCCAAAACTGTTTTTCCTAAAACTTATTTCGTTTTTCCTATTTTTGATAGAGGGAGAAAGGAATTTTTTTTAACCTGTGTTGTTCATAGGGGGGGCTGTCTCTATTTCCTATAGAGTTGAATTGTTTTTGTGTCTCCTTCCTTCTCTATTTTCTCTTATTCTTTGTTGCGTATGTTGACTATTTACTCTTTCTATGAGTTGTCTTTGTTAATACGTGACAAAAAGGGGGAGAAATAGTTGATATGTGGGAATATGTATGGAAAATACAAGAATGTTATGTTAATAGGGAGTTAACATTATTTTTGATGTATCTAACTTAGGGGGAGAGTTAGTTTGCATATTTGTTGATTTACTGTTTTTCTGTCATACATGCGTTTATGCGTTTTGTTTAGTGTTTCAGGAAATATACAGGTTGATTCAATTGTGTTGCTGTCTACTCTTGCAACTGATAGATAGTAGTTAGGTTGAATTGTATTTGGGCTATTTGTAACTTTGAGCATTTCATGTTTGTGATGTGTTTTGTCATGGATTGCCAAAGGGGGAGATTGTTAGGTTCTAAGAAATTAGGAACTAATGTATTAGAACTCCAATTTGTATTTTGTTGGCAAACCATGATCAAAACATTTAGTCTTGTTTAACCTTGCTCAAAGTTGGGTCTTTTATGTAAAGTTGGAATCGAGTGGCTGCAAAAGTATTAGTGACTTTCGGCCTGGTTCGATCGATCAGAAATTAGATTCGATCGATCGAAAGTCACTCATCAGCAAAATCAGCAAACATAAAAAGGCCATAACTTATTCGTTTGAAGCCCAAATTGCGAGCCGTTTTTTTTCAGTATTTAAAGGACATCATAAGCTAACCCTAGGGAGGGTTTTTGGAGCTTTTTAGAGAGATCAGAGTGCCTCTTGTGCCTCTTTGGTATTTTAGGGTTTTATACCCAAACCTCTCTAAGGTTGTTGCTCATACATTGCTGTTTTATGTAAATCTATTGTGAGATCTTTGAGGAGCTTTCCTTTACACAAAGATTGGGGTTTTCAAGGTGGAGATATTATCAAAACCTTGATGATCATTCAGTTGCAGATTCAAGAACTTAAAGATACACAAGCGGGGGTGCTTGTACTTGATTGAAAAGTCCAAGAAAGAAGGAGTCTGTGGATTCGGAGCTTGCACGTGGTCGTGTCAGTAAGTTCTACTGGTGGGTAGCATTAGGAAGTCAAGCGGAGAGCTTGTAGTCCTTTTGTATGAACTTTGATTCTTTTGCATAGTGGATTCAGGTTTACCTTGAGGATAGCTAGGTCAAATCCTCCCCAGGTTTTTACCGTGTGGTTTCCTGGGTGATCATATCATTGTGTCTTTTATTATTCCGCTGCTTTATTATTTTGATATAATTATTTGATTGCTTTAACCTAGAATTGCATAATTTGACTAAGTAACAACTTGGCTAATTAATCTAGGCTAACTAATCTGGTTGTTCTAAGGGGTCTAAAACCGTTCATAGTTATTTTATATGCCTAATCCTATTATTTAAATTTTCTCAATAAAAGATTTTGAGGGTATTTTGGGTATCAAAAAGTAGGAATCCAAATAGGAGAAGATCCTTAAATAGTGGTATAGATGATACCATTCAAACTAAAATGCTCCACATCATATGATGATTCATATTTGTTCTTTAACATTCATGTTTCTGGAAAACAAAACATAGTCAAAACAAATACCAGCAGAAAAGAGGCAAACTAAGGTTATATTTGTTTCGATGAAAAAAATTTCAATTGAGTGTTTGGAGAATATTTTTAATGTGTTTACTTAGTGGTGAAGAAAACACAAAAAAAAAAAAAAAAAAAAAAAAAAAAAAAAACACAACTCCAAAACACCACAACTTTAACACAAATCCATCAATACATAATACATAAATAGGATTAAGAGAGATAACTTTGGGTCGTGCAACAGGGTGGTGGAATTATAATAAGGGTAGGTTGCACACGGTAGTGGTATGTCAATGAGAGAGAGAGAGCCTTGTAGCTTATGATAGGTTACGACTGCATCATGCCTATGTCATGTGTGGTGATGGTGAGTCACAGTTGGGCTATGGTGGATCATAGATGGGCCACGATGGGCCGTTTAGAGTAGTGGTGGGTGGGTGGGTGAGGAGTCTTAAGTGTGTAACCAATTTCTGCCCTAAAAAGGGTTATTTTATGGTCAACTTGAAAAACATTTTAAGTTGACCAACATTAGTCAGACCAAACACCTAAACTTGAGGAAAATATTTGTATATTTAAACAAATTTTGTGTAAGACTATTTTAAAGGAGAATTGAAGGATTGAGTGAGATTGAGAAGCATGTTCAATTGATAAAGGAGATCATGATGAGAATCAACAAGCATTCAAGAATCCATTGTATGTTCTTGTTGGGCCTATTACTAAAACAAGATCCAAGAAGATCAAAGAAGCACTTAATAGGTTAATTCAAGAGATTTAGGCTAATTCTAACGGAGGACATTCTAAGCTTGGCCCAAAGGAAGATAAACACGTAATAAATTTAATCCAAACTATTGAGGGCTAATCTGGCTTAATTGGGCATGATTTATGATGTGGATTAATGACTGATTGATTTTTCAACTCCATATCAGTTAATGGATATTTTTCCTAGTCTGGAGCATCTAATTTTGGATTAGATCTACCTTAAATTTAGGCTTTTATTATTTAGAACTTTTTTAGCTATTTTTCCTATTTTGGATCTGCTAATTTAAGACCAAATCAACTTTTATTTAGGGTTTTATTATTTAGTACATTTTTTATATTTTTCTATTTTCAATCATGCCTTATAAATAGCATGCACTCATTGTAATAAGAGATTATTGAATAAAAATCAGAAAAGGTAAGGGTTTGCTCTTCTTTTGGTTCTTCAAAAATTGTGAACTTATCAGGGATTCTTCCTTGTGGCGTTCAAACTTTATACCTTTGGTTCATGATTCAATTATAATCATTGGGTCAAGGTGTTACTTATACCTTTGGTTCGCGTTTCGCTTATAAACATTGGGTCAGGGTTCTATCAAAAATCTGAATTTTAGCTTTCTTAGGTAAGTATTCTAATATTTTTGTTGGGTCTCAAAGCGTGTCAATTGAGGTTCGCATCATTTGGTATCAAAGCACAGGTTTTAAAATTAGTTTTCTTTCCCTTTATCTTTTGTTTCCTGTTAT
Organism: Quercus variabilis; assembly: GCA_030445155.1. Classification (NCBI taxonomy): domain Eukaryota; kingdom Viridiplantae; phylum Streptophyta; class Magnoliopsida; order Fagales; family Fagaceae; genus Quercus; species Quercus variabilis. Next base: position 42,670,334 of record CP129446.1, on the reverse strand, counting down.
CATCCTGTCTGGTTCCTTTTGTGTTCTTTATTCTTTGTTCTTATTTTGTGACGTGCACTAGGTTAAAATCATGCACCAAGCTCCTGTTAGGATAAGTGCCCTTAAATCCTATTGTATGATGCTATGTATGATACTAAGTTTGACATTGTGTATGACATTATGTATGACTTAATATTGTGTTTAATGAATTTGTTTTATTATTATCTGAAATAATTGTAACATGAATATTATGACATTATCATTTAGTCCATGAGATGCATAGTATGTGATTTATGTGAAAAGTCACAGAAAATATAAATCACAAGTCCTTTGTAAACTCAGAATTATAGTTCGTAGTCGGTGATGAAATTGGACATTTCATCTGCGAAGACTATAACATATCAACCACAATAATTTGTCTTGATCATGGAAGTGGAGACTTCTGATTGATGTGTTAATATTTTTTAAGAGTTAAGACATATTGAATTGGACCGCTGTGAGATTTATTATTTTCCTAATGACTGTCATATGAATAATAAATCTCATGACTTGTATTTGCATGAACTCTTAATCCTGAGAGAATAATGGACCTAATCATGAGGTGTGTAGGTTGCTTTGATATATCAGGGGTGAGATCTATAGTAATGGTCAAAACCTCAGTATGTTGGGCAACCACATTTAGTGTTGATGGAACATGTATTCTCAAGATGGAATTCATAGTCTCTTAACAGAGATAAAAAGTAGTCCCTTGAAATAAGTTTAATGAGTTTGTTATTCTGAAAGTTGGGCCTAACCACTTTAGTAAAACTAAAGTATATATTTATGGAATTGGATTTCATAAATATATATAATGAATAATATTAAAGGATTAAACCGGGTACTCAAGGATTAAGATGTAGTAATTTACAAAGTGGCAATCTACATTAATGACTTTGTATTACTACGAATATTTTATGAAGGGGTTGCATGTATAATAAAGTCTTGGGATATAATTTATAGATAAGGCCTAGAGTGCAACTATATTTATATAGTTGTATTAAATATAGTTAATGGTAACTTTGGACTTGTCAAGAGTTGACAGAAAAGCCCAAAGCCCATTGGAGCTAATGTCTTATTGGTCCCTTTTGGTCCCACTCCAAGCCACATACTTAAGCCCAATTGGAAATGCTCAAAAGGCCAGTCCAATTAGATAATTGGTTAGATAAAAATGGAAAAACGTACAGAATTTTGTTAGTGAAAAAAAAAAAAAAAAAAACAACATTGTAATGGTGTGGAAGTGAGTGTATATCACTCTCTAATCATCCATTTGTAACCAATTGAGAGTCCACACTTCTTGGGCGTTAGTGGAATTGGAGTGAAGATTAAAAGTATTCCGAAGTGCTTCCAGGTATGCTTTCTTGTTCGCAAATTCTGAAATTTACTTAACGCATGTTATCAATTTCGAACGATGTAGATCCGTTAATTTTTCGCTGCGTACATACTTATTTCCATCAAATGGTATCAGAATGGTCATCAATTTCGAATTGTATAACATGTTTTGTGAATTTTGGAATTAGAATTTATAGTTTCATGTTGTTTGAAGATTATGTATTTAATTTTCTGCATGGTTGATGAAACTATGATTTGATAAAAACTGATATTGATGTTATGATGTTGTTTAAATTTGAATTTAAGTATGTTAAATTGATCTTTAAGACTTTAGCATCAATGAATTTCAATTTTGATATCATTCTCTAACCATCATGTTCGTATGAAAGTTGTTTGTTCAATAAAACACGAAGAAAACTGCCTTAGAAAATTTCTGAAAATTTGAGTTTCACGATTTTCGATCGATCGAAAATCACTTTCGATCGGTAGAGTGAGATAATGATCAGACTATTTAAATAGATTGATTTTCAATTGCTAGTCGATTGATCGAATCTGTTTTTTCGATCAATCGAACAAGTCAGAAGGTCAAGTTCGAATTTTTTAATTTTTTCGATCAATCAAGGGGCATATTTAATCGATTGAAAGAAATAAAATCAGAAAATTTTCAAAGTATTTTCACATGTAAAAATACTAAGACTATGTGTAATTAGATTATGCATGTTTTATAATTAAAAACATTTTCTTTAAAACATCTAGTGGGAGAGAGACACAAGGGTTGCATCTCACGGCCTCCATTGTCAGTTTAAAGTAGTGTGATCAAGCACCTCGCCTTGGCGTATATGCCTTGCTCCCTTCGGAGGGTGTTTGATTCATGGTACTACAGGTTAAACTTCTTAAAGATAGATGAAATGTATTTTAACATTGAGAACGACCACACTTCCGTGGAGTTACTTGTTGATTCACATTGATTCTAGGCAATGGTGTACACTAGACTAAGTGTAATGTTAACCTCTCTTCGGAGCTATGTTATTATTACTTAGAGGCTGAAGGGAAAATGATAAATTATTTTTGTTTGGTAAGAGTTACCATGATAGCATTAATAATGAGAATGTTTCTCGCCTAATCATAGTGATTGGTATGACCTCGCTTCCGAGAAATATTAATTGCGGGATTGGGTTGTCATTGCTTATATTATATTATGGTTTTATTAAGGTTCCATATTATATGTTGATATGCTAAATAGATAATGTCCAATTTATTGATTATATTCATGTTTATTGTTTTCAGATTTAGAACATGGCATCATTTAGCCCACTTGTTACTATTCTTAATCAATACAAACTGACTGAATCCAACTATTTTGACTGGAAAAGAAATTTGGACATAGTTCTTATTGCTGAAGAGCATAAGTATGTTCTTACTAAACCATGTCCTAGCTTTCCTTCATTAGATACTCCTCTTAAGGAAAAACAATGATATGATCGTTGGCAGAAATCTAATGAATGGCCAAGTGCTACATCCTAGCATCTATCTCAAATGTTCTACAGCATCAAATGCAGGATGTAGAACTAGCTTCAGACATCATGCTAAGTTTGAAGGAGATGTTTGGTGAGCAAGGCCGTTCTACAAGGCAAGAGACCATGAGGCAAATTTATAATACCAAAATGGCTGAAGCTACTTTAGTGAGGAAGCATTGTCTTACAATGATCTCTAATCTGAATATATTAGAAGTTTTAGGTGCCGATATTAATGGAGAATCCCAAGTGGATATGATACTCCAGTCGCTACTATAATCATTTAAGGAATTCAAACTTAACTATAATATGAACAAAAAGATTTATACTTTGTTTGAATTAATGAATGAATTGGTAGCAGCAGAAGGCATTCTTAGTACTTCGAATGTTGAAGCCAATGTTGGTGAAGCTTCTACTTCTAACCTAAGTCGAAAGGTAAGGGTAAGAAAAAGAAGAAGGGCTTCACCAAGCAAGAGGATAAACAAATTGCCTTAGGGGTTGCTGATAAAAGAAAGAAGATCAAAGGAAAGTGTTTCTATTGTGGTGAGAAAGGACATTGGAAGAGAAATTGTCCAATATTCAAGGCTACCAAGAATAAAGGTATGATTGAAACATTCATTCTTAAAATATGTTTGGTACAGAATCCCACGGATTCCTGGTGTGTAGATTTAGGTTGTACTAATCATATCTGTAATTCCTTGCAGGGGTTCTAGAAGACCAGAAAGCTTAAAGAAGGGGAGTTGTTTCTTACTTTGGCTGATGGGAGCAGGATTCTAGTTGTAGCTATTGGAGTGTTTAATTTATATTTTAAATCTAAATTTCTAATATTAGAAGACTGTTTGTATGTATATTGATGGAGAATCCCCAGTGGATATGATACTCCAATCGCTACCAGAATCATTCAAGGAATTCAAACTTAACTATAATATGAACAAAAAGATTTATACTTTGTCTAAATTAATGAATGAATTGGTAGCGGCAGAAAGCACTTTTGGTACTTCCAATGTTGAAGCCAATGTTGGTAAAGCTTCTACTTCTCAACCTATGTCGAAAGGCAAGGGTAAGAAGAAGAAGAAAAAGAAGAAGGACTTCACCAAGCAAAAGGGTAAACAAATTGTCTTAAGGGTTGCTGATAAAAGAAAGAAGATCAAAGAAAAGTGTTTCCATTATGGTGAGAAAGGACATTAGAAGAGAAATTGTCCAATATTCAAGGCTGCCAAGAATAAAGGTATGATTAATACATTCCTTCTTGAAATATGTTTGGTATAGAATCCCACGGATTCCTGGTGTGTAGATTCCAGTTGTACTAATCATATCTACAATTCCTTGCAGGGGTTTCAAGAAATCAGAAAGCTTAAAGAGAGGGAGTTGTTTCTTACTTTGGCTGATGGGAGCAAGATTCTAGTTGTAGCTGTTAGAGTGTTTAATTTATGTTTTAAATCTAGATTTCTAATATTAGAAGACTATTTGTATGTACCTTATGTTCGTAGGAATTTAATTTCTGCTACTTACTTAGGTAAACATGGATATTGTGTTATCTTGAAAGACAATGTTGTAATAAAGAAGGATAAATGTTTATCTGTTCTGGCAATATTATGGATGGTATTTATATTTTAACTCCTGATAAACATGAATTATATAATTCTGAATTAGATAATAACTCTCATGTAAAATCATTAAAAGGAAAGTTTCCTTCTACTAGTGATGCATATCTTTGGCACTTGCGTTTGGGTCATATTAATTCAAATAGGATTCAAAGACTGATCAAAGATGGACTCTTAAAACCCATGGACTTTGATGAATTTTCAGTTTGTGACTCTTGTTTGGAAGGTAAAATGACCAAAAGATCTTTTAAAGCAAAAGGTAGAAGAGCTTCAGATTTGCTAGAGCTAGTGCATTCTGATGTATGTGGTCCTATGTCAATCCAAGTAAAAGGAGGTTATAAGTATTTCATCACTTTTACTGATGATTACTCAAAATATGGTTATGTGTACTTAATGAGATGAAAGTTCGAAGCCTTTGAAAAGTTCAAAGAGTTTAAAGCTGAAGTAGAGAATCAATTGGGTAAACGCATAAAAGCCATTTGATCTGATCGTGGTGGTGAATACCTTCTTGGGGTTTTCAAGAATTACTTAACTCAAAATGGGATTATATCCCAATTGGCTGCACTTGGAACTCCTCAACAAAATGGTGTAGCAGAAAGAAGGAATATGACTCTTTAAAAATGGTTAGGTTCATGATGAGTTACTCAACTTTACCAATTTCTTTTTGGGGTTATGCCTTAAATACAGCAATACATCTTTTGAATTTAGTCCCATCAAAATCTATTCTCAAAACACCCATGGAATTGTGGAGTGGGCATAAGCCTAGTATGAAATATCTTCACATTTGGGGTTGTCCTGCACATGTGTTTAAAGGGAAGTCTGATAAATTGGAACCAAAATCAGAAGTGTGTTTGCTTGTAGGTTATCTAAAAGAAACTAGGGGTTATTTATTCTATAGTCGTAAAGATAACAAAGTTTTTATTAGTACAAATGCTAAATTCTTGGAAAATGACTATATGAATAATTTTACTCCTAAAAGTAAAGTTGTGTTGGTTGAATGAATGAACTTATAAATGAACAACCAATAGATGAAACTAGGAATGATGTGGCTGTATTAGATACACCAGAAGATACTACTCATGACATGTCTAGTACACAGGTGCCTCGTCGTAGTGAGAGAATTGTTCGGCCTCCTATAAGATTCATAAGTTTAGGAAAAATTTATGAAACTATCTCAGAAGAGGCTGAATTGGATCCTTACACCTATGAAGAGGCAATGAATGATATAAATGCACATCATTGGGTCCAAGCTAAGAAATCTGAATTAGATTTCATGTATTCCAATCAAGTTTGGGATCTTGTAGAGGCGCCTAACGGCATTAAACTTGTTGGTTGCAAATGGGCTTACAAGAGAAAGAGAGAGATAGATGGAAAGGTTGAAACCTTTAAAGCAAGGCTAGTGGTGAAAGGATATACACAAAAAGAATGTATTGATTATGATGAAACCTTTTTCTCTTGTAGCAATGCTTAAATCTATCAAAATTCTCTTATCCATTGCTGCTCATTATGATTATGAAATTTGGCAAATGGATGTCAAAACTGCTTTTCTCAATGGCAATCTTGAAGAGGAAATCTATATGATGCAACTGAAAGGTTTCATAACAAAGAACCGAGAGCATATGGTATGCAAGTTGAAAAGGCCCATTTATGGACTTAAGCAAGCATCTAGATCATGGAACATCAGATTTGATCAAGTAATCAAGTCATTTGGTTTTGAGCAAAATCTTGATGAACCATGTGTGTACAAAAGACATTGTGATAAATTAGTAATGTTCCTAGTGCTTTATGTTGATGATATTCTACTCATTGAAAATGATGTAGGGGTAATGTCATTAGTAAATGTTTGGTTGTCCAGCCAATTTGATATGAAGGACTTGGGTGAAGCTAACTTTATTCTAGGGATCAAGTTTTGGCGAGATCGCAAAAATAAGATGTTAGGCTTATCATAAGCTGGATATATAGATAAGGTTCTAGAACGATTTAGAATGCAAAACTCCAAGAAATGATTACTTCCTTTCAAACATGGAGTTCCTCTGTCAATGACCAAAGACCTAAAACTCAAGAGAAAGAAAATATGATAAGATAAGTTCCTTATGCTTCGGCAATGGGAAGTCTCATGTATGCCATGTTTTGTACTAGACCAGATATCTATTATTCAGTTGGCATGGTCAGTCAATATCAATCAAATCTAAGACCAAAACATTGGCAAGCTGTAAAGCATATTCTCAAGTATCTACGGAGAACAAGAGATTATATGCTTGTTTACTGAAATGAGAATTTGATACCTATTGGCTATACAGATTCAAATTTTCAATCTGATCTAGATTTCAAAAAAACCACATCAGGATGTGTTTCCACCTTGGGAGGTGGAGCCATAAGTTGGCAGAATATTAAGTAATCTTGTATTGCAAACTCTACCATGGAAGCAGAATATATTGCTGTTTATGAGGCAGCAAAGGAAGCTGTATGGCTCAAGTAATTCCTTTCTGACCTTGGTGTAATGACAATGGAGCAAGTTCCAATCACATTGTTTTGTGACAACAGTAAAGCAGTTGCACAATCTAAAGATCCAAGGAATCATAAGAAAGGAAAGCACATTGAGAGGAAGTACCATATCATTCGAGATATTGTTGCTCGTAGAGATGTAGTGGTAGTAAAGATTGAAAGTACAAATAATCTAGTAGATCCATTTACTAAAACTTTGCATCAAAGGACTTTCAAGTCATATTTGGAGAGAATAGGAGTTAGATTAGTGCACAATAGTCTTTAGGGCAAGTGGGAGATTGTTAGGATTAGTGCCCTTAAATCCTATTATATGATGCTATATATGATATTAAGTTTAACATTGTGTATGATATTATGTATAATTTAATATTGTGTTTAATGAATTTGTTTTATTATTATCTGAAGTAATGGTAACATAAATATTAGGACATGAATATTAGGACATTATCATTCAGTCCATGAGATGCATAGTATGTAATTTATATGAAAAGTCATAGAATATATAAATCACAAGTTCTTTGTAAACTCAGAATTATAGTTCGTAGTCGGTGATGAAATTGGGCATTTCATCTGCGAAGACTATAACATATCAACCACGATGATTTGTCTTGATCATAGAAGTTGAGACTTCTGGTTGATGTATTAATATGTTTTAAGAGTTAAGACATATTGAACTGGGCCGCTGTGAGATTTATTATTTTCTTAACGACTGTCATATGAATAATAAATCTCATGACTTGTATTTCCATGAACTCTTAATCCTGAGAGAATAATGGACCTGATCATGAGGTATAGGTTACTTTGATATATCAGGAGTGAGATCTATAGTAATGGTCAAAACCTTAATATGTTGGGCAGCCACATTTAATGTTGATGGAACATATATTCTCAAGATGGAATTCATAGTCTCTTAACGGAGATATAAAGTATTCCCTTGAGATAAGTTTAATGTGTTTGTTATTCAGAGAGTTAGGTCTAACCATTTTAGTAAGGATAAAGTATATATTTATGGAATTAGATTTCACAAATATATTTAATGAATAACATTAAAGGATTAAACCGGGTACTCAAGAATTAAGATGTAGTAATTTACAAAGTGGCAGTCTACATTAATGACTTTGTATTACTACGAATATTTTATGAAGGGGTTGCATGTATAATAAAGTCTTGGGATATAATTTATAGATAAGGCCTAGAGTGCAACTATATTTATATAGTGGTATTAAATATAGTTAATGGTGACTTTGGACTTGTCAAGAATTGACAGAAAAGCCCAAAGCCCATTGGAGCTAGTGTCTTATTGGTCCCACTCTAAGCCACACACTTAAACCCAATTGGAAAGGCCCAAAAGACCAGCCTAATTAGATAATTGGTTAGATACAGAGGGAAAAACGTACAAAATTTTCTGAGTAAAAAAAACAACATTGTAATGGTGTGGAAGTGAGTGTATGTCACTCTCTAATCATCCCTTTGTAACCAATTGAGAGTCCACACTTCTTGGGCGTTAGTGGAATTGGAGTAAAGATTAAAAGTATTCCTAAGTGTTTCAATCTTTGGTTTTGAAATTCATCCCTTCAAGGTATGCTTTCTTGTTTTCAAATTCTAAAATTTACTTAACGCATGTTATCAATTTCGAACGATGTAGATCCGTTATTTTTCCGCTACATACATACTTATTTCCATCAGCTCTCAGAAAAGAAAAAAAAAAGTGAAAAAAAAAAAAGAAAAAAAAGAAGAGACTTTAGAAAAGAAATAGAAAACAAAAAAAAAAAATTTGTTTGTAGTTTCAATTCTCTCAAACCAAAATATTATTTTCTTTTGTCCTCTTCCTTTGATTTAGTGTTTTTGTCATATTTTTTCTTGATATTGGTATTAGTTTAAATACTACAAGTTGAATTTCTTAATCAAATTTATTAGTTTAAGTAGAACTAAAAAGGGAAAGTTATGAGTGGAAAAGGCAAGAAAGCGTGAGACTAATATCGGGAAAAAGCCAATTTAAGAGTGAAACACAAGTGTGAGTGACATAATTTGAGTGTAAACACGTGAGGGAGTGTTGTGAGGAATTATTTCTAACATTTCCTTGTAGTTTCAAAATTATGTCTTCTAGGAGCGAAGCATCAAACAGAGGAGGGAAGGAGTCATCCATCATGTTGCAAGCTATGCAGCAACAATTTGAACGTATGAACATGGTGTTTAACGATATTGGTATTGGATGGATAGGCAAGACGCTGTTATTACTTCTTTGTGTGAAAAGCATCCCCAAAGTGATGGAAATAGATGTGAACGCAGCGAAAAATTAAGTTTAAAACGGATCTACTTCATTCGAAATTGATAACATACACAAAGTAAATTTCAGAATTAGAGAACAAGTAAGCGTACCTTGAAGCGGTGAATTTCAAAACTGAAGATTGAAGCACTAGGAATACTTTTGATCTTCACTCCAATTCCACTAACGCCCAAGAAGTGTGGACTCTCAATTGGTTACTAAGGGATAATCAGAAGAGTGACTTACACTCTCATATACACCACTTTTTAATGATGTTTTTCTCACACACATTTTTCTATACATTTTTCCCTTTTTTTATCTAACCAATTATCTAATTGGACTGGCCTTTTGAGCCTTTCCAATTGGGCTTAAGTGTGTGGCTTGGAGTGGGACCAAAAGGGACCAATAAGATACTAGCTCCAATGGGCTTTGGGCTTTTCTGTCAACTCTTAACAAGTCCAAAGTTACCATTAACTATATTTAATACCACTATATAAATATAGTTGCACCCTAGGCCTTACCTATAATTATATCCCATGACTTTATTATACATGTAACCCCTTCATAAAATATTCGTAGTAATACAAAGTCATTAATGTAGACTACCACTTTGTAAATTACTACATCTTAATCCTTGAGTACCTGGTTTAATCCTTTAATGTTATTCATTATATATTTACGAAATCCAATTCCATAAATATATACTTTAGTCTTACTAAAGTGGTTAGGCCTAACTCTCTGAATAACAAACTCATTAAATTTATCTCAAGGGAATACTTTATATCTCCGTTAAGAGACTGTGAATTCTATCTTGAGAATACATGTTTCATCAATACTAAATGTGGCTACCCAACATACTGAGGTTTTGACCATAACTATAGATCTCACTTCTGATATATCAAAGCAACCTACACCTTATGATCAGGTTCATTATTCTCTCAGGATTAAGAGTTCATGCAAATACAAGTCGTAAGATTTATTATTCATATGACAGTCATTAGGAAAATAATAAATCTCACAACGGTCCAATTCAATATGTCTTAACTCTTAAAACATATTAACACATCAACCAGAAGTCTCCACTTCCATGATCAAGACAAATCATCGTGATTGATATGTTATAGTCTTTGCAGATGAAATGCTCAATTTCATCACCGACTACGAACTATAATTCTGAGTTTATAAAGAACTTGTGATTTATATCTTCTGTGACTTTTCACATAAATCACATACTACGCATCTCATGGACCAAATGATAATGTCCTAATATTCATGTTACTATTATTTCAGATAATAATAAAACAAATTCATTAAACACAATATTAAGTCATACATAATGTCATACACAATGTCAAACTTAATATCATACATAGCATCATACAATAGGATTTAAGGATACTAATCCTAACAATCTTTCACTTGCCCTAAAGACTATTGTGTACTAATCTAACTCCCATTCTCTCCAAATGTGACTCAAAAGTCTCCTGAGGCAAAGCTTTAGTAAATGGATCTGCTAGATTATTTGCACTTTCAATCTTTGCTAGCACCACATCTCCACGAGCAACAATATCTCGAATGATATGGTACTTTCTCTCAATATGCTTTCCTTTCTTATGATTCCTTGGATCTTTAGATTGTGCAACTGCTCTACTGTTGTTACAAAACAATGTGATTGGAACTTGCTCCATTGTCATTACACCAAGGTCAGAAAGGAATTTCTTGAGCCATACAGCTTCCTTTGCTGCTTCACAAGCAGCAACATATTCTGCTTCCATGGTAGAGTCTGGAATACAAGATTGCTTAATACTCCGCCAACTTATGGCTCCACCTCCCAAGGTGAAAACACATCCTGATGTGGATTTTCTGAAATCTAGATCAGATTGAAAATCTAAATCTGTATAGCCAATAGGTATTAAATCCTCACTTCAGTAAACAAGCATATAATCTCTCGTTCTCCGTAGATACTTGAGAATATGCTTTACAGTTTACCAATGTTTTGGTCCTGGATTTGATTGATATCGACTGACCATGCCAGCTGAATAACAGATATCTGGTCTAGTACAAAGCATGGCATACATGAGACTGCCCACTGTAGAAGTATAAGGAACTTATCTCATCATATTTTCTTCCTCTTAAGTCTTAGGCCTTTGGTCATCAAACAGAGGAACTCCATGCCTAAAAGGAAACAATCCTTTCTTGGAGTTTTGCATGCTAAACCGTTCTAGAACCTTATCTATGTATCCAGCTTGTGATAAGCCTAACATCTTATTCTTGCGATCTCACCAAAGCTTGATCCCTAGAATAAAGTTAGCCTCACCCAAGTCCATATCAAATTGACTTGACAACTAAATCTTTACTGATGACATTACCCCTACATCATTTTCAATAAGTAGAATATCATCAACATAAAGCACTAAGAACATTACTACTTTATCACAATGTCTTTTGTACACACATGGTTCATCAATATTTTGCTCAAAACCAAATGACTTGATTGCTTGATCAAATCTGATGTTCCATGACCTAGATGCTTGCTTAAGTCCATAAATAGACCTTTTCAACTTGCATACCATATGCTCTTGGTTCTTAGTTATGAAACCTTCCGGTTGCATCATATAGATTTCCTCTTCAAGATTGCCATTAAGAAATGCAGTCTTGACATCCATTTGCCAAATCTCATAATCAAAATGAGCAGCAATGGATAAGAGAATTCTGATAGATTTAAGTAGTACTACTGGAGAAAAGGTTTCATCATAATCAATATATTCTTTTTATGTATACCCTTTCGCCACTAGCCTTGCTTTAAAGGTTTCAACCTTTCTATCTATCCCTCTCTTCCTCTTGTAAAACCATTTACAACCAACAGGTTTAATGCCGTTAGGCGCCTCTACAAGATCCCAAACTTGATTGGAATACATGGAATCTAATTCAGATTTCATAGTTTGGACCAAATGATGTGCATCTATATCATTCATTGCTTCATCATATGTGTAGGGATCTGATTCAACCTCCTCTATGATAGCTTCATAAGTTTCTCCCAAACCTATGAATCTTATAGGAGGCCGAACAATTCTCCCACTACGACGAGGCATCTGAGTACTAGACATGTAATGAGTAGAATCTCGTGGTGTATCTAATACAGCCACATCGTCCCTAGTTTCATCTATTGGTTGTTCATTTACAGGTTCATTCATTTCAACCAACACAGCTCTATTTCTAAGAGTAAAATTATTCATATAGTCATTTTCCAAGAATTTAGCATTTGTGCTAACAAACACTTTATTATCTTTAGGACTATAGAATAAACCTCCAACAGTTCCTTTTGGATACCCAACAAAGAAAACCACTTCTGTTTTAGGTTGTAACTTGTCAGACTTTCCTTTTAACACATGTGCTGGACAACCCCAAATATGGAGATGTCTCATACTAGGCTTACACCCATTCCACAACTCCACAGGTGTTTTAGGAACAGACTTCGAAGGTACTAAATTCAGAAGATACATTGCTGTGTTTAAGGCATATCCCCAAAAAGAAATAGGTAGAGTTGAATAACTCATCATGGACCTAACTATATCTAAAAGAGTCCTATTCCTTCTTTCTATTACACTATTTTGTTGTGGAGTTCTAAGTGCAGTCAATTGGGATACAATCCCATTCTCAGTTAAGTAATTCTTAAAATCCCAAGAAGGTATTCGCCATCACGATCAGATCGAATGGCCTTTATGCGTTTACCTAATTGATTCTCAACTTCAGCCCTAAACTCTTTGAACTTTTCAAAGGTTTCAAACTTCCGTTTCATTAGGTATACATAACCAAATCTTGAGTAATCATCAGTGAAAGTAATGAAATACTCATAGCCACCTCTTGCTAGGATAGACATAGGACCACATACATCAGAATGCACTAGCTCTAGCAAATCTTGGGCTCTTCTACCTTTTGCTTTAAAAGATCGTTTGGTCATTTTACCTTTCAAACAAGATTCACAAACTGGAAATTCATCAAAGTTCATGGACTCTAAGAGTCCATCTTTGATCAGTCTTTGAATCCTATTTGAATTAATATGATCCAAACGCAAGTGCCAAAGATATGCATTACTAGTAGAAGGAAACTTTCTCTTTAATGATTTTACATGAGAGTTATTATCTAATTTAGAATTATATAATTCATGCTTATCAGGATTTAAAATATAAAGACCATTTACAATATTGCCAGAACAGATAAACATTTTATCCTTCTTTATTACAACATTGTCTTTCAGGATAACACAATATCCATGTTTACCTAAGTAAGTAACTGAAATTAAATTCTTGCGAACATTAGGTACATACAAACAATCTTCTAATATTAAAACTCCAGATTCAAAACATAAATTACAAACACCAACAGCTACAACTGGAATCTTGCTCCCATCAGCCAAAGTAAGAAACAACTCCCCTTCTTTAAGCTTTCTGGTCTCCTGGAACCCCTGCAAGGAATTGCAAATATGATTAGTACAACCTGAATCCACACACCAGGAATCCATGGGATTCTGTACAAAACATATTTCAAGAAGGAATGTATTAATCATACCTTTGTTCCTGACAGCCTTAAATATTGGGCAATTTCTCTTCCAATGTCCTTTCTCACCATAATGGAAACACTTTCCTTTGATCTTCTTTCCTTTATCAGCAATCCCTAAGGCAATTTGTTTACCCTTTTGCTTGGTGAAGTCCTTCTTCTTCTTCTTCTTACCCTTGCCTTTCGACTTAGGTTGAGAAGTAGAAACTTCACCAACATTGGCTTCAACATGGGAAGTACCAAGAATGCCTTCTGCTGCTACCAATTTATTCATTAATTCAGACAAGGTATAAATCTTTTTGTTCATATTATAGTTAAGTTTGAATTCCTTGAATGATTCTGGTAGTGACTGGAGTATCATATCCACTTGGGATTCTCCATCAATATCGGCACCTAAAATTTCCAATGTATTCAGATTAAAGATCATTGTTAGACAATGCTCTCTCACTGAAGTATTTTCAGCCATTCTAGTATTATAAATTTGCCTCATAGTCTCTTACCTTGCAGAACGGCCTTGCTCACCAAACATCTCCTTCAGACTTAACATGATGTCTAAAACTAGTTCTACATCCTGCATTTGATGCTGTAGAACATTTGAGATAAATGCTAGGATGTAGCACTTGGCCATCTCACTAGATTTCTGCCAACGATCATATCGTTGTTTTTCCTCAGAAAGAGCATCTAATGAAGGAAAGTTAGGACATGGTTTAGTAAGAACATACTTATGCTCTTCAGCAGTAAGAATAATGTCCAAATTTCTTTTCCAGTCAATATAGTTAGATCCAGTCAGTTTGTTTTGATTAAGAATAGTTACAAATGGACTAAATGATGCCATATTCTAAATCTGAAAACAATAAACATGAATATAATCAATAAACTGGACATTATCAATTTAGCATATAAACATATAGTATGGAACATTAATAAAACCATAATATAATATATGCAACGACAACCCAATCCCATATTCAATATCCTTCAGCATAGAGTGAATATAAAATACTATGATTGATTGAGAACAATTCTCATTATTAGTGCTATCATGATAACTCTTATCAAACACTAATAATATGTCGTTATACATTTGGCCTCTAAATAATGATAGTAAGAACTCAGCATAGAGGATACTATAATATTTAGTCTAGTGTATACCATTGTCTAGAATCATGTGTAACCACATTTCATCCCCTTAACAGGCTTATTTTGTAGTAACACGATACAAAACATCCTCCGCATGGAATGCAAAGCTCGAGGCTAAGACAAGGTGTTTGATCATACCACTATAAACCAAGAAATTCAATCTTATAGGACCATGAAATAAATACTCTTCGCATGGAATGCAAAGCTCGAGCCTAAGACAAAGTATATATCTCACACTACTATGAACCAACAATGGAAGCCGTGAGATGCAACCCTTGTATCTCTCTCCCACTAGATATTTTAAAGAAAAGGTTTTTAAATACAAAACATGCATAATCTAATTACACATAGTCTTAGTACTTTTACATGTGAAAACACCTAGAAAAAATTCTGATTTTCTTTCTTTCGATCGATCGAATGTGCCCCTCGATTAATCAAAAAAATTAAGAAATTCAAACTTGATCCTCTAACTCCTTTGATTGATACTCGATCGCCTCTCGATCGATCGAAAAAACAGATTCGATCGATCGACCAGCAATCGAAAATCAATCTATTTAAAAGGTCCGATCACTATCTCACTTGATCGATCGAAAGTGATTTTCGATCGATGGAAAATTGCGAAACTCAAATTTCCAGAAATTTTCTAAGGCAGTTTTCTTCATGTTTTCATGAACAAACAACTTTCATTCGAACATGATGGATAGAGAATGATGTCAAAACTGAAATTTATTGATGCTAAAGTCTTAAAGATCAATTTAACATACTTAAATTCAAATTTAGACAACATCATAACATCAATTTCAGTTTTCATCAAATCATAGTTTCAATAACATGCAGAAAATTAAAACATAATCTTCTAACAATATGAAACTATCATCTCCAATTCTAAAACTCACAAAACATGTTAAACAATACGAAATTGAAGACCGCTCTAATACCATTTTATGGAAATAGATGTGAACGCAGCGGAAAATTAAGTTTAAGACGAATCTACTTCATTTGATATTAATAACATGCACAAAGTAAATTTTAGAATTAGAGAACAGGTGAGCGTACCTTGAAGCGGTGAATTTCAAAACTGAAGATTGAAGCACTTAGGAATACTTTTGATCTTCACTCCAATTCCACTAATGCCCAAGAAGTGTGGACTCTCAATTGGTAACTAAGGGATAATCAGAAGAGTGACTTACACTCTCATATACACCACTTTTTAATGATGTTTTTCTCACACACATTTTTCTGTACGTTTTTCCCTTTTTTTATCTAACCAATTATCTAATTGGGCTGGCCTTTTGGACCTTTCCAATTAGACTTTTGTGTGGCTTGGAGTGGGACCAAAAGAGACCAATAAGACACTAGCTCCAATGGGCCTTGGGCTTTTCTGTCAACTCTTGACAAGTCCAAAGTTACCATTAACTATATTTAATACCACTATATAAATATAGTTGCACTCTAAGCCTTACCTATAATTATATTCCATGACTTTGTTATACATATAACCCCTTCATAAAATATTCGTAGTAATATAAAGTCATTAATGTAGACTGCTACTTTGTAAATTACTACATCTTAATCCTCTAATACCCAATTTAATCCTTTAATGTTATTCATTATATATTTATGAAATCCAATTCCATAAATATATACTTTAGTCTTACTAAAGTGGTTAGGCCTAACTCTCTGAATAACAAACTCATTAAACTTATCTCAAGGGAATACTTTATATCTCTGTTAAGAGATTATGAATTTCATCTTAAGAATACATGTTCCATCAACACTAAATGTGGCTGCCCAACATACTAAGGTTTTAACCATAACTATAGATCTCACTCCTGATATATCAAAACAACCTACACCTTATGATCAGGTCCATTATTCTCTCAGGATTAAAAGTTCATGCAAATACAAGTCGTGAGATTTATTATTCATATGACAGTCATTAGGAAAATAATAAATCTCACAACGGTCCAGTTCAATATGTCTTAACTCTTAAAACATATTAACACATCAACCAGAAGTCTCTACTTCCATGATCAAGACAAATCATCGTGATGATATGTTATAGTTTTCGCAGATGAAATGCCCAATTTCATCACTGACTACGAACTATAATTTTGAGTTTACAAAAAACTTATGATTTATATCTTCTGTGACTTTTCACATAAATCACATACTATGCATCTCATGGACCAAATGATAATGTCCTAATATTCATATTACCATTATTTCAGATAATAATAAAACAAATTCATTAAATACAATATTAAGTCATACATAATGTCATACACAATGTCAAACTTAATATCATACATAGCATCATACAATAGGATTTAAGGGCACTAATCTTAACACAAAGAGCCCCTAATGCTAGAAGGTAAAAAAGGCGTGCGCATGTGAATGATTCTGATGACTACCATGACGATGAGTTTAAAGATGAAGAGGATCAAGCTTTATTGAATAATGAGGGTAGGTTTGCACCAAGGGGAGAAAAGCATGGTAGAGGTTTCCGAAGAGATCCAAGATGGCAAGATGGGACTGACAGAAATCTAGAAAACATCAAAATGAAGATACCATCATTCCAAGGAAAAAATGATCCAGAAATGTACTTAAAGTGGGAGAAGAAAGTGGAGTTCACCTTTGAGTGCCACAACTACTTCGATGAGAAAAAGGTAAGACTAGTTGTGATTGAGTTTATTGACTATGCTATTATATGGTGGGATCAACTTGTGATGAACAGAAAGAGAAACAGAGGTCTATTGAGACATAGGAGGAAATGAAGGCCACCATGAGGAGGCGGTTTGTCTCTAGTCACTACTATAGGGACTTGTATCTAAAATTATAGGGTCTTACTCAAGGCTATAGGAGCGTGGATGACTATCACAAAGAGATGGAGATTGCCATGATTAGGGCTAATGTAGAGGAGGACAGAAAAGCTACTATGGCAAGATTTTTGAATGGGCTGAATCGGGATATTGCAAACGTGGTGGAGTTGCAGCACTACGTGGAGTTGGAGGACATGGTGCACATGGCAATAAAGGTAGAATGACAGCTTAAAAGGAAAGGAACTCAGTCATTTCAAAATTCGGGTTCCTCTACTTCATGGAGGTCAAATAGGAGGAAAGATGAAGGGGTTGTTTTCAAGTCCAAAATCGAACCACCTAAAAGGCGAGATGAAGCTCCTAATGTCTACAAAGGTAAAAATGAATCACAAACTCATAATCGTGAAATTAAGTTTTTTCGTTGTTTAGGAGTTGGTCATATAGCTTCACAATGCCCAAATAAGAGGACTATGATCGCACGTATTATTGGAGAGGTGGAAACTAAAAGTAAATGAGATGATGATCAGATTCCAACACTTGAGGATGCTTGTGATGATAATGTGGAGTATCTAGTGGAGGGTGAGTCACTTGTGACTAGGCGTGCTTTAAGTGCCCAAGTCAAAGAGGATGATATGAACAACATGATGGAAATAAGTATGTACGCAGCGGAAAATTAACAGATCTATATCGTTCAAAATTGACAACATGAGTTAAGTATTTCAGAATTTGAGAACAAGAAAGCATACCTTGAAGCGGTGAATTTCAAAACCAAAGATTGAAGCACTTAGGAATACTTTTAATCTTCACTCCAATTCCACTAACGCCCAAGAAGTGTGAACTCTCAATTGGTTACAAAGGGACGATTAGAGAGTAACATACACTCACTACCAGACCATTACAATGTTATTTTTTTATTTTTACTAACAAAATTCTGTACATTTTTCCCTTTTTATTTAACCAATTATCTAATTGGGCTGACCTTTTAGACCTTTCCAATTAGGCTTAAATGTGTGGCTTGGAGTAGGACCAAAAGGGATCAATAAGACACTAGCTCCAATGGGTTTTGGGTTTTCTGACAAGTCCAAAGTTACCATTACCTATATTT